>SJYA01002926.1:0-62331 GCA_006410615.1 Neotragus moschatus
CCTAGGAAATCCCATGGATAGAGGAACCTCGTAGGCTATAGTCCATGGGGTTGCAAAGAGTCAGACACAACTGTGCAACGGAGCACATGTGCACAGAGTAGCTCTTAAGAGTTCTAGTTGCTCTCAGGTTTTTTAAGGCATCAAAGGTTAATGTCATGCATAAGTAAGGCAAGTATTTTAACCCTAAGGCTGCAGGCAGCAGGGGATGGGTTGGGAAGAAGGGGGGACATCTCTTTGTCCACTGGTTTAGTCTCTGTAACAATCCTCACACCGGGCTGTGAGAGAGAGACTTGGAGGCCAGGCCCACTGATCAAGAGCTGGATGAAGCTGCCTCCCCAACCATGAGATGCTGGGGAATCATAGTGGCACCATAGGGCTCATGAGAGAAATCAAGGTGAGAGTGTGGGCCAGCCCAGTTTCTTTTCTGCCTGGAAGAGACACAGATCTGAGTTTGGTTCTGTGATGCAGTGAAGACACAAAGCTCTGAGGCAACATAGTCTTTGCAAAGAGCTCCAGGGGTTCTGTCTCAGCTCTGCTCTGGGACCAGGGGAAATCAACCTAAACTGTCTGAGATCACTTCCTCACTTTCATACCTGCGCTGCTCACCTCTAAGGGTTGCTGAGAGAGAGACTGATAATATGCACACAAGGAGTAGTGTTTATGTGAACAGATGATTGTTTTCTACAGGTTGTGCTCTGACCACCTCTGCTGTTGGTTGAAGGGGTCAAGAGTCAGGGGAAAGCTGTGTACAATGATTGAAGGGCTATGGGACTAACAGTAGTACCTTTGATCACTTTCCCCTGGAGGGTCTGGGTCATCCTGTCTCTCTGTTCCCCAGTGTCCCCATCTGTGAAAACGTATCTCGGACCAGATAATCCCTGATGATATTCCACTGGGGGCACTGGGCATGTGACTCAGATGGTAAAGAATTGGCCTGCAATGCAGGAGACCTGGGTTTTGTCACACGAGTGTATGTTCCTCGGTCCTTTGCCTTGTCACAACCAAGATTTGGAGCGACAGACATTAAAGTTCTTGGCGCCTCACAGCTCTCGGGTCTTAGACAAACCGTGTTATAGCTCTTAGGCAAATCAGTGTTACAGCTCTATTTTATTAGAAGACAGCAGGAGAATCCATCCTCAAAGGCTGAGGGCATGTCAACCCAAAGACTTGAAGAGAAGAGAGTAGAGGAGTGCGTGGGGGAGGTGGGGGGGGAGAGAGAAAGAGCGCACACTCGTGGGAGAGAAAGAGAGAGAAAGCGCTTTGGCTTCTCCTTTTATATGTTTTTCTTCCACCTGGGCCTGCCCTATGCAAATCGAGCTTAGCCAGGAGTTCTGTTTGTTCTACCTGAAGTCTTCACTCTGGTCCTCAGACCTTCTTTTGTTCTATTTTCACGGGCTTTTCCCTTCCTCGTCTTTTAGCCACCGCCATTTTGGACTCCTTTTCCCTATTCTACCCACCTAACAGTTTGATCCCTGGGTCAGGACGGTCCCCTGAAGAAGGGAATGGCTACCCACTTCAGTATTCTTGCCTGGAGAATCCCAAGGACAGAGGAGCCTAATGGGCTACAGTCCATGGGGTCGCAAAGAGTCAGACATGACTGAGCAACTAACGCTTTGATGAGTAAGTGTGTAAATGACCTCAAACCACTCCATATTGTCTGCTCAGGTCCCCTTAGAGAAAACAGCTGATCTTTACTGAGTGCTGGGAGCTATGCTAAGCGCTTTAATACATCGTCTTATTGCTTTCTCACAACCAAACTTACGAAGACGCCGTTAATAGTCCCACTTGTCTGATGAGGAAACTGAGACAAAGAAGACTTAAATGAAACTTACTGAAGTCCCACAGTGAAGTTGGTATCTCAGCGCACACAGGCCAGTTCTTGAGGCAAATCATTAAGGCAATCTTAATGGGCACCTCCATCTTATGGGAAGGAAGGGAATTAGCGCAACAACTAAGAAGCCAGGTAAACTTCCTTGCTGTTTACTACCTGTGTGCTCTCAAGCAAGTGCCTTAAACGTGTTGGGCCTCAGTTTCTTCAACATTTAAAATGGGGATAATATTTTCTGTCTCACAGGAATAATAGGTAGGAATAAAATGGTGCCCAAGACAACCATTAGCTCCCGTTTGTCAAGGTAGAAATGAAGAATGGTAATTGATAATGACCTTACCGCCTGTGTTCTTGCCACAAGAGAATGTTCTTGGAACAAAGCCAGGCTAAAAGCCAAACTGAGATGTAATATGATGAGAAGGAAGAAAACATGAGTCAAACTGGATTTTATTTTTTATTAATTTCCCCAGCTTTCCACCCTATCATAAAAATAATAGCTGCTTATTTTAAGAAATTGTAAAAAAGAAAAAAAAAAAGAAAGAAAAAAGCAAGTATCCATAATCTTGGCATCCAGACATAACTGCTGTCAATGTTTTGTTGTATATCCTTCCAATCTTCTTGCATTTTCTTTTTCAGTAGCTGAAATCATGTTGGGTATAAAGTTTTGTAGTTCACTTTTCTAACTAAATAATAAAACATAAGCATTTTCCTACGAGAATGGCAATCTCTTTACATAATCATCATTAAACGCATCATTTCATCTATCATGNCTTCCAATCTTCTTACATTTTCTTTTTCAGTAGCTGAAATCATGTTGGGTATAAAGTTTTGTAGTTCACTTTTCTAACTAAATAATAAAACATAAGCATTTTCCTACGAGAATGGCAATCTCTTTACATAATCATCATTAAACGCATCATTTCATCTATCATGATTTACATACTCCCATACTGTTTCTAAACTTATCACAATTATGAAAATGGTAAGATGACCACAATTTCACATATGGAACTTATCCAAATTTCTAGTCATTTATCTAAGGCGTTTTTAAAGGCTCATGCGACACATTGCCAAATAGCTTTTCAGAAATGTTTACCCAAGTCATACTCCCACCAAGAGAATGAAATTGTTTTACCACACTCATGTTAGCAATGAGAATTGTAGGTTTAGAATCCTTGTTAATATGATTTTTAAAAATATTACTGAAAAAGATTACTCATTATTTAAATGTACAGTTCTTTGACCCAAATCTGGTTGAATATTTATTAAGATCACTTCATTTTTAAAATTTTTATTTATGTCTGCATGTCCAATTTTTAACTCTTATTGTGACATGTATCAAAAGTGTGTGTATATATAATTTAAATCATCATCATAAGAATATAATAAACACTAGTTTATCCACTATACAGCTTATGAAATAGAACATTTCTATACCTTAAAGTCTCCTGGGGTGTCCCTCATAAGTGTATTTTCCTCCTACCTTTCTTCCAAATGTCCATAATTCTAACATTTGTAGTAATTATTTTCTTGATTTTTTCTTACAATTTTACTACCCATTCATGAATCCTTAAAACAAAGTTTATCTGTTTTTTTAAAAATGTATTTATTTACTTACTTGGCCATGCCAGGTCATAATTGCAACATGTGGGGTCTTTAGTTGTGGCATGTGAAATCTAGTTCCCTGACCTGGGATCAAACCCAGGCCCCCTGCATTGAGAGCATGGAGTCTTAGCCAGTGGACCACTGGGGGAGTTCCAGAGCTTATCTGCTTTTGAACTTTATAAAAATGGAATAAGTGATTTCAATATTAACCTGTGGCTTATTTCACCCCAAACTGATAGTCAACTGTGTTGATGTGTACCCAAATATCCATTATTTTCTGCTACTGAATAGTATTCCACCACATGCCCATGTTTCTCTATGGAGTTGGTGAGTCATTGGTTATGTAGAAGCTTCACTTTTACTTGGTAATAAGTTAGGTCTTAAGCTCATTTTCATATATGTTTTAAATATAACTTCCAGATTATTTGTTTCTTAATTTTATGTAACCTCTCTCTGACAATTAGAGATTGTTTTTGTTCCAGTATATAAATCTTTCCCTTTTGTGATCTTTTCACTGACTCAATCTAGAAAGTTCTCTGTTACCCTTAAATAGAATTTTGCCTCATTATGCTCTTCTGTTATGCTGTTCTTTTCCTTTTCTGTCTTTGAGTATTTTGATATTTGGTGTATGTTTAACCTTTACACCACTTGGGATTTATTTTGCAGTACAGCATGAAGCAGAAATGTTTGTTTTTGCTCAGCTGCTAACCAATTCCCTTTCAAAGCATTAGCAAGTGACCCTTCTGTGCCAGATATTTTCTGAGGACTCTCAGTCCCATGTCTGCCTCTATTGTACCATGACTGTGAACCTGAGAACTACATTTCCCAGAGTCCTTTGCCAGCTGGTGTTAGTGTCTGCCAATAGGAGACAGTCACAAAGAATTAGCAGGTGGGAGAAATGTTAAGAGTTCTTTTTCTGCTGTGACAACAGTATCAGCAGGAATGCAGACTCCTAGACTCTTGATAACACCACCTTCCCTGTTCTCTAGCCCTAGCGGAGGTAGTGTTCCTCTCTGGGCAATATGACGTACTCTCCTTTATTCTTCTGGGTTCTCTATACATTTGTAATGAATTTCCTGTATTAAGTCCCTCTCTGCTTGAAATACCTAGAGTGCGTTCTGTTTTCCTATATGTGCACTGACTGATGCATCTTCCTCTCCTGACTAATCGATTTGCAGTACCAGGTGTGTGTGTGTGTGTGTGTGTGTGTGTTGTTAACAAGGAGAGAGAGAACAGGAAGGAATGCGTGCTGTTTGTTTGGGGCTATATGTTTTGATTCATTGATCCTGTACCGGTTTCTGCACATGCATATTTATCGTGATAATTATCCTAGCTTTAGCATGCATTTCAGTGTCTGATGGTGCACATCTTCTGTCATTCTTCTTTTCTCCTGAGGTCTGTCTTCACTATTTGCATCTACTTATCAAACTGGGCTTTTAAGGAAAAAAAAAAATCTTTAAAAGCACAATCGATTGTGCTCTGCCTACTATAATCTTTCCCCTGCATCTTGGTGATGCTAACATTGCTGCACTGTGGAGAATCACAAAAATAGTCACACTTGCACCCACATACACAGCGCCTCTCCTTCCCATGGGCAGAGCTGGCAGCTGTGTCTGGGTGCACAGGTGATCCATTTTCTTCCATTCAGAGCGGTTCTTGCCCATCACCTTGGGGTCATCCTTACTTGGAGAAGAAGCTTCAGAAGTGTCATCTCTAACAATGAAAGGGGATCTTATTTTCTCTGAGTCAGCCTGACTAACAATGCCCAAGGTCAGGAAAGATATTTCCTGCAAGACCTTGCAATTTCTCAATAATCCTATTTGGGCTCATTGGATGAAATGGCTGTGGGAAAATGATCTGATCATTATTTTAAATACTGGGGCAGGAGACATCTCTGAAACACACTATTTCTGCTTTGGTAACTACTGAAAAGAAAAGAATTGGAAAGGTACCCCATAGTGCTTCTTTATTTTTTGCAAGAAGAGACTCTCATAATATTTTGAAACAGCCCCAAGTTCTCCCCACCAGACCCTCCTCATGCTCTTCTGTTGAGCCTGGTTTGGCTGGAGATGAAGGCTTCCCCCGTTTTGGTCCCAGCCTGGGGGAAGGCCCTGTCGCTCTCCCCACACAACTGATTCTTTGTGTAGGACCGCTTTGGAACATGAAAGTGGTCTGCAAAACCCTCAGGGCTTGGCACCCCAGAGAGTCGGGCATATTGAGCAAGGAGCAATGAGACTATTTTAGAGGGAATGTGGGGACTGTGCCAAGGCTTGCCTGGCAGGGAATGTTGGGTGAAGGGTGGTGTGACTTTGCACAGACTGGGAGCAGAGCAGGAATCCACCCTCCATCGCATGAGCTTTAGAGTTGGACTTAGTTAAAGTGAAAGTTACTCAGTCATGTCCGACTCTGTGACCCCACAGACAATACAGTCCATGGAATTCTTCAGGCCAGAATACTGGGGTGGGTAGCCTTTCCCTTCTCCTGTGGATCTTCCCAACCCAAGGACTGAACCCAGGTCTCCCACGTGGCAGGTGGATTCTTTACCAGCTGAGCCATAAGGGAAGCCCAAGAATACTGGAGTGGGTAGCCTATCCCTTCTCCAGTGGATCTGCCCGACCCAGGAATTGAACCAGGGTCTCTTGCCTTGCAGGTGGATTCTTTACCAACTGAGCTATGAGGGAAGCTCAGACAGGGTTTGAATTGTGGTTGCTTTGCCATCAGTTAGCTGAACACTTTCTGTGCCTCAGTTTCCTCCTTTGTACGGTGTTAAAAATAACAATTACCATTTCAAAGCCTAGATAAGATTAGATGAAGTAATCCATAGAAGGACTTAGAATAGTTCCTGGTTAGAATAAACAGCCCCATTTCCCCAACCACATACCTTCACCCTCTCCCTTCCACTCTCAACTCCTAGGTGGTTAACTGTCTGGGCCTGGGAGCCAGACTGCCCAGTTTGTATCCTGTTTCTGCTAATCCCTAGCTGTGTAACTTTCAGTGAGCTTCTTGACTTCTCTGAGCCTTACTTTGTTCATCTGTAAATATAGATTTAGTAATAATACCTCCTTACAGTGTTGCTGTGAGATTTGAATTAATTAATTCACAGTAAATACTTAGATCAGTGGTTAGCAACCGAGGGCATGCTTGCCTCCCAGGGGACATGTGGTAATGTCTACAGACATGGTGTCATGACTGGGGTGTGTGCTATTGACCTTATGGGTAAAGGCTGGAGATGCTGCTAGACATTCTACAATTTACAGGGTAACTCCACCCTCATCCCCAACAAGGAATTATCCCACCCCAAATGTCAAGAGTGCTAAGGTTGAGAAACCATGATAGACTAGTTAGATGGATTCATGGCTAGGAGCAAGGACTCAGTAAAAACCTTGGCTGTTATCATTTCAGCAATAGTTTTGTGAACATACACTGTGCCAAGAATTACGCTATGTTCTGGGAATAAAAAGATGAATCACATGCAGGCCCTGTCCTCAAGTGGCTCAGTCTGAAGAAGATAGTATGAGGCTCTGGGACTGGTGAGTGGAACAGGGGATTTGGACCCTGGAAGCCAGGCAGAGCAACTGGTCAAAGGAGGCCTTCCTTTACTTCATTGTTCCTCTCATGGTAGAAACAGACACCTTTCTGGTGGGACTCCAGGTAAGCAGATAATTGTGATATAGGAAGAAGTGCTAGATTCTATGTACCTGCATGGAAAGGCCTCTGTTCTACTTGGAGGAGGTGGAGAATGGTTTCCAAAAAGAGGTGATGCTTGTTGCTGTCTCATGAAAGATGAGTAGGATTTAGGAAGGAAAATGTAAGAAAGGGAAGGGCGGAGGAAACCTCCCATGTAAAGAGACAGAGGTATCATTTATTCAGTAAGTGCTGAGCATCTAATGTGGGCCAGACACAGTTCTAGGCTTTGGGAATACAGCAGTGAGCAAAAGACAAAACCCCACACCCTCATGGAGCTTCTTTCCATGTAGTAGTGGGGGCTGGGCACAGACAGCAAGCAAAGAAACACACCGGTAACATGTCAGGTGATGACAAATCCTGTAAGCGGGGAAGAGGGACAGACTGCTTGAGGGAGGGCTTTTGCTGTATTACATTAAGATTAAGAAAGGCCTCAGTGAGGATGTGACTGTCTTCTTCAAACTATGACCTGAAGAAAGTGAGAGAGGGAGCCATGTGGATGTCTATGTTCCCAGCACAGGCAGTGGCTTGTGCAAAGGCCCTAAGGCAGTGGCCTTCCTGTAGTGACTGAGGATCAGCAGGAAGATCAGTGGAGTGAGGGGAAGAATTGGATTAAAGTGGGAACAGTTGCCAAGGCAAGAAGTCTTGGATGCCATAGTAAGGAGGGTGGACTTTCTTCCGCAGTTTATTAGCCACCAAGGAAACACCGGCTATTTTCTACAAGGCATTGACCCTGCCTGAAGCACATAATACTTGCTCAGGATGAATAGGCTGTCTTCTGGGGAGCTGTGTCTATTGAGTGCTCCTCCGATTACCCAACACAAACCCTGCTGCTTATTTGCCTGCAAGATGTTTTCAACACAAGAGGACTCTCTCTGTATCTGCTTCTAATACAGTTTCCTGGTGGCAACTGAGCCCCTAGTTTCAGTCCCAGCGATGCTTTAGGCATGTCACTCTGACTCTTTGAGTCTCAGATTCCTTACTGAATGAGGACATTCAGTGATCACTAACTTCCGTTCTAACTCCAGGACTATGAATGTCTCAGAGTTCTTCATGGAAGCCTGTAGAACAACTGCTAAACCTTGTGGGGCACTAACTGTACACAAAACATTTTACAGGTACTGGCTGAGGAAATGCTCAACAGGACCCTGGAGGCAGAAGCGGTGTCGTCT
Source organism: Neotragus moschatus (assembly GCA_006410615.1). Lineage (NCBI taxonomy): Eukaryota > Metazoa > Chordata > Mammalia > Artiodactyla > Bovidae > Neotragus > Neotragus moschatus. Next base: position 8,290 of record SJYA01002926.1, read on the forward strand.
CCACTTTAGCAATGAGGAAATGGAGGCACAGAGGGGCTGAGCAAGGTGCCTAAAGTTGCACAACTTAATTGTGACAGTCAGACCCAGCTCTGTCTGTCTTCAAAGCCCATACCCTGTGGGCTCCATGAACATGAATATCAAAGACAGCATCAGAGTGAGGCTCCCACAGCACGTAGTGCACCTGGGAAGAAGAATCCTAGCATTTTGCTTCTCCTGACTCTGCTCTGACACCCGCTCTGCTGATGTACCCGAGGAGGGCTTGGAAGACCTGGCCAGGTTCACTGGGGTCTTTTCAGCAAAGTCATAGCCAGGGTGCTAAGTCATTGAATAAGGGTTGAAGCTGTATCCATCTGACAGTTTTGAGCAATGGGTCAGAGGCTAATTTGGGGGGGCCACAGAAGGCATCCCCAGCCCTGTCGAGGGGGAAGGGGGAGCCAGACTTCAGCCCCAGCAGCCAGGACACTCGGATCACAAGATGGAAAACACAGCTGACACGTCCACCCTACTGCACAGGGTTGCCTAGCAACCACAAGTGACAAGCTGCCAACTCGGTGATACAATCTCAGTGGGGAGATCAAGTTAGCCAATTAAAACGTTTATTTATTTATTTTTTGCATTTTCCTTTTTTTGTTGTTCACATAATTTTATTTCATCCCAACTGCCCTTAAACATGGATGAAGAAGCCTGCCAGATGAGAGCGGGACTCCTAGGTCTGACAGCCCTTCTCCCTCTTACATAGTCAGAAAACATGCTCATAACACGAGCCGTGGAGTGGAGGGCGACTTTAATAAACTGTAGGTTTGTGTACCTGTCTTAGGTACTTAGCTCCACTGTGAAATTTAAAATTTGCCTGATGTAGAGAACAAACCGAGGAGAAAATGAGGGGATGAATCGGGAGATTAGGGTTGACATACATACACTGCTATGCATAAAAAAGATGAGTGACAACCTACTGTATAGTGCAGGGAACTCTATTCATGCTCTGTGGTGACCTAAATAGGAAGGAAATTTTAAAAAAAGAAGGGATTTATGTAAACATATAGCTGATTCACTTTGCTATACACCAGAAACTAACATAATACTGTAAAGAAACTATCAATTCAGTTCAGGCGCTCAGTTGTGTCCGACTCTTTGCGACCCCGTGGACTGCAGCACACCAGGCTTCTCTGTCCTTGTGTCAGAGTTTTGTTTTCCAACCCAGCATTCAGGGCTGGTCTCCTTTAGGATGGACTGGTTGGATCTCCTTGCAGTCCAAGGGACTCTCAGGTCTTCTCCAACACCACAGTTCAAAAGCATCAATTCTTCACTGCTCAGCTTCCTTTATGGTCCAACTCTCACATCCACACATGACTACTGGAAAAACCATAGCCTTGACTAGATGGACTTTTGTTGGCAACTATACTCCAATAAAAAGATTAATAAAAATAGTTGCCTGGATTTAGGGCAGAATCTGGTTTTTATTGCTCCGTGTCAGTGCTCCCCCACTGCTAACTCCAATGCCTAGGGAAATGCTTGCCACATAGTAGGTGCTCAACAAACCATCGACTGAGTGAGTGAATGAATGAAACCCACCCTGGGGAAAATTGTGAAGATGACAGGCACACGGATGAATCTAAAGTCATTCAGAATTATTAGATGATAAATAAAACTGTAGTAACATTCACTCAATTTTTCTTTTTTCCGTTTTGTCTACCCTATCTTCTCAGCTTTCTGAGTGGACTTCAAGTAGTGATAGAGTCCAATTTTAGACACAAAGGATGGACAGGAGTCGAAAAGGATGCTGTTTCTTATGCCTGTTTCTTCTTCCCAGTCTTCCCAGCCCTCCTCTCCTCTGGGTCCGCACTTTTGCAATCACGGGTCCTCTGGGTGTTCTCTGTCTCCCCTGCCTGTCCCTCCTCATACCACACAGACAAGATCCTCCTAAGGATACCACGTTTGCGTAGTTTTATCAGATGGGTCATTTATTTTACCCTCAAAGTGTCACCTCACTGGGGAATGTGGGTTAAGGAGATGCGGAGATTTGGGATCTTCTCACAGGTATATTTATTTTTGCATGATAAACATGGAACATACATTTGTCTAGGACCCCCCCAAATTGTGGTCCATGTGAAGCTCTTTCATTAACCCCCTGTGTAAGCTTTGGGAAGCTCTGAACATCCGGGTCCCTCAGGTGCTGTCTTAAGATGTTAGATGGAGGAGGTACATCTTTCCAACTATAGGTCTCTGTGGTTTTAGTGTGGTGTTTCTCTGCTCCTCCCCCCTCCCTCCTCCTTCTCCTCCTTCTTCCTCCTCTTGCTACCACTTCCTGCAAGGTTTTTTTAGACATATTTTCCCCTAATTATCCCCCCAAGAAATTTTAACTCCATTGATAAACTGCATATATGCTACTGTATGTATAGTGCTTCTTCATACACAGAAAGCTTTAAAATTGTTTTGCACCCCCCACCCGCAATTTGGAGGTGATACAGGCTTTTTTGAGAAAGCATGTTTTGGAGTAAAGGCCTCAGTCTTTTCCTCTGACTTCTGGAGTTCAGTAAAGTAGAAAACCAGTGGGTGGTTTTATTTTTATTTATTTATTTTTTTTTAAGAGCAGCTGGCTTGCAATGCAGCTCTTGAACAAGTAGAAACATCAAACTCCTTGGGTGCTTTTAAAAGACAACATTCATTGTGGCAAGGGGAGAGAACCCCCCCCCTCCAAACAAACAAACTCCTTTTTCAAATGAGTTAATTGTAGCCTTTCTATGGCACTGCTTTCAGAGCTGAGCATCTTGCCTCTCCTGGCCAGCATCACCCAAGAAGATTCTTGGGTCAGCATCCTCTATACATTTATCTTGAGTATGGTGATCAGGGCAGCATGATGGTTAATCTTATGTGTCAAATTGACTAAGCTCAGATATTTGGCTAAACATTATTCTGAGTGTGTCTCTAAGTATGTTTCTGGGTGACATTAAAATTTGAAATGGTAGACTGAGTAAAGCAGGTTGCCCTCCCTAATATAGGTGGACCTCATTCAATCTGTTGAGGCCTGAATAAAACAAGGAGGAGTAAGGGAGAAATAAGGAAGTCAGGGAGGGGTAAGGATTGGAACCTTCTCCTAAGAAAAGCGGGGAACCACTGAGTGTTTTAAATCCAAGAATGAAATTCTCGAATTTGAAAACTCTGCCTCTTAGTATTAGCATCACTGTTCTTCACTAAACTGGGCTTCTGTTCCCCTTCTCTGGATGACTAGACAGACCCCTTGAATTTTCTCATTCCCAGAAGCCGACTGAGTCTTCACAAACTTGGGTACATGTGTATTTCTGAACTTGAGTGGCCTACTGTCAGACCTCCATCTAATCTACCTCCTTCATTCAATAAATATTTTTTTTTACAGTTTTTAAAATTCTTTGTTAGTTTGTCTTAAATAAATCTAATCAATACACACAAAAGAATAATCATATATTTAAAAATAGCATAAGATTCTAATGACTTCTAGGAGAAAAATTCAATTTTATAGAATCCAACAGCTAATCATGATCGTCATAAAAAAAGCAGTGACTACTTAGACCCTGGGAAGATAAAGAAGTCTCAGCCCAAGAGAAGTAAGCAACATATAAGGACAAAATTAAACACACTTAAAATGGAAAGATACTTTGGCACACACAGTAATGACCATACAAGAGGGACAGACAGGAATTGTAGAAAATAAATAAAAATACTGGCAACTGTTTCTGCAGTGAAAATTTTCCAAAGGAAATTTCAGAGTGAACCATGTTTCATCAGTGATGAACACTCTATTAAGAAATGAAAGCTTTCAAGCTGGCCAAGTGGCATTTTAGAAGTTACGGCTCCTTACCACTGCATCCGGGTTAACGTTGTGCCAGCTTTAATATGATCATGGCCCAGGTGAATACTTGAGGTGAGAATGGCCACGGAGGATGTGAGGCCATCACAGACTCTGTCTCATGGTGCAAATAGATGTGAGCACGGAGAACCTCAGAGTCCTCTACCACAGGCTAAGTAAAGTGAAGTTGCTCAGTCGTGTCCGACTCTTTGCAACCCCATGAACTGTAGCCTACCAGGCTCCTCAGTCCATGGAATTTTCCAGGCAAGAATACTGGAGTGGGTTCAATAAATATTTTTGACCACCTACCCTATGTATATATATGTATATATGAAAGTGAAACTGTTAGTCGCTAAGTCATGTCTGACTCTGTGACTCCATGGACTGTGGCCAACCAGATTCCTCTGTCCATGGGATTCTCCATGCAAGAATACTGGAGTGGGTAGCCTTTCCTTCTTCAGGGGAGAAGGGGGATCTCCAAAGGAGAAGGAGAAGATCCAGGGGATCTTCCCAACCTAGGGATCGAACTAGGGTCTCTTGCATTGGCAGGCGGGTTCTTTACCACTGAACCACCAGGGAAGTCCATATATGTATGGCTACAGTCCATGAGGTGGCAAAGAATCAGACATGACTTAATAACTAAGCAAGAAAAACAACAGTATAGCTTATATGTGTATGACATTGCTACCAATACATGTAGTCTTAATTTCTTGAACCACCAAACTACTTACTGTCAACCCTCCTGCTCTCTGGACCCACACACGATTCTTATGTCTCTTGTGTGACTAAGGTCTTCAGAAAGTTCTAAGCATACCCATATACCAATAACATGTAAAGCAGAGTTTTGACAACGTGCTTCCACAACAGCCATAGTAAGCCCCCCAGGTGCCTGGAGTAGACCTCACCCCACTTTCATACCTTGCGACTACTTGTCTTACAGTCAGATGCCAATGTCATATAAGCAATACTGGAAGGAACTTTTCTCTGGATATCATTGAAGGGCAGCCTAAGAATAGCTTATGCAAATATGCCATCTACACGCTCAACTTATATTTGTTTTGTGCTTTCAAATAAACAACACCTTTTAAAAATTGTTTCACAAACTCAGTGGTGCATTTTTGTTGTTGATCTTGTTGATCTTTAAAAGGCATTGTGTGAAATAAGGTAGTTTGTAACTGTCCCAAGACTTAAATTCTTTGGCTATCGTCCTGGCGTGAGCTATAAGTATTGTTTGAAATTTCATTTGTGGCAAAGTGAATTTGCTTATCACCTTTCTTCACCCCCACATCAGGATCCTGAAATGATACAACAGAGACCCACAATAAATATTTCCTCATCGAACAGTAGATCTTTTCCGTTCAACCCTGATTTATCCTGCCATATCTCCCTCTTCTGTAATGATTTAGGAATGTGCAGATTCTATCCAATCATTGCTTTTGTGCTGGGGAACTAGAAGCTTCTTGTGTTTTTGTTGTTGTTTTTTTTTTTTTTAGGAAAGAGCGAAGCCTTAGAATGACAAGCCACTCTGACGAGTTGACAAATATCTATCAAGACCACGGGGAGAGTGAAATCTTTTTGACAACTCTATTATTTTTCTTTATCTCTGAGTCTTTGGGGGGTAATCTTTTCTTCAGAGAGAGCAGACTCTCTCTTTCCTTCCCATATTCTACATGAGAGAAGGGGAGAAACTGGATCATTTATAAAGATATTTCCAGATATAACTTCTTAAGAGTCTGTGAGAAGACTAGGTGATTTGTAGAGACCTTTTCAGCTGTAATTTCTTACAAGTCTCATGCAGATGGGCACAACATTTAAGAGAGAAAGATATTTAGTTATGGAAAATGGTATGTGAAGTTGCTCAGTCGTGTTCGACTCTTTGTGACCCCATGGACTGTAGCCTCCCAGGCTCCTCCCTCCGTGGGATTCTCCTGGCAAGAGTACTGGAGTGGGTTGCCATTTCCTTCTCCAGGGGATCTTCCTGACCCAGGGATCAAACCTAGATCTCCTGCATTCCAGGCAGATGCTTTAACCTCTGAACCACCTATACACCTGTAAAAAACCAATACATGGTGAGCCCATTTTCTCTCTGAGAAGATTTCTCAACTCTCCAAAAATTTTAGCCAATTTACATTTACAACTCATAGTTGTGCAAAATACATAAAAGTGTCTCATTTAATTATTGGATTGGCCAAAAAGTTTGGGTTTTTCTTTTATGGAAAAAAAAAAAAAAACAATGAATGTTTTGGCCAGCTGAGTAGAATACAGAGTTTATTGTTTAGTTACACATTTATTTTAAATTCAGTTTAGTCGCTCAGTCGTGTCCGACTCTTTGTGACCCCATGAATCACAGCAGGCCAGGCCTCCCTGTCCAGCACCAACTCTCGGTGTTCACTCAGACTCACACCCATCGAGTCAGTGATGCCATCCAGCCATCTCATCCTCGGTCGTCCCCTTCTCCTCCTGCCCCCAATCCCTCCCAGCATAAGAGTCTTTTCCAATGAGTCGACTCTTCGCATGAGGTGGCCAAAGTACTGGAGCTTCAGCTTCAGCATCATTCCTTCCAAAGAAATCCCAGGGCCGATCTCCTTCAGAATGGACTGGTTGGATCTCCTTGCAGTCCAAGGGACTCTCAAGAGTCTTCTCCAACACCACAGTTTAAAAGCATCAATTCTTCGGCACTCAGCCTTCTTCACAGTCCAACTCTCACATCCATACATGACCTCAGGAAAAACCGTAGCCTTGACTAGATGGACCTTAGTTGGCAAAATAATATCTCTGCTTTTGAATATGCTATCTAGGTTGGTCATAACTTTTCTTCCAAGGAGTAAGCGTCTTTTAATTTCATGGCTGCAGTCACCATCTGCAGTGATTTTGGAGCCCAAAAAAATGAAGTCTGACACTGTTTCCACTGTTTCTCCATCTATTTCCCATGACATGATGAGACCAGATGCCATGATCTTCGTTTTCTGAATGTTGAGCTTTAAGCCAACTTTTTCACTCTCCTCTTTCAGTTTCATCAAGAGGCTCTTTAGTTCCTCTTCACTTTCTCCCATAAGGGTGTTGTCATCTGCATATCTGAGGTTATTGATATTTCTCCCGGCAATCTTGATTGCAGCTTGTGCTTCTTCCAGTCCAGCATTTCTCATGATGTATTCTGCATAGAAGTTAAATAAGCAGGGTGACAATATACAGCCTTTAATTATACTTTAGAAACAAGGCTTCCTTTTTCTTGCATTTCAGGAAACAATTTCACTCAAACTTTTCATGTGCACTTCCTACACGATTCCCTCTGGCATGACTGGCGTTACTGTTGAGTCATTTCACAGATTCCCTGAGCAGGCCAGCGTCACCTCCATTAAAAGTACTGAGAGACATCAGTTTTTGAGTTCTCATATGATGCTGAAGCAAAACACTCTATTCTAAGCCATCAGTCTTAATTTATACAAATTTAGGACACCTCTTCTTTTTTTATGAAACATAGAAAAATATAGAAATATTCATAAAACATAGGAATGGTTCAGTGAATAATTATCAACTAAACACCTTTGTCAAAGCTACCCAGACAGAGGAAAAAAAAAATTTTCCAGATTACTGAAAAAATCAAAACTCATTTCTCCTTACTGGAGGTGACACTGTTTTAGGCTTTGTTATAAGAAGAGCATGAGCAGTTTTTTGGTTTTGTTTTAATTTATTCTGTGTATGTCTGTTAACTGCACAATCCAAGCTCTTAGTCTGCTTAAATTTTATGAGCTTTATTTATAATGATAACCAACACTTGCAATGGTAAGCCCATCCTCCCAGGGATAATTGCATTGTCGTTCAGTTGCTCAGTCATGTCTAACTCTTTATGACCCCATTTATTTCAGCAGGCAAGTCTTCCTTGTCCTTCACTATCTCCTGGAGTTTTCTCATGTCCATTGAGTCAGTGATGCCATCCAACCATCTCATCCTCTGTAACCCTCTTTTCTTGCCCTCAGTCTTTCCCAGTATCAGGGTCTTTTTCCATTGAGTGAGCTCTTGGTATCAGGTGTCCAAAATATTGGAGATTCAGTTTCAGTATCAGTCCTTCAAATGAATATTCCAGGACTGATTTCCTTTAGGATTGACTGATTTGATCTCCTTGCTGTCCAGCAGTCCCTTGCTGTCCAAGGGACTCTCAAGAATCTTCTACAGCCCCACAGTTCAAAAGCATAGTTCTTCAGTGCTCAGCTGTCTTTATGGTCTAACTCTCACATCTGTATATGACTACCAGTAAAAACTATAGCTTTGACTATACAGACCTTTGTCAGCAAACACCTTTGTCAGGTATATCTCTGCTTATAATACACTGTCTAGGTTTGTCATAGCCTTTCTTCCAAAGAGCAAGCATTTTTTAATTTCGTCGCTGCAGTCACCATCTGCAGTGATTTTGAAGCCCAAGAAAATAAAGTTTGTCACTGTTTTCATTTTTTCCACATCTATTTACCATTAAGTGATGGGACTGGATGCCATGATCTTCTTTTTTTTTTTTTGAATGTGAAGTTTTAAGCTAGCCTTTTCATTCTCTTCTTTCACCTTTATCAAAAGGCTCTTTATTTCCTCTTTGCTTTCTGCCATAAGGGTGGTGTCATCTGCATATCTGAGGTTACTGATATTTCTCCCAGTAACCTTGATTCCAGACTGTGATTCATCCAGCCCAGCATTCTGCTTGGTGTACTCCCCATATAGGGGCTTCCCAGATGGCACTAATGATAAAGAACCTGCCTGCCAATGCAAGAGATGTAAGAGACACTGGTTTGATCGCTGGATTGGGAAGATCTCCTGGAGGAGGGCATGGCAACCCACTTCAGTATTCTTGCCTGGAGAATCCCATGGACAGAGGAACCTGGAGGGCTACAGTCCATAGTGTTGCAAAGAGTCAAACATGATTGAAACAGCTTAGCATGCGTGCACTCTGCATATAAGTTAAATAAGCAGGGTGACAATATCCTTGATCTACTCTGTTCCTAATTTGGAACTAGTCTGTTGTTCCATGTCTATTCTTACTGTTGCTTCTTGACCTGTGTACAGGTTTCTCAGGAAACAGGTCAGGTGGTCTGGCATTCCCATCACTTTAAGAATTGTCCACAGTTTGTTGTGATCCATGCAGTCAAAGGTATTAGCATAGTCAATGAAGCAGAAATATATGTTTATCTGGAATCCTCTTGCTTTTTCTATGACCCAGCAGATGTTGGCAATTTGATCTCTGGTTCCTTTGCCTTTTCTAAATCCAGCTTGTACACCTGAAAGTTCTCAGTTCACATACTGTGAAAGCCTAACTTGAAGGATTTTGAGCATTACCTTGCTAGCATGTGAAATAATTGCTAACTGTGTGTTAAATTTACCTAGTTCCTTGTTTACTGATACTGCCATGGGGCGTCTATAACATCCATTTGAGGTCACTTCAGGATAATGGGTTTTCTCCCAGAAGTACCCTGTTCTTTAAAGTAGTAATTGGCAACTATGTCCTACGGTTTGAGAAACTGAAACTGATCGTGTATAAGGTGACTCCTGCTTCTCTGCTGCATAATTCTGAGCCAATACCTTCCATTGTATGCAGGCCTTTATGCCATTTTTTAAATTCAGATTTTCTTTAACAATAAGGTACTGTAGATACGTAAAATAAAAAGAATACAAGATGCACTCACAGACTCCATGATATGTAGACGTCAGCACATCACCTATTACGAAAACAAATAGGAGAAAACAGCTTCAAAATCATGGTTATCCTTGTGATATTGTGTGAATACTCGCTCAAATTGCATCAAATTCTTTACTCTGCAACTTACCTTTTTATTACTCAAATATTATTTTTGAGATCTATCCACATGTTATCTATAAAAGCTCCTTCATTTTAAATGCTATAGAATAATCTATTGTAGAAATATACTAATTTGCTTATCTATTCTCCTATTGGTGAAATTTAGACTAATTTTATTCCAACCTTGTATTTATGAAAAGGTTTAACCATACAGACAAATTTAGAGTTGTGTGGTGAGGAACCATATATCACCACTCAGATTCTGTAATTAATATTTTATTATACTAGCTTTATCACTCCATTCATTCATTCATCTTATTTTTGGTTATGCTTTGCAAAAAAAAAAAAAAAAAAAGGGTGTATTTCACTATTCAAACCAGTGTTAAGGATGGAGAATGAAATAGTGGTTCCCAGGAGTTAGGTATTGGTGCAAGGAGTAAGGTGAGTGGTATTAGAAAGAGTATCTCGAGGGAAACTTTTGTGTTGATGGAATAGCTTTCTATCTTGATTGTAGTGGTAGTCTTGTATATCTACATATACGATAAAACTATGGAGAATTATGTAGAGACGCATGGTACCAATGTCAACTTCCTGATTTTGATATTAAAGTTGCATAAAGTGTAACCTTTGGGAGAAACAATGCCTCTTTATATGATCTATGAAATCTCCTGTGCACCTATAACTATTTCAAAATTAAAAATTGACAAGGACAGATGAATGAACAGAGAAGACATGGTACATAGTATGTTAGTCGCTCAGTCATGTCTGACTCTTTGAGACCCCATGGACTGTAGCCCTTTAGACTCCTTTGTCCACGGAATTCTTCAGGCAAGGATACTGGAGCGGATATTCATTTCTTTCTCTAGGGGATCTTTCTGACTCTGGGATCAAACTTGGGTCTCTTGCATTGCAGGCAGATTCTTTACCATGTGAACTACCAGGGACGCCCCAATGGAATGTTACACAACCTTAAAAGGGAACAAGATTGGATCATTTGTAGTGATGTGAATGGACCTAGAGTCTGTCATACAGAATGAATTAAGTCAGAAAGAGAAAAATAAATATTGTATATGAATGCATATATAAGGAATCTAAAAAATGGTAACAGATGAACCTATCTGCAGGGCAGGAACAGAGACACAGATGTAGAGAATGGACATGTAGACACAAGAGGGGAAGGGCAGGGTTGGCTGCACTGGGAGAGTAGCAGCGACATGTATCCACTACCATGTGTGAAAGAGACAGCCAGGGAGAAGCTGCTGTGCAGCAGGGAGCTGGGCTTGGTGCTCTGTGATGACCTAGAGGGGCGAGATGGCCCAAGAAGAAGGGATATATGTATACATATAGCTTATTTATCTTGTTGTATAGCAGAAAGTAGCAAAACACTGTAAAGCAATTATATTCCAATAATAATTTTTTAAATGAAAAATTGAAGTAAAAAGAAATAGCAGGAAAAAAGAGTAAATCTGAAGCCCCTAGACATTATTGTTGGAGGAGGAATTGACAGCCCACTCTAGTACTCTTGCCTGGAGAATTCCATGGATGGAGGGACTTCATAGGCTACAGTCCATAGGGTCACAAAGAGTTGGACACAACTGAGCAACTGAGTGAGCCAGCGTGAGACATTATTATTAAAGAAGAGATGTTGTGACCAAGAAATAAACAAGTATAAGAGCAGAGATGAGAAACCCAACTGTGACACAGAAGAGAAATGGAAAGAATCTGGGTTCTTGCGGTCATCATTGAGTCAAAAAATTAAGCAGCTCTCCTAGACTTCTTATGGGAAAAATACATTTTTGTCTATTTAAGCCAGTTTATTGATGGCTTAAACATCTTACAGATACAGGAATTAGGGAAACCAACTTCAGTAGCTTCTTAGAATATGGGTCTCGTGTGTGCACTCAGTTGTGTCTGACTTCTTGCAACCCCATGGACTGCAGCCTGCAGAACTCTATCCACAGGATTTCCCAGGCAAGAATACTGGAGTGGGTTGCCTTGTCCTCCTCCATGGGATCTTCCTGACTCAGGGATCAAACCCACACCTCTTGTGTCTCTTGCATTAGCAGGCAAATTCTTTACCAACTGCACCACCTGGGAAGCCAAGCTTCTTAGAATAAAATTCTTAAAAGTTAAAATGCTGCGACGATATACCTGTGTGTACAGGTGTGAGTTTCTACAGAAATATGGCTGAGTTTAATTGCAGGATCAAACAGTGGAATCATCTTCACCTTTATCGCATATTTTATTCAAGCCATGAGGCTGTTTAGTGTAAATTGTACTCAAAATGCTATCATTCAAAATCATAAGAGATCAACAATTATAAAATGGATTTGGATTTCAGAAATGTTAAAGCATAGGGGTGGGAGTGGAGGTCAAGGAGAGGCATCTTAGAATCAATGCAATTCAGCAGATACCTCCAAACTCATTTGCAAAGTGGTGGTAAAACCTTCTCCTCCCACTAACAATATAAACATTCAAATATACCATATCCTTACAAAAGCTTTGTTAGTTTGATGACATGGCTAAACAACTCTGCAGGTCCCTCAGCACCTTTGCAAAATGTTTCTGTTAATTTGTGTTCCCTCTGGTGTAAATTGCTGTTGTCATTTTCTTCTACTCAATTTTGCCTCTTTTTCTATTGATTTTAGGAGCTTTTTAATGTATTCTAGCTTTATTCATTGTGAATATTATCTCTCAAATTCTGGATTGCTTTGTAGATACATTTTTACATTAAAAAATTATCTCTCCACCAAACCCAGTCTTTATTAAGTTTTATGACCAGTCTTCACATCATACAGATGTTTCATCCCTGTTCTTACTCAAAATCGTCTTGCCTATTCTTGTCATCAGCATCTCTTTGTGAATTTTAAGGTCTGCTTGTCAAGTTTTATGAACAAAAATCTTTGAAGTTACACTGATTGTATAGATTAGTCTTGAACATTTCCATCTTTATTATAGTGCATTATCCTATCCATGAACCTGGTATATTTCTTCAACCAGTCTTTTATATCCTTCAATAAGGTGTTATATTTGTCCTCATAAAGGATTTTCAGATCTTTTGCTAGATTTATTCTAAAGAATGTTATTTTTTGTTAGCTTCTTGAAGTAAGACATCAGAGTTAGATTTCCTAACTTATTGTTGGTAGTATTCATATGCACTAGTTTTATTTGACGTTGCATCCATAATTTTAAAAAATGAAGTAGTTTGTTTAGATAGTGCCTTCATTTTCTTACGTAGTTAATCATATCAAATACAAATATTTATTAAAATGCTAAGAATTTTTCTATTATTCCTAGTTTGCTAACATTTTGAAAAATATATGAACAGGTGTGAAATTTTATTGAATGTTATTTTACCTCCATGAAATGATCATCACTCTTCTCCTTTAATCTGGTATGTGGCAACTTATATTAATAGATTTTCTAATGTTACACCATCATTAACATTCCTTGAACAAACTTTACTTGTTTATGGCTGTACATTTCTTTGTATGCTGCTAAGTTTTGTTTACTAAATTTTTAAAGTTTTTTTTTTTTTTCCTAAACCTATAAATGAGATGGACATAACCTTCCTTAACTGGTTTGGATATCAAGTATTGTATTAGTTGTATAAAATCACACTGCTGTCTTCTTCTTCTAATCTTTTTTAAATGTTCTATATGAAAATAATTATATATCCCTTGGAAATTATTAGATTTTACCTAAATTAAATTATAAGGGTCAGAAAATTATTTTATTCTCTGCTTCTCACTCCTTTTTTCTCTAGTTCCTTACATTCTGCTTATTTAAAAGTCTATTTTTTGACTTTCTTTGAAGTCACTATTTATTTTCTAATATCAAGTTAAGTGTTTAGCTCACATTCTACTTTTCTTCTTTGGTAGCAAATATATTTAAGGCTATTCATGTCTCTTAGATAACTTGGTGAATAGAATTCCTTGACTGTTAATATTCATTCACTCACTTATTCATCCATTGATTCAACATGCCTCTACTATGACCCAAACAACGTTCTATGCCTGTCGTAGTGTGCTGGGTGTAGCCCCATGGAACTTGTATTCATTTAAAGAGAGAGAAATATATACACAGGAATAAATCATGTCGGGGAGCACTTGCATTATTTAGAAGCATGTTTTTAAATTTGCAAATGTATGGTGAGTTTTTTATGTGGCTGTCAGATTGTTTGGAGGTTTTACTTTTGTTTTCCTAAGTGGTTTTAGAAGGTGTTCCAAATGCTATCAATACTTACTTTATGACCAGTATGCAGTCACTATTTGTAAATACTCCATATGGGCTGGAAGAGAGAATATTCTCTAACTCTGAAGTATAGGGTTGTTAATGCTTTGCCAAATTCAACTAATTTCTGACTCTTCTCTAACAGATATGAGATTAACTTATGCCCTGACGCTGTGGGATACTTTCAAAGACTTTACTGCTTAATTGCCATCCCAAGAAAGAGTAAATGGCATATTAAAACCAGGAAAGCAAAATATAGAGTACACTCCTTAATCCATGGCAGACATTACTAATCAATCATTGAACTTAACCCATCAGTCTTGGCAATCTAATAGCTTTGTTGGACTATTGCTTGATATTTTGCCCTACAATTTTTTTTTTTTTTTTTACTTTTTCTTGAACTTTATAAGTTTATATGGTATGTATATCAGGGGAACTGTGGATTGTCGTGTATCTGAGTTATATTTTTTTAAGTGAGTAAATGTTCTGCTATATTTCTATATCAAGCCCATGGGAGACGTTACTGATTCACTCCACTATATTTTCTCACCCAGTCTGAATTCAGCCTCAGAATCTTTCTCACCACGGCAGGCCAAGAGACACCAGCAATTGATTTGACTTGACATGTAAGAAAGCTGAGCACCGAAGAATTGATGCTTTTGAACTGTGGTGTTGGAGAAGACTCTTGAGAGTCCCTTGGACTGCAAGGAAATCCAACCAGTCCATCCTAAAGGAGATCAGTCCTGGGTGTTCATTGGAAGGACTGGTGTTGAGGCTGAAACTCCAATACTTTGGCCACCTGATGTGAAGAGCTGACTCATTGGAAAAGACCCTGATGCTGGGAAAGATTGAAGGCAGGAGGAGAAGGGGACGACAGAGGATGAGATGGCTGGATGGCATCATCAACTCAATGGACATGGGTTTGAGTGGACTCCAGGAGTTGGTGATGGACAGGGAGGCCCAGCGTGCTGTGGTTCATGAGGTTGCAGAGTCAGACACGACTGAGCAACTGAACTGAACTGAACTGTAAGGTGAAATTTATGATTGTCCTTGGATTACTGGGCTTTGGTTTGGATGTTTCCCTTCATTTGTGCATTTGTGNAGTGGACTCCAGGAGTTGGTGATGGACAGGGAGGCCCAGCGTGCTGTGGTTCATGAGGTTGCAGAGTCAGACACGACTGAGCAACTGAACTGAACTGAACTGTAAGGTGAAATTTATGATTGTCCTTGGATTACTGGGCTTTGGTTTGGATGTTTCCCTTCATTTGTGCATTTGTGCATCTTTCATCCTTAAAATCAATGGTGACTGATTTCCTCTAAAGTAACAGTGGGACATATTCTTACAGGTATATGTGAAGAATTTACTCCTTTCTCCTTAAGTAATATTCTGGAAAGGGATATTAAATAAATGTGCTGGAAAGAAAATCTTAGTCATGTACTAGAAACAACTGAAGATAGCAAAATCTAATTTCCAAGGATGAAATCCAAAAAAAGAACAAAATGCGATTCAGCAGAAGGAAAAAAAAATGCATGCTGTCACTTCTCAGTGGTGAGGGTGATAATCTGCAACAGATATTAAAAGGGCATAAGACATCTGGACATCAGAATTGCTGAAACTGAGCGAGGAGCATGCTGACTCGCTAGGGCTGAGTAAAAATCCCTCTCCAGAGGGAGAAGATAAAGGACAAAGATGAGGTGAAAAGGCCTCACGTCATAGTCCAGGAACTGGGATGCCTTGACAAGGCTAGATGAGCACTAGCTGGGCTAATCTTTCCATTTAGGCGATTTTAATATCAGAACTTCCTGGATTGGCTTTTGGAACTTTTTTGGGTAATAAAGGATGGGGGAGGAGGAAGGGAATACTGGGCTGAGCTGGGAAGAGGAAATGAAAGGACGCAACATCTGTTATCTCCTAGACTAAGTACTTAAGAAAGACCACATCAAAAGATGTGATACAGGGACTTCCCTGGTGGTCCAGTGCCTAAGACTGTGCTCCCAATGCAGGAAGCCCAAGTTCAATCACTGGTCAGGGGACTAGATCCCACAAGCTGCAACTAAGAGTTCGCATACCCTAGCTAAGGAGCCTGCATGTCACAACTAAGACCCAGTGCAGCCAAATACATTTTAAAACCATTATTTTTTTTTAAATGATATGATACAAATGAAGTTCATCAAGCAAGTGTAAAGACGAAAGGCTACTGGGGACAATCATCCAGGGAAAGGGTCTCTAGCTGAAAAATAGGAGCTGAATTAGAGGACAGACATCCATGTCCGTGCCAACCTAGGCCCACCAAGGGAATTGGGAGGCAATAAATACAGCCTCTTTCCTCAGGACCTTTGGAGCTTGCCCAGAGCAGACGTTACCCAAGAGTCCAGTCTCAGAATTAGATTGAAGTGTGGGCCCCCCCTTCTTCTGTTTCTAGTTTCTCCATATTTCAGAATGTATTTTTGGAAAAAAAAATACTTTTAATGATGCCAACTTGCCTCCTTTCAGCACATTAAAAAAGGGAGCGATTGGCTGAGGCTGTCATGATGATGGGAATAATTTTGTCGCTGTGCAATTTGGCTCCTGCTCTAAAGTGAAGTGCACATTTTCCTCCAGTGTATTTTAAGCTGGAGACTTCTAAGTAAATGGGAGGTGGCTGATTTTATTTCCGTATGCAGCCAGCCTTCACTGGCACGAGCTCTGATTTGGCCCAATCAATTTTGTATTCATGCTGAGAAGAGAGTTTGATCAAGTTCAAGAAACATCTGTATGCATTTATCTGGATTGGGTGCAAACATGGGTACTGTCCCTCTGAAAGGCTCCAAGCCCTTCAGTGACTGCTGCAAGACACCCAGACAATGGCCTTCATAACTCCAGCATTTCCAGTCTCTCCTTAAATAACTGCTGTGACTCTTCCACATGCCACCTTCTTCGTAATTTATAGGGTTGTTTTTAGAAGTCCAGCGCTGGCAAGTTTGAGAGTTTGTTAAGTAAATCTTTATTAGGTAGTTAAATGGTCTCCAAAAAGTTACTCAACTAACTGTGCTGGTGTCAGGACATCAACCCATACATCAACACGACATTTCTGTAGCGGCATCTGTCTTGGTCTTTCCCTTCTCTTCATTTCCCCTCTCTTAGCTGTTATAAATTTTGTGTCCTAGCAGCTCTATGGCTTGAAGAGGGTTGTAAACATCTTCTTGTTCAATTACATCAGGATTTTTTTTTTCCCTTTATGTCAGCAATTAAATTTATGGGGGGAAAAAACTTCACTTTCTCAACCTAAAGACATAGTCAAGCTCAAAGTAAGTAAAAACAGAATGCAATCAACTTATGGTTGTAAAGTATAAACGAAGAAGTGGAACCCCAAAGACCTGATTCCAAATTCCAATGCCATCAATTTGGGGGGAAGCGACCCTTATTCCTTAAACTACAGTTCTCTACTCCCCAACATGAGTGGATGGTTGCAATTTCTTAGAAACTTTGGGAGAAATAAATGAGATGAAGGCTGTGAAGTGGGCTACTCAAAAATGGCCAGTAACCTCCTTTCCTTCTCTGTGTAAGGGGCAAACTCATTGAGTACAGGGCCTGTAGTATATATATCATTGTTTTCCCAAGACATGGAATATCATGGGTAGCTATAGAATATTTAGTGGGAAGATGAGTGAATAAGCCAATTAAGAAGGGTATTGGGTTGTGTTCTTACTCTTGGTTTGGGTCTAAGGCCTTGTGATGACGGCGATCTCTGTGGATTGAGACTTTACTTCTGTAGGATGCTCTAAGGTAGTCCTTGACACAGAAGTGTAGGCATCACCCACGGGGAGATGGCTAGAGATGAAGAATCTCAAGTCCACCATAGTTCTACTGAGAATCTGCCTGTTAAAATTTTAATTATTACTATATTTTTATGCTGTTACTTTCATTGTTTAGTCACTAAATCATTTCTGACTCTTTTGTGACTCCATGAACTGTATATAACCCATCGGGTTCCTCTATTCATGAGATTTCCCAGGCAACAATACTGGAGTGGGTGGGTTGCTATTTCTTTCTCCAAGGGCAATCTTCCCAACCCAGTCTGGATTCAGACTCAAATCCAAGTCCCCTGCATTGGCAGGTGGATTCTTTACCACTGAGCCACCAGGGAAGTCCATTATATTTTTTATACTTTCACCCCCAAAATTCCAATATAATCGACATGTAACATTATTAGTTTCAGGTGTTCAACATAATGATTCTCTATTTATATTGCAAAATGCTAACCACCATAAGTCTGTCATTAAGTCAGTGTCCATTACCAAACATAGTACTTTTTCTTTTCTTGTGATGCCTTCTAACAAGATCTCAGGTTGATATGTAAAGTCTACAAGCAATAAATGCTGGAGAGGGTGTGGAGGAAAGGGAACCCTCTTACACTGTTGGTGGGAACGCAAACTAGTATAGCCACTATGGAGAACAGTGTGGAGATTCCTTAAAAAACTGGAAATAGAACTGCCTTATGACTCAGCAATCCCACTGCTGGGCATANATGTGTACACCCGTGGCGGATTCATGTTGATGTATGGCAAAACCAATACAATATTGTAAAGTAATTAGCTCCCAATTAAAATAAATAAATTTAAATAAAATAAAATATAAATAAAATTTGAGTGGTGCTGGCTTACAGCCCTTGAATATGAAGTCAAGAGTGTGAGTTGGTTTCCCAACTTCAATTCCTTCCCAGGTCTTGAAGGAATCCTGTTGTATGAATCATTGCAAACAAATCCTTCCCACCAAGAGGTGGGAGAAACAACCCAGCTCATGACAGGTCAATAGTGTCATATTTCCCCCTTCAGCTAGTATGTGATAATCCTCCTAGGTTTTATATTCACAACCAGACCCAATAAAAAGCATGCCAGGAACAGAACATCCACCTTCTGTATGGTCTTTGCAGAAGCTTGTTTGGCAGCTGAAGCTCTGGGAGGTCCAATCAGCTGCCTAAGGTCACACAGGTAGAAACTGAGAGCTCAGAGTCAAGCTCAGAGCTGTCTGATTCTAAAGGCCTCTCTCTTAATAAATCTGCTACCCTCTTTCCCAGCCAACCCTCCATGCCAGGCACCTTTTTAAAGTACAGCTGGGAAGGGATCTGTCAAGCAGCCTGTTGCTTTCTTTCCAGTGTGTATCAGTATTGCAGAAGGCAGACACTCTATTGCGGAAAAGCCTTGGTTGGAATACTGGAGCTGCATTCACCTTGCTGGTCTACCCTCCTTACTTCATCTGCTTTCACGCTTCCCAATGCACTCTATGCCTGGCTCTCCTGTGATCAGCCCAGCCAGCTCACGCTCTGTGCATTTACTCAAATCAGTGCCTCCACCTAGGGACCCCTTCCCTCTGCTCACCCACCTGGCTTACGATTGCATGAAGGCACTGCAGAGTCTCTTTCTCAGTGGGGCTCTCCCTGATGTCCCCAAGTAGAATTCAATGCTTTCTCCCTGGATCTCTCCATCAAAAGAGGTTTCACACTATTAAAAAAGACTGTTTGGTTTCTATGTTCCTTTTCTCTGCTGACCTGTGTACTGGAGGAGCAAGACCCCATGAGCAGCAATGCAGTAAAGTACGCAGTGTTGGAGGCAGACTCGCCAGGGTCCAGATCCCAAAGACCGCGTGATTTTGACAAGAAAATTAAACCCCTCTGTGCCTCAGCTTCCCCTTCTGCAAAAGAGAAATAATAAAGAGTATCTACCTCTTTGGGGTTTTGTGAGCATTAAATGAGTTGATACAAGCAAAGTGCTTAAAACAAAGCCTGGCACAGAGTAGTTTCTAGATAAGAAAACTACTATGTGTTCATTAAGTAAAAAAATTGTGTTTACCTTCATTCACATCCCAGTCGCCTACACAGTGAGAATTTGCAAAAGTAACTTTCAAATGGATGAACGAGTGGATATCTTGGGACTGCCTTTATTGGCTCTCTCCATGACCAGGAAAACCCTACAAAACTTTAAAAATTTTAAGAATGGTAAAGTTTCTGCCGAAAAAAAAAAAAAAACAAAAAACTCCAGCTCCTCAATATTTCTAATCTTTTTCCCTAATACAAGAGCCTGCCTTTTCATCCTTTCATTTTCTCTCCCTGGTTGTTGATTAATGATGGTACCAGTCTGTTCTGACTATAATCCCTCGCATTTTCCTAAGTCGGTATGAAAACATGCTGTTTGTGGAGATTCTTCTCATTTGGTTGGGTCAGATGCAGCCCAAGCGGCTGCACCCAGGGTGGGTCAAGTCAAGCCCTGAGCAGAACCACTGACTCCAGGGACTCCTGAATTAATAGGCTGGGCTCTGCTGGCGGCCACGCAGGTGTCTCGCTCTGCTGAACATCTGGCCTTTCTTTCTGTCCAGGCTGCTTCTCTTTTCATTTTGAAGGGAAGACAACCTGTCAGAGCAAATCTGAGAGCCCGGCTGGTTGCAAGGATCTGAAAGGGCAGGGTTTTTATTTTTCTTTGCTTCCTTGAAATTCTTTGAAGAAATGCAGAACTATCTCAGTGTTTGGAAAGAGGCAATATAATGTGGTGGTTGAACAGTTGTGAGGCAGAAGGCACCTCAGTTTGAAACCCGAATCTGCTACTTATTAGCTATGTGATGTTGGGTAAGTGCCAGAACCTCTGTACACCTTGAATTTCCGCCCCCCCCAAACTGTGAAATGGTTCTAATTTTAAAAGAAACACCTTCATAAGCTAATTAACATACTTAGCGCTATGCCTTACCCATCATCAGAACTCAGTTCTGTTATTTTGCAAGCCTCTGTATATGTGTAATCACATGCCTTATTTGATATAACTTCTTTCAACCGGTTCTATTTCTCTGTAACTTAAATATATTTTGCATAATAAGTGGACAATATGTTTGAACAGATGGATGGATAGATGAATCAGCTCATGAGAGAAATTGTTTTATATCACACAAATATACTACATATCAGTCAGGATGAGTTAAGTTACACTGTAGTAACAAACATCCCCACATCTCCATAGCTTAACCAGAAAGCAATCATAGATCAGCTGGGGATTCTCCTTTTGTCTCCAGGACTCAGGAACCATGCTTCAGGAGTATTGCTAGCACCATGGTAGAGTGGAAAGGTGTAGAAAAATCACACTCTGGCTCTTAAAATTTCCACTCCAAAGTAACATGTTCTATTCTTGCTCACATCATTTGACAAAATAAGCCACAGGCCCACATTTAACCTCAAGAGAGTAAGGAAGTGCAATTCTCTGTGTGCCCTCAGAGAGAGCTGGCAACATTTGGTGGATAGCACTATCTGATGAACCTGGTACACTCTTATATCAGTGAGACCTCAGACCCATTTCTCATTGTCATGACTAAATGGTATACAGATAACTATCTATATATTAAGTCCCTCATTTATAAGTACCAGTGCCATAATAATGCAAAGGGAGTGATTAAACCATAATGCCCATTAAATGCTCTTTCTAGGGCTAGGAGAATGTAATGGCTTTGTACAGAAAGTACCATTATCCAGGAAGGCTACATTTCTTATGCAATGGGGAGTCTATTTACAGTTCAGATTTGAAAGAGGAATAACTAACTCTTCTCATCCAAACACAGTAAGTAGCCCTCACTGAGTTCTACAGAAGGATGATTAATTCTGCAGCAAAGACCATATGTTAACAGGGACAGAATTACAGCAGAAGAACACTTGGGTGAAGGAGAAAGAGAGAGAATGGAGAAGGGGAGAGAGAGAGATAGTGGAGAAGGAGAGAGAATGGGGAGAAGGGGAGAGAAAAGGAGGGAGAGAGGGGGTGCGGAATGAATGAGGTGAAATGCTGCAGCAGACTGTACTGGGAGGAAAAATAGCATTTGCCATAGAAGCACACTACTATGAGTCAATTCAAAAGTGCAGTTATGGGCTGAAGAGTAAGAACAGGGCTTTAGACTAAAAGTGAGACATGACTATTCCAATATAGAATAAACTGATGTGGGATCCCTAAAGAGCATTTAAACAGGCCAAGGTCATTCTCTTAACCCCACTAACGAGGTATCTTTGTCACTTCCTTAGCAAGGAAGAACTGAAGGCTGAAATCAAGTTGGGGTGCCTGCTTAATCCGGATGGCCTTTGGTGTGATATCTGCCTGCCACAGACCTTATCTCATAGTGTTATTTGTACTATGCTATTTGTACAGCATGTCCACCCTGAGGGCCACAGCTGATTGGACCAGGGCAAGTCCATTTGATTCCAGATGAATCAGTTCATTATATATATATTGTCTGGGTTGAGCCAATCAGATTTGTTTTTCAAGATTCTAAAGTAGAATACATAGAGAAAATATAGAGGTCACAATCTATAATTTATGTAGAGTTCATTCATTCATTCAACTGATTTTTACTGAATGTTCCCTTGGAGATACAGGGCCCCCAGATCCTGATGTCACAGTTTTCATTCCCAGTGGGCCTGGATGCCCTTAAATTTTCCCTGGTTGTTCATGAGGCTGATAGGAGTGTGTTGTTTTTCAGTGACTAAGTTGTGTCCAACTCTTTGCCACCCATGGACTACAGCATGCCAGGCTTCCCTGTCCTTCACTATCTCCCAGAGTTTGCTCAGATTCATGTCCATGGAGTCGGGGATGCCATCCAAGCAACTTGTCCTCTGTCATCCCGTTCTTTTCCTGCCTTCAATCTTTCCCAACATCAGGTCTTTTCTAATAAGTCAGCTCTTCATATCAGGGGGCCAAAGTATTAGAGCTTCAGCTTCAGTCTCAGTCTTTCCAATGAATATTCAGGGTTGATTTCCTTTAGGACTGACTGGTTTGATTTCCTTGCTGTCCAAGGGACTCTCAAGAGTCTTCTTTAGCACCACAGTTGAAAAGCATCAGTTCTTTGATGAACTCTCACATCCATACATAACTACTGGAAAAACCATAACTTTGACTATGACCTTTGTTGGCAAAGTGATATCTCTGCTTTGTAATATGCTATCTAGGTTTGTTGTAGCTTTCCTTTCTAGGAGCCAGTGACTTTCAATATAGGAGTATACTTCACCCAATTTGTTGGTTCTCATTCCATAGTCATACTGTATCTTTCTTAATTATTTTGCCTTTTTAAGAAAATTTAAAACTTTTAAGTTAAAAAATTTCTTTAGGCAGGTACCATTCTATAAAGGCTTCTGGCTTGAAAGGTTATCTTATTATTTCAGTAGAGGGGTGAGAGGAGGGAACACCAGGACATCTCATGCAATCCCCCACTTCTTTCCAGAGTTCTGCCTTCCTTGTTTATGCCAAGAAGTTCTATATTCCATGTACACCAAGGAGTTCCTGGGTTCATGTCCCCATCTTTGTCTGTCACAAAGCACATGCAAACATGACTGCTGGCGGATGCTGTGAACCCATGAGAAATGCACAAAGACAGATGTTAAAATCACTGTGCAGAATACACTAGTGTGAACCCCCACAGCTGTTGTAAACAAGCTTGCACCCCAGATTTTCTAGGGGAGTTCCAACTGAAAATAGACTATCTTAATGTCCCCACAGGCACTTATTTTTGGCAGATTGTGCATCCCAGTTTTTGGTTTAGGAAACACTGTCTCTTTATGTGTACTGTACAATGAAATGGGCTTCCCAGCTGGTGTTAGTGCTAAAAATAACCCACCTGCCATTGCAGGAGGCATAAGAGACATGTGTTCGATCCCTGGGTCTGGAAAATCCCCTGGAGGAGGAAATGGCAACCCTCCAGTAATTTTGCCTGGATAATATACTCCAGGGAGGGTCCCAGCCCAGCTGGATTAGATCTCGTTTCCAGTGAGAGAGCTTCCACCTTCTGAAATGGCAGGCAAATAGGTTAAGGAACTGCAAGAGAGGAAGAACAAAGCAAGAGGGTGAATGATGAGGTTAGAGGAGCCCTCCAATTTTAATGATCTCCAAATTTCAAATTCCTGCCCTATGGGATGTTTTCCTATGAAATGGCCACCTGTTTAAAACTTGGTATTTCTAACCAAGGCCATCTGTCAGAAGCCCAACAGCTGGAATCACCAGGTCCATGAGGTGGCTTGAGTCGTTAGATCTCAGTGCTTGGCACAGAGTCGAGGCGCATCAAAGGGCTGACAAGCTGAATGTCAAAGCATTAGACTGAATCTTTGAGTCAAAGAGGAAACCCTCACGCACAGACTCTGCTCTCTGTCTCTTTTACTTCTCTCTGTTTGAGCGTGGCCACCCTTAGTTCCTGCGCCTGTCTATCCTGGGCTCTTGCCTGAGTTCGTTTTTAGATCTCTGTGAGCTTACTGGTCAATGAACCCCATTTTGGTAGTCATGGCTTTTGGGAGTCCTTGTTGTTCAGTCGTTCAGTTGTGTCCGACTCTGTGACTCCACGGATTGCAGCACACCAGGCTTCCCTGTCCTTCACTGTTTTTGCCAGAGTTTGCTCAAACTCATTGCGGTGATGCCATCCAACCAACTCATCCTCGGTCACCCCCTTCTTCTCTTGCCCTCGATCTTTCCCAGCATCAGGGTCTTTTCCAGTGAGTTGGCTCTTCGAATCAGGTGGCCAAAGTATTGGAGCTTCAGCTTCAGGCTCAGTCCTTCCAATGAATATTCAGGATTGATTTCCTTTTATGATGGACTGGGTGGATCTCCTTGCAGTCCAAGGGACTCTCAAGAGTCTTCTCCACATGATAGTTCAAAATCATCAAATCTTCAGGGCTCAGCTGAAGTGCTGGAGTCCTGGGAGCAATAAAAAGAAGTCAATGACCGCTGTGGGTGGAAAGAGAGATCCCATTCCATGCACAGAGAACTCAGCAGCAGACAATCTATGGCCTCCACTGCTGTGTTTAAGAAGAGCATTTAGGGACCACAAGAAGCCCTAGCACAGTATATATGGTCCTCTGCTAGGGGCAACCCTCCTCAAAATTGAAGCCCTCCTTCCATTCACACCACTCCCCTGGTAGCTCAGTGGATAAAGAATCTGCCTGCAATGAAGGAAACTCTGGTTTGATTCTTGGGTTGCGAAGATCTGCTGGAGAAAGGACAGGCTACCCATTCCAGTATTCTTGGGCTTCCCTGGTGGCTCAGCTGGTAAAGAATCTCCCTGCAATGCTGGAGACGTAGGTTCAGTCCCTGGGTAGGGAAGATCCCCTGAAGAAGGGAATAGTTACCCACTCCAGTATTCTTGCCTGGAGAATTCCACGGACAGAGGAGCCTGGCAGGCTGTAGTCCATGCAGTTGCAAGAGTCAGACACAACTGAGCAGCTAGCACTTTCATTCATCTTTCATTTGTGCCACATGAGTATTTGTGCAAGGATTTGAGTGTCTAATTTATACTTCCCTGGTAGCTTAGCTGGTAAAGAATCTGCCTGCCATTCAGGAGACCCTGGTTTGATTCCTCCGTCAGGAAGATCCCCTGGAGAAGGGATCAGCTACCCACTCCAGTATTCTTGGGCTTCCCTGGTGGCTCAGCTGGTAAAGAATCTGCCTGCAATGCAGGTGACCTGGGTTCAATCCCTGGGTTGAGAAGATCCTCTGGAGAAGGGAATGGCTACCCATTCTAGTATTCTGGGCTGGAGAATTCCATGGACTGTATAGTCCATGGGGTTGCAAAGAGTCAGACATGACTCAACGACTTTCACTTTCATGCCCTCACACTTTATCACAGAAAAGTGGGTAGAGGGAAGGTGATGAAGGTGGATAAGTAGAGTCAGGAATTTTTAACTCTGAAGCTCTGTTTCTGTCTTCATATGGAGATCACTTATACTCTTCAGTTGGTTCACTAGCCCTGAGGGGCCTGGACGTTAGGAGACATCATAGTTCAAGCATCCAGAGAATAGGAAAATTACTTCAATTTAAAATTTAAAATCATTCTAATCAGTGGGAGTACAGATTCTCCTCAGGCAACTTTATTACAATGTTGCCCAAACCGTGGCCACTTCCATGCCATCATCATTAATTTTTGATATAGCTGCATTTTGTGGTGATTAGAAATTAGTTATTTAAGAATTGGCTTATTTGATTTTTTTTTAAAGCACATCAATTTAAAAAGGAATTTTTGTATTACATTTGTGTTTTATTTCGATAAAATTTACCTACTTTTTAAAAAAGAAAATTTCATTTCCAGACTTCAAATGTCAAATCAGTATCAGCTATCAGCTGTCATTAACAGAAGACAAGAGTATAAATACAATGTTATTTTTACTTATGCTTGTTCTAACTGAATAGGGATTCCCAGGTGGCTCAGTGGTAAAGAATCCACCTGCCGATGCCAGAGATGTGGGTTGAATCCCTGGGTCAGGAAGATTCCCTGGAGGAGGAAATGGAAACCCACTCCAGCAGTCTTGCCTGGAAAATCCGACAGACAGAAGAGCCTGACAGGTTACAGTCCATGGGGTTCCAAAGAGTCAAACACGACTGAGGATGCATGAATATTCTAATTCAAAAGAATAATTCTTTCAAGAACAATTTTCTCTCCTTGTCTCTGGATGCGCAGGAGTCTTTTCCACTCTCTGCCTCCATCTGCATAAATTGTGAGGCATCATATAGTTAGCAAACATCTATATAGCACTCGTGGTGTGTCAGGTACTATTTAAACAGCTCTAGAAATATGGACATTGTTAATTCTGTTAATGACATTACAAGGTAGGACACATAGTTATTATCTCCATTCTACGGATGGGAAAACTGAGACATGGAAAGATGAGGTGACTGGCCAGAGGCCACACAGCTAGTAGGTAGAAGAGCTAGGATTCAAGCCCTGAGCTAGGATTCAACTCCCAGCTGAGAGGCACCACCTTCCTTGGAGAAATGGCTGATTCCAGGTCTGGGGCATGGAAGTGTGAGATGAGCCTGGGTCATCCACTTTTCCCAGGAAGCAGGGAGCTGTCAAAAATGATGGAGGTGTGTCAAAAGAGCCTAACTTGTGATGGCCAAATTTGGGACAACTTTAGCGTGAGAAATGACAGAAGTTGATTGTTATACAATGAATGAGTAAAATTCCATGAGTTCATATGGACTCTTGAAGGAGAGGGAGAAAGGGGGAAAGCAAGAGAGAGGGGAAAGAGACATATAAAGAAGTAGAAAGAGTTTCTTTAAGAAGCCCAGCCAATATAGACAGAATGACTTAGCCAAAGCCCCATTCTTAAACTTCCCATTTAATAATCATTGCAGGCAGGGATTAGCAAAGGGTGCTACCACCTCCAAGAGGAAGGTTATTGGGGAACAGAAATTTTGCTCAGTGCCAATGCTTCAGCCACGGACACCTTCTAAGTGGGTGCCTTCACAATGGGTTATCTGGTGTCACCACCTTAACTGAAGGACAGCTTCTTTTCCTTGATGGTGGGACCCCTTAAAGTTGTATGCCACCTGACGTGGTAAGCTGTGAAGGACAGGGCATCGTCTGTAAATGGTTGTCCCCCAAAAGGTAAAACTTGAACCTAATTCAAATTAACCAGAATCTAATTTAACTGAATCTAATTTAGGCCCAAATTCCAATTTACTAATAATATAGGGGACAAAGACACAAAACAGATAACAACTTGAGAAAGCACTCAGATCCAGGATGTGGAACATTCTGCAAGACAACTCTCCCCTAGACTACCAAGAGTCAATGTCATATAAACATGTGTGTATATGTTTCTGGGAGGGGTGTGTCAAGGTTAAAAGACAGTAAAAAATGCAGTGCATGGATCTTGATTGGATAGTGGCTTAAAACAATTTTAAAATGCTCTCTTGAGGCAAACAAGGAAATTGGAGTGCAGAGATTGTAAGTTCTGGACTCCGTTCTTTTTCTTAGGTTAATCCTGATGGTTTGTGTCAGGACTGCCTTGCTCTTGGGAGGCTGAACTATTTAATGACAAAGCACTGTGATGTCTGCAACTTTAAATAGTTCAGAAAAAAACAGAAATGCATACAAATAGATGATAGACAGACAGCTGGACAGATCAGTGATAGAACAATCATAACAAAGTGTTAGGTGTCGAATCTAGGCAGTCTTTATTACATTGATTTTGCAAATGTTCTGGACATTTGAAAATATTTATAGAATCAAGTCAAGGAAAAGAAAACAAAGATCTGTGCTCCTCACAGCCCAGCCTGCTGCCTGCAGTCAGATGGAAAGGCGGGAGTGCTCCCAGTCTGTCCCCTGATGTTGCCTCATCTACCACTGCAGGGCCTTCAGGTAGGAGACCATGGACTACAGTGGTTCTCACACCTAAGGGCATGGGTGCAGCCTCGGGGTTGTGGCATCAGCCCTTTCTGGAGCGGTGACAATTCCTGTCTCTCTCAGCTTATGCAGGGGCCTCTGCTTTGTTGAAATACCCTGGCTTGCTCCATCGCACTTCCCCCCCCCCAGCAGGTGTCAGCACCCCGCGGTAGACAAAGCTGCAGGGTCATCCTTGCTCCCTCCCTGTATCTCCAGTCTGCCCAGAAGGTTAGAAAGAGGCTCAAAATCACCTGCATCCTGCAGCTTCCTTTTCTGAACTGCCCCTCTTTCCCTCTGAAGCACCAAAGTCTGCTGCAACATTCATTTGCAGATAACTTGCTGTAAATCTGCCCCATCTAAGACCCAGTGCAAAGCCATTCAGCAGGTAGAGGCATATGCCGCAGGGCTCTCGGAATTGGAAGTTAAGACCTTGTGTCTGCAGCCCGGATGGCTATCATGAATCTTTCTATCAGAGCACATTCTCTGAGATTAGGCTGTGGGCCACCAAGCATATGCCATCCCCTCAGCTGCTCAGTCAGAATCGGGCTGAGCATCCTCCATAAGCCCCTGATGTCTGGGATCTGGAGACGTGCAGCTGCCTCTGTCTAGGATGATGGTCACAGGCGAGCGGAGACTGAGCTGAATCCCTCACAGGGAGCAACCAGCAGCCGACACAGATGTTTCATCCAGAGAGAGATGCTCTCACCTTTCTCCTGGCTTCCACCGGGGCTCTGAGCTTCCTTCTGGGTTCCAGCCTTGCCTTTTGTTCAGCAACCAAGAAGTCCTGCATGAGATCTCACTTCAGTTAGTCCTGCTGCAGCTTGAATCCATTTCCTTGTTTTCTTTTTGACTGGTTTATCTTAAGAATTAAATTTTACTCCTTTAGACCTTCCTTTTTGGGGTTTCCCTGGTGGCTCAGGTGGTAAAGAATCTGCCTGCAATGCAGGAGACCTGGGTCTGATCCCTGGGTCGGGAAGATCCCCTGGAGCAGGGAATGGCTACCCACTCCAGACTTCTTGCCTGGAGAATCGCATGGACAGAGGAGCCTGGTGGGCTACAGTCTATGGGGTTGCAAACGTCAGACACGACTGAGCTACTAACCCACACACAGAACTTTCTTTTAGGTTGAATAACTCATTCTGATTTGCCTGAACTTTCCTGTTTGGCCACCAAAAGTCACATAGGTTAGGAGACTCCTCAGTCTGGGGGAATCTAGGATTTCTGGTCGTTTTTCCTTCCCTCATTCCCTCCCTTTTCATCCCAGGAGGAATTATTCCTACTGGCTCTCTTCCTTCTGACTACTACCACCACCCAGGAGGTGACTGTCAGTGTCAACAGCAAGTATTTATTTCATAGAGGCAGTGGAAAGTGAAAGTGAAGGTCATTCAGTCTCACTCAGTCGTGTCCAACTCTCTGCGATCCCATGGACCATACAGTCCATGGAATTCTCCAGGCCAGAATGCTGGAGTGGGTAGCCTTTCCCTCCTCCAGGGGATCTTCCCAACCTAGAGATGGAACCCAGGTCTCCCGCATTGCAGGTGGATTCTTTACTGGCTGAGCCACAAGGGAAGCCCTCATAGAGGTAGGGGGAGTCTTGATTTTTGTGTGTGCTTATTTCAGTCAGTCCTCACTGGCCCTTTGGGGAGGTTCTGTTACCTCTATTTACATTTGAGAAAACCAAGGCAGACCCAGACTGGGAGCTTGCCCCCGGTCATGCTGCAGGACTAGGGGGAGGAATTGGGCTTTTAACCCAGATCAGAAGGCTTGACTCCCAGATCCCTCTCACCTAACTACCTCCAGATACAAGGTCACAGCTGCCCGTGGTTTCAAAGAGCAAGACCCAAAGATCTGAATAATAGGAACTTCCAAATAATTCTTTTTCAGAATGATTTTTAGCAATGTCACGTGATTTTAATATTTTTATGGTTAGATGGTGACCCCCTTGCCCACTTGACTATTACCCATTCTTCTCATTACATGTATATTGGAGTCAGTATAGTGCTAGTCAGTCATTCTGGAGAGAGATGAGTAAAAGATAAGCCCACTTTTAAAAAGGTTTAGTCTTTGAAAGACCTGATTCTAAAAGTCTGCAAGCTAGGCGTCAGAACCAAGGACTGAATGTCAGGAGACTTGAGTTCTAGTCACTCCCTGTCTCCACGTGGACAGAATAAAATTCTGAGTGAAGCCTCAGCCGTTCATATTCCCTCCAGAACTCTTGTGTCCTGGCCTTGCTTATCCTTCCTCCTCGCCTCTCCCCACCCCTTCATGGGCCGCCCACACCACCCTGAATCTCCTACCCTTTCTGGAAGCCCTGCCTCCTTCTTGCCCTTGCCCCCTCCAAGTTGAAATCTCTCCCCTTGGCTGGCATCTCCTGGAGCTACTGCACGGCTTTCAACAGAAGTACTGCTTTGCCCCTGTCTAGCTTCTTGCACAGATTACTGACCCTCTCCAGCTCCCGGTCATGAGGTTTAACTGTCCCAGATAAACCTAGTCCCCTGGCTAAGTCTCACACTCTTTCTGTGCCTCAGTCTCCATGCCTGTAAAATGGGGATGATGATGATAATCTGTAAAGCTGTGGCTGGGTCTGTAACAGAGCTTACATTCAGGAGGGAGATGAATAAACACAAGGTAATGATCAAACTAAGAGATCTGGACCCACATGTTCTGGCTTTAGAGTCCAGGCTCTTCAATACTATGTCGGATGGCAGCAATGCTTTCTAGAAAGTAAATGGTCTATTTGGAGAATTGTTCAGTGGGGAGGTTATCAGGGAAGACTTCTCGAAGGTGGTGTCTCTGGTTTAAGACTTCAAGGTTGATAAGAAGACAGACAAGGGACCATCTAACTCAGCGGTTCTCAGTCCTAGCTACTCATTAGCATCACCTAAGGACAGTCTGGGGGGCTTCTCAGGTGGCTCAGCGGTAAAGAATCGGCTGCCAATGCAGAAGACAAGGACTCGATCCCTGAGTCAGGAAGATCCCCTCGAGAAGGAAATAGCAACCCACTCCAGTATTCTTGCCTGGGAAATCCCATGCACAGAGGAGCCTGGTGGGGCTACAGTCCATGGGATTACAAAGAGTCGAACACAACTTAGCGACTGGACATCAACAGCAAAGGACGGTGTTAGGAAATGGAATGCCTGAGCCCTATCCTACCCTGGGGCAAGTCAAGCAGCACTTCTGTGGGTGAGCCCAGACTCCTGCATTTTTGACAGCCTCCCAGGACTGCAGCCTACAGCCAAAGTTGAGAACCACGAGTCTGAAGAAGGGAAAGGCAGAGAGTAGGAACACACACCATCGGCCTTCCTAGGAGCAAGAGGTCCTCCTCGCCGCCCCAACCCCCATCCTTGCCTGTGGCTTCTGTTCTCCCCTCTGCCCTGCCCTGATGCGTAAACAAAGAGAAGGAGGGAGGAATTAAAGCTCCACTTAGGGAAAAGGTTAAGAGCAGCTTTGCCTCCTAAGTGAACAGGAGGCCAGGAGGGGGGCCGAATCAATGCGGTTCCCGTCAGGCCCCCGATGACAAATGACATTCTGAACCAGTATCTGCACAGATACTTCTAAGCTGACCCTTGGAGATAGCTAATAAAAGACCAACCTGTCCTCCAAGATTAACGACTCGGGAGAAAGACGGAGGAAGGAGGGAGCGGGTGAGCAGGGGCTCTGGAAACCTTTGCTGCCCCGGCCTCCGTGGATGGCGAGGAGGCCAGAACAAAGGAAGCTGCTGGACAGCAAACATCCCTGGTTCAGGCGGGGTTGTTTGCAACCTGCCCTTCTGCTGAGATCCCCATCTGAACTTCCTTCCCTGCCCTGTGCCCCCGCCCAGGTGCGCACCCCATCTCACCCCCTTCCCTGGTGCTCCCACATAATCCAGGCTCCCTTTTCCTTGGTTTTCTCTTTGGAATTGTGCCTAGGCCCTGCTGTCCACTCTTTTCTGGGCTGTGGTCCTCAGCTATGCCTGTCTGGTTATGCCTTTCCTAGCTTCTCCTCGTCCACTTTCTCTCTCTTCACTCTTCATTTTTCTCTTTCTCTGTTTTGCTTCATCTCTCCCAGCCTGCCTTTCCATCTCTCTCTTAGAGGGTGTGTGTTACCTGTGTTTTCCTCCGTCTCTCAGTCTCGCTCCGCCCCCGTCTCTCTGTCTCCCAGTCCCTTCCATCTCTCCATCTCTGGCCTCTCTCTGTCCCTGCTCTGACTCTCTAAAACCTATCTGTGCGTATGTCAGCCTTTCTGTTTCACAGCCTCTTTGATGACCCTGCTTCTCTCCATTTCCGTCTCATACGTGTCTCTCTTTCCCCTCCGGCTCTCTGCCCTTCTTTGTGTCTCTCTTTCTCTCCTCTCTTTTCCCCAGCTCTCAGTGTCTCAGCAAGCTCCTCCGCATCCTTGCCTTTTCCAGGAGTGTGGACAGGGTCTAGGAGCAGGGTCTCTTCTCACCTTGGACACAGTCAGTGGTGGGCAGGGCTGGGCTGGAGAATGGCAGCCTACCCCACTCACACTTGCCCACCAACACCCTGGACCCACTTGCTCCCTATGGTGTGGGTCCCAGAATCTGACCTTGTCCCGCTGACTAGCATCCTGTGAGATTCTCATCACTTCCTACTCTCCAGTGCCTTTTCCATAGAAAAATACAAATAAGACCTCTCACTCCTAAACTTCATTCTGTCCCATCACTGTCAGCGAGAGCTTGGGTTCACAAACGAGAAATTCCAGGCCAGTCATGAATCATGCTTATTGCTTAATAACTGCAGCTGTGATTTACTAAACACGTGCAGCCTGCCATGTAGTCTGTATATGTAACTCATTTCCACAACAATCCTGCAATGCAGATATCATCATCCCCATTTTTCAGATGAGGAGACCAGGGATCAGAGAGGTTAAGATACCTATTCGAGGTCACACCACTAGTAAATGGTAGAGGCAGAACTCAAGTCTGTCCTGGGTGGTCCCAAGGGTCATGCTCTTTCTGCTGAATCTTTCAGCACTGTGCTGTGCGATGAGGTGATCGCTAACCACGTGTGTGGCTATTTAAATTCATCAAAATGAAAGAAAGTTTAAAACTGAGCTTCTCCATCACACTCCCCGCTTTTCAAGCACTCAGTGGCCACCATATTGAACAGCACAGACTTAGAACATTTTCATCCATACAGAAAGTTCTGCTTCAAAAAGTGTTGTTTTAGATAAGCATAGAGGAGTTTTCTGTGTCCATTTTCTGGGAGAACAAAAGAGAAGAGGTTATTGAAGTGACCTTGGGTCATCTGAGAGTTTCCATGGAAGAGCTTGGATTGAAACTGCAGTCCTGTTTCCAGATACCTGCAGGCACCATCACCTGTGCCTCCCAAACCTGCTTTTATAGCCCTATCGATGTCAAAATCACCACTGAGGAACAGTGCTTTCATGAAGGGGATGGGAAGGGTGGATGTGTATATTCTTCTATAAGGCAGAAAAAGCACAGTCTTATGTCAGAAAATGAATTTTCTTATTTCGGTTGGTGCCCAGGGCTTTGAACCCTGACACAAACAGCCTATCTTGTTTCAGTCGAACAAAAACATTTCATAATGCTGGCTCCTTCCACAAGGTCACCTTGAAATCTCTTCCCTGCTCGAAGCATCTCAACTCTTCCTTTCCCTAACAGAAACATTCTTGAAATCTGAGTAAAACGGATGTGCTCAGCCTTGTTCCTTTTTCAAGAAAACTGTATCTCACCCCTCTGGAACAAGTCACTAAAAAGAGGAAAATATTTATACTTTCCTGCAAGCTCACCACCAGTCTGGAAAATTTGAAGACCCCAGCAACCTCCAGCCCCATTTGCTTACATTAGAAGGCGTGTGTGTGTGTGTGTGTGTGTGTGTGTGTTACTTGCTCAGTTGTGTCCAACTCTTTGCACCCCAATGGACTATAGCCTGCCAGGCTCCTCTGTCCATGGGATTCTACAGGCAAAAATACTGGAGTAGGTTGCAGTTCCCTTCCCCATGGGATCTTCCTGACCCAGGAATCTTACCACAGTCTTCTGCATTGCAGGCAGACTTGTTACCATCTGAACCACGAGGGAAGCCCCCTTGCTGCTGCTGCTGCTGCTGCTGCTAAGTCACTTCAGTCGTGTCCAAATCTGTGTGACCCCATAGATGGCAGCCCACCAGGCTCCCCCGTCCCTGGGATTCTCCAGGCAAGAACACTGGAGTGGGTTGCCATTTCCTTCTCCAATGCATGAAAGTGAAAGTGAAAAGTGAAATCGCTCAGTCGTGTCTGACTCTCCGAGACCTCATGGACTGCAGCCTACCAGGCTCCTCCGGCCATGGGATTTTCCAGGCAAGAGGACTGGAGTGGGTTGCCTCGTTCAAATGTATCCCCAGGCGGCTCTGACCCTGCAGTGGTCTCTCTTGGTTGTTCTAGAAGGTGTTCCCTCCCACAGCTCCCACGTGCCCCTGTGCTGATCTGTGGCCATTAGTGCCTCCTGCTCTAGGGTTCCCCTCCCTGGTGTCTCTGCCTCTCGTTTAGGCACCAGAGGATCTCCAGCTCTGATGGTTGTCATCCTGAGCCTTTAGATACTAGTATGTGATCTAGCATCAAACCAAAGCTAGCTTGTGGTCTATAAGAGAATTAGTCCCTCCTCTTGACCTTATTTTGATACAGTAAATCCCCTACATACAAACTTTCAAGTTGCAAACCTTCAAAGGTGGGAACAAGTGTTGGCATGTCCGATCACGTAAGTTAATTCACGTCTGGTGTACATTGTCATGTGCATGCCCCCTCTACAAGTGGTTGTGCTTTTGTGTGCTTCACCATACAGTACTGTATAGAATACAGAGCACGGAATCTTTATTTCAAGCCCAGAATGTCTGGAAGCAAGTGTAAAAGCAGCAGGGATATAGCTGGTATCACTGTCTTTCTAAGGTACTGTACTGTAAGGCTAAAAATGTTTTCCTCATTGTTGTGTTTGTTTTTTACGTATTATTTGTGTGAAAAGCATTATCAGCCTATTGTAGCACAATACTATATAGCTGATTGTGTTGGGTAACTAAGCTAACTTTGTTGGACTTACGAACCAATTGGACTTATGAACATGCTCTTGGAATGGAACTCCTTCATATGTAGGGGACTTACTTTACTCAGTTAGAAGTGGCTCCAGGCAATGTTGTTTGGCCCCAAATGTTACTGTATCCTAGAGCCCTTCTTATAAACAGATTTTATTTCTGTCTCATGGTGGAGACTTAGATGTAATGGTTACAAGCATGTGTGATGGAGCCAGATGGACTGCTCTGGATCCCAGCTCTGCCACTTAGTGGGTGGGTAACCAGAGGTAAGTTACTTAGCCTCCTTGTGCCTCAGCTTCCTCATCTGTAAAATGGGGATAATTCTAACCTCCCAAGTGTGAAGGCTGAATTCGTTGTTGTTGTGGATATGATCTCACTCTGCTCTTTGGATTCAAGAGTGCCTCATGATGTGGTTCCAGCCTCACTGTGCTCAGGTTCTACTCTCTACCCATAGAAGGTGCTGGCTGCAGCTGCCCCCTTTTTCCTTTGTCTTCTGGGAGGCTTTTCTACACCATTCCTGCTCTTCATTAATCAGTCTTCCATCCAACCCTCCCCACACATGTCTGAAGTCCCGTGGAGGTGACAGAAGGCTCAGCTCAAGTGGACACACCATCTCTTCTCAGTCCCCTGTCTGCTCTACGTTTAGAGATAAAGGGGCTGAGGCTCAGTCTGGCAAGACAGTGCACTCAAGCCAACACAGATCTTTGATGGGAAGGCTACAACCCAGACCTGGTGTGCTTTGCACCAGAGTCCTCTTCCCCTCAAGACCTCAGGTTATCTCCACTTGAGATGTAAAGCTTCGTGAGTCTTAAGAATGAAGTATGGAAATTTGAACTGCTACCTCAGCAGCCTGCCCTCTTTCTGTCATCTGTCCTGTTTAGCTGTGACCTTCTGACATGAGCATCCAGTTCACCCCGACAATCTGCAGTTCACACCCTCTCACCTTCCTCTGTCATTTCTCGAGCCGCATGAGACTCCTCACTCTGAGGTCTCTTCTCTTACGCCACCTCCCTCCTGCTGGGCTGTGCCCAGGTACACACCCCTGTCATTCAAATTCACGATCTCACTTTGGACATGGCATCAGCATTTCCCCACAGCTCAGAAGGGGCCCCCTTGACCTTGGCATGGCCCCAGGATAGAAGAACCGGACCTACTCGCTCCTGGCTTCTCTCCATGAGGGAGAGCACAGGAAAGGACACAGGGCCGCCTGGTTCCCACGTTGACTCCAGCAGTACAAGGTGCTGGCAACTTCACAAATTTTTTTTATAGTAACCTCTAAATCCCTTTGCAGGCTGGAAGGACTCATGACTTTTTATTTAATATGTGCTCTCCTTCTCTTTCGGTTCATTGGCTCCAGACTTATTATCTCCCATTTGTCTGCATTACGCTGCCTTTTCCTCTGACCATCTGAATCACCCACAGTAACCCTAGCCAACCCCAGCCCCATCCATTTCTGAGTACATGTGCCTGCTTGTGCATGTGCGGGCCTGTGCACTTGTTTCTGCTGTTCCCATTAGAGCAGGTCCTGGGAGAGAGGGTGAGGAAAACTGCCCTGAGTCCCAGGCTGGGTTGAGGTCATAGAAGGAGGAGCCCAGCATTACAGGGACCCTTTTTCTGAGACTCAGTTTGCTAACATGTAAAATGGGAATAATAGCTACATCATAGTTATCATAGTTACCATGAGGACAAAGAAAGATGAGCATCAGAAACATGCCTGCACTGTTATAGTACAGGGCATGTAAGTGCTGTGCTTAGTTGCTCGGTTGTGTCCAACTCTTTTCAGCCCCATGGGCTGTAGCCCAAAAGGCCCCTCTCCATGGGATTCTCCAGGTAAGAATACTGGAGAGGGTTGCCATGCCCTCCTACAAGGGATCTTCCCACCCCAGGGATCGAACCCACGTCTCCTGCACTGCAGGCAGATTCTTTACTGTCTGGGCCACAGGGAAGGCTGGTTGGCATATATAGTGTATGTATATTATACTGTAGGTAATAATCAATACTATGTAAAAACTTACTATCGTTGTTGTTGTCATGACAATTGCTCAAGAAGTTGTGGTAGATAAGACCCAAGATTCCATACTAATAAAATAATGGCCACCATGACCAAGCACCCACTAGGTTCTAAGTACTGTGTGCAAAGTACTTCATTTTTCAAAGCTCCCTATTTCCTTGCTCTGGATACAATAATAATGCTAACGGTAGGGGAAGATATACATACACATATGCCATATAGAGCCCACTCACTGGAAAAGACCCTGATGCTGGGAAAGATAGAAGGCAAAAGGAGAGGGGAGCGGTAGAGGGTGAGATGGTAAGATAGCATCACCGACTCAGTGGACATGAGTCTGAGCAAATCCTAGGAGACACTGGAGGACAGGGACTCTTGCTATGCTGCAGTCCATGGGGTCGCAAAGAGTCGGACATGACTTAGCGACTGAAAATTAACAACAAACACACATATGCAGATTACTAGGTAAAAATGAAAAGTGTGAGTGTGCCTAGCATTGTCTCTGATTCATGTTCGGAACTTCATAAACATTAGCGAAATAGTAGCAAGACTGAGGGGTGATTAAATGAATCTCTATACACTACCCAACACAATCACCCACTTAATATGTGCACTTCCAGACGTTTATCTATACGTATAGTTACAGACTTTTCAGATTATTTTATGAAAGTGTGATTATATTGTCCATAATGATTTGTGAATCACATTTTCTTCCCATTGACCAATTTTTTGTGGTCCTATTTCTGTGCTGGTCACTATAGTAGGGAGAATATCCTGGGGTTTCTTCTGTGCTGGGCACATCGGAGTAGACCAGTGGGGAAGAGGTTTTCTCAAACTTATAGGGTTATTGACTATTTAAAATGTGAACATATACTGGTGATTACTGTATGTCATTTGAATTATGTTAATGATAGCCTGCATGTGTGCCCACGTGTGTGTGCACGCACACACACACAATGGGATAAAGACTTTTGAATATGCTGCCCCATTAAACAGATGTGCCACATAGTATTTCATTTCTCTTTGATGGATACTGAGGTTATCTCAAAAGTGTGATCCATTTGATTCATAAGTCCCAAGTCATTGATGGAAAAACAGAAGACTTTTATTTTTCCAGTAGCTGCCACTAACTAACTCTGCCCTTCATGTCCCCTTTCCTGTTACCTAGAGGGCTTCCTCCAGGAGATCCCTGACCCAGATCAGACAGACACATTCTGGTATTAAAGTCTTGCCTTGATTTTTAAGTTTATGTCTTGGTCATCTCATAATCTCAATCCCATATGCTATTTAAAGCCCCTCCCCTTCTTCCATTTTAGGACTCTAGGACTCGAGAGAGCAGGGTGGTTCTTGCCTCTTCCCCCGATGGTCAGTCTGCACCATACAGTATCTGACACTTCCTTGTTCAGCTCAGGGCGCTCTAGATTTGGTCCACAAGCAGGGTGGGAACCTTCTTCAGATAGCTCCAGACTTAAGGAATGCTTTCCCTGTGCCTACTTCATTTGCTTGCAGAGAGTAGACCCTCTGGAGAAGTAGGAAGAGGTAGGGAGATCTCTCCAAAAGGTGGCCTGGCTCTTCCCTCCTTGTCTTCTTGTATTTTTTGCGGGGTGGTAGAATGTTGCTGGGCTGCTATAGCAGGCCCTCCAGCCCAGGGTCTCCTGAAGCCTGCCTACCTGGGTTTGTGAGTGTGAGCTGTTTGTATCTCCTCCAAACTCCTGGAAATCAGCTCTGCTGGGAATATTTACATCATGGAAATTGGCATTATCTGAGAAACTGTCCCCAACCCCCACCCCAGAGCTGACTGTTTAACATTTATCAGCTTACCATCGCCTTTCACCCATCCGACACTTGGTCACCATAGTTAAAGTATGGGATGCTTACTACTGTTTCCATCTCAGCCATTAGAGGTCAAAGATAAGAACTCAGCAAAGATCACACCATCATAACAAGCTTTTCGTATTACAAACAATGCTGCAATGACCAACTTTTTTATGTTTAACCTGCCCATTTGAATGATTGTTTTCTTTGGCTAAGTTTCTGGAAATGCTGAATCCAGAAGCATGTATAAGTTTAAGGTTTTGGATATATATGGTTCAAATTGCCCTTCGGAAAAGATGGACCTATTTCTACTTATATTACCAACATGCCCAGCCTACTATTCCTTTGCCATAACTAACGTGTTAGTCGTTCAGTTGTGTCTGACTTTTTGCAACCTCATGGACTGTAGCCCACCAGGTTCCTCTGTCTATGGAAGTCTCCAGGCAAAGATAGTGGAGTGGGCTGCCATGCCCTTCTCCAGGGGATCTTCCCAATCCAGGGATCAAACCCACATCTTCTTCACTGGCAGACAGATTCTTTACCACCTGAGCCACCAGGGAAGCCCTTGCCAGAACTAAACATAATTTTTAAATATATTTTTAGTCTTTTATGCAAAAAAGTATTTTTTTTTTTAATCTGTGTGTGTGTGTCTTTGACTGCCCAGTATGTTTGGATGGTTTGATGAAATGTTCATTTATTGATTAATAGCATTTCTTACATACCTTCTTCTTTTGTGAATTTCCAAAAAGGCAGAGAAGAGTGGCCCCCAAAAGGAAAGGACAGGGAGCAGGAGGACTGCTCTGTCAAGTGGCCCTGGTTTGTTCCCCACCTGTCCTGACTCTACCTGAGCAAGGCCCCAAGGTCTACAAGCCCAAGACACATTTTCAGAGGCCACACTTTAATTAAAACCTTTCTTACATGATGCATTATCTATAAAAGCAATTCAGTTAGGTTATTGATTTTGCTGTGTGGTTACAGAGTTCCCATGGGAAGTCTTATTCCACTCTTTGTGGCTTTCTGACCATGGCATCTATGTTTCTTTGTGAGGATTACATACTCATCCAGTCATATGCCCGGACACACATGCACATACATGTACACACACATATTCAGAGCAACACATTCTCACTCATACCCTTATTCACATATAGACACACATACAGACTCATACTACCACATGATTGCACTCTTCTCACACGTTAGAAAAGTAATATTCAAAATTCCCCAAGCCAGGCTTCAACAGTATATGAACTGTGAACTTCCAGATGTTCAAGCTGGATTTGGAAAAGGCAGAGGACCAGAGATCAAATGCAAACATCTGTTGAATCATCGAAAAAGCAAGAGAGTTCCAGAGAAACGTCTACTTCTGCTTTATTGACTATGCCAAAGCCTTTGCCTGTGTGGACCACAACGAACTGTGGAAAATTCTACAACAGATGGAAATAGCAGACCACCTGACCTGCCTCCTGAGAAATCTGTATGCAGGTCAAGAAGCAACAATTAGAACTGGACATGGAACAACAGACTGGTTCCAAATTGGCAAAGGAGTACGTCAAGTCTGTATATTGTCACCCTGCTTATTTAACTTATATGCAGAGTACATCATGAGAAATGCTGGACTGAATGAAGCACAAGCTGGAATCAAGATTGTGGAAGAAATATCAACCTCAGATATGCAGAGGACACCACCTTTATGGCAGAAAGTGAAGAAGAACTAAAGAGCCTCTTGATAAAAGTGAAAGAGGAGAGTGAAAAAGCTGGTTTAAAACTCAACATTCTGGAAACTTACACTACCATATGTAAAATAGATAGCCAACAGGGATTTGCTATATGGCTTGGGAAAATCAAACAGGGGCTCTGTATCAACCTAGAGGGGTGGGGTAGTGAGGGAGCCAGGAGGGAGATTCAAAGGGAAAGGATATATGTATACCTATGGCTGATTCATGTTGAGGTTTGACAGAAAACAACAATATTCTGTAAAGCAATTATCCTTCAATAAAAAGATAAATTTAAAAAAAAACAACCTCAACATTCAGAAAACTATTATGTCTTCTGGTCCCATCACTTCACGGCAAATAGATGGGGGAAACAATGGAAACAATGACTTTGTTTTCTTGGGCTCTGAAATCACTGCAGATGGTGAGTGCAGCCATGAAATTAAAAGAGGCTTGCTTCTTGGAAGAAAAGCTCTGACCAACCTAGACAGCATATTCAAAAGCAGAGACATCACTTTGCTGACAAAGGTCCATCTAGTCAAAGCTATGGTTTTTCCAATAGTCATGTATGGTTGTGAGTGTTGGACTATAAAGAAAGCTGAGTGCTAAGGAATTGATGCTTTTGAACTGTGGTGTTGGAGTAGACTCTGGAGAGTCCCTTGGACTGCAAGGGGATCCAACCAGTCCATCCTAAAGCAAACCAGTCCTGAATATTCATTGGAAGGACTGATGCTGAAGCTGAAACTCCATTACTTTGGCCACCTGATGTGAAGAACGGATTCATCTGAAAAGACCCTGATGCTAGAAAAGATTGAAGGCAGGAGGAGAAGGGGATGATGGAGGATGAGATGGTTGGATGGTGTCACTAACTTGATGGACATGAATTTGAATAAGCTCTGGGAGTTGGGAACAGACAGGGAAGCCTGGCGTGCTGTAGTTCACAAGGTTGCAAAAAGAGTCGGACACAACTGAGCAACTGAACTAGCTGACAAACTCATACACATACACAAACATGGACACACAAGCACATACAGGCACACTCTCATTCAGACACACTCACCCATTCTCATATGTCCCCCCCTACACACAGACACACTCATATAGACATGCAGGTACAAGGACACACAGGTACACTCAACAGGTACAGCCTTTTCTCCCCTTCACACTCAATGCTGCCACCATATTTAATTTCTTCCACCATTTTGCACAGGCTACACCTGCTCTCTGCTTGAGAACTCTGTGCACATTATTTTTTCTGCCCAGGACCCTCTTCCTTCCACTTGTCATCTGCATGTCTTGGACTCTGGTCACTGCTTTCAGACACCTTCCTTGGTTCTCTGGGCTGCCTTGGGGCCTCTTGCCATCACTCCCGTTGTATGTGATTCCACCTCTTTCATGACACTTACTGTGCTTCAGTACAATTATTCCACAAGGCAGAGGTTTCTGTCTGCTCTGCTCCATCCTGTGTCCCCAGAGCCTAGGAAGTACATCTGGTAGGTGTGCAAAGATGGTATTCAAGGAATGAATAGTCTGGGGAAATGGATGTTTTGGTTGACTATGCGCAGGTAACTGGTCAGCAACAGAAGCAGTACTCAAATGCCCAGACTCTGACTCGAAAACCCATGTTCTGTATCTTTTATCCTGGTACTCTTCCCCTCATTGACACTGATTTTTCAAAGGATTCTTTTGACTGTTACTAAACACATGTGCACATATACACATGCATGTCAACCAAAGGAAAACGTTGTATGACCTTCCACTTGGGATCTTCTACGCCCATCAGCCCATTCATCACCTCCCTGACCCTAGCTCCCAAAAGAAAGGGATTCTTCACCCTGTTTACTGTGGTCATCACCTCTGCACCTCTGCCTGGTTGAAATCAGATACTCAAAAGTATGTGTTAAACTCACAGATGAGACTGTTCAATAAGACACTGATGTCAAGGAGGCACTGGACTAAATGCTCATGACAGTCAGAGTTGACTGGACCCAGTCCTTGACCCCAATATCTTGCTGTGTGGTTTTTAGATAAATCTTTGCCCTTATGGATATGCAGACAGTCTGGTCCTTTGCTGACCCCCCTCACACCTGTGCACAGATAAAACAAAAGCACACACCCAATGGCATGTGTGTGATTGCTGCTCCAAACACCCTGCACACATACGCCTGCACACCTGGGCCTCTTGTCCACCTAAGGAATAAACAGGCTGCAGTATTTGCAGCCCAACCTGGTTTGTTTCCTCTGAGTTCAAAGGAGCTTATTAATTTCAGGCCCTTCATGTGAAATTAACAAAGCCTCCTGTAGGAGATACCATAGCAACTGTGGGAGTCATCTGAAAGGAAGATGTTAACCTTTTGGAGCCTGCCGCCCACTTTGTATGACCTCCTTAGCATATTTTCAATGTTTCTTAGAATCTCTAAAATAATGAGGCTCTCTGACCCAGAGATGCCAATGCACTGGGAGTGGCGAAGTCTGGGGCGAGGAGGTGCCCCCTTCCTGAGCCCAGGACCTGTGGCCCATGTACGCTGGTGTTGATGAGATAAGTCTGGTGCCAGCTGCTGTCTCAAGCTGGCAGTGGAGCGAGAGGCTAGGGCCACGTGGGCATTAGCCTCGGCTCTGCCCCCAAGCTGCAGGCTGAACTTTCTGAAATTGCCAAAAGGTCTCTCTCTGGGTCCTGCTGCCTCCAGTCTGACCTTTTCAGTAAGAGTGAAAAATGTTCAGTGCCTCATCTTTGGCTCCAGAATGGATTGTTTCTTCAAGCAGGTCAGCCATTTCTACTCATTTCATGACCTTTGGCACACCACCCCAATTTTCTGATCTCATCTGTAGGCAAGGGATTCATTGGAGAGTAGAAAGAAGGCCTTTCTGTCCAGGGTGGTCGGGGTGCTAGGGTGCAGCACAGCTTGGGAAGAAGGTACCTCATTTTCTGTTTGGTGAAGAAGAGGAGAAGTTTGGGGGACATTCAGACCGGATTCAAACTCCCAAGTCTATTTACACATTTGCTGTGTATCTTTAAATGAGTTCCTTCTTTCTAAGGCTCAGTTTCTTCACTGGCAAAATAGACACAATGATACATACTTTACAAATCTATTGAGAAGATGGAAGGAAATTATATATGCAAGCAGTTTAGATTTGTGCTTGGTATATGCATGCATGCTAAGTCACTTCAGTTGTGTCCAATTCTTTGTGACCCTATGGACTATAGCCCTCCAGGCCCCTCTGTCCACAGGATTCTCCAGGCAAGAATACTGGAGGGGGTTGCTATGCCCTCCTCCAGGGGATCTTCCCAACCCAGGGATTGAACCAGCATCTCCTACATCTCCTGCATTGGCAGGCAGGTTCTTGACCACCAGCGCCATCTGGTAGATAGTAAGTGCTCAATAAATAGTAGTTTGCTTTCTTCCCTACCTTGCTCTATCTGCTGACCTCCCCTCTGTGCCAACTATAGATACAGTCACAAATGAAGCCAGCCCTTAAGGGGTTCCCAGCCTAGCAGACCAGACAGATGAGCAAAGAGTTATGAGATAATGAAGGCAGTGGGTCATTTGACAGAAGGGAGACTGAGTATCTTCCCAGAAAAGGCGATGTTAACTCAAGGCAGAGTAGCCAAGTAGCCCGGGTAGGAATCCATTTCCTGTAGGAGAGTAGCTCTCAACCGGGGCAACTTTACCCCCAGGGGACACTTGGCAATGCCTGGAGACAATTTTGGTTGTGAAGACTGGTGACCAGTGCTACTAGCATCTAACAGCCAGCAATGCTGCTAACATTTTACAAAGCACCTGGAAAGCCTCCACAACACAGCGTTATCCAGCCCCATGTGTCAGCAGCTCCAAGGTTAAGAAACCCTGCTCTGGATATTCCTCATCACAAAAGTTCTAATCACTGATGACTGTTGAGTACCCACTGTGTGCCAAACATGGCACGAGGGGCTGTCTGCGTGCATTATGGCATTTAATTCTCAAAACCAGTCTATAGGATAGTTCTCATGATTCTCTTTTAAAGCTGAGGAATCTGAGCCTCACAGAGATTAAGAAACTTGCCTGAGATCTTGAATCAGAAGTCAAGTTTGGATTTCAGGTCTGCCTAACTCCAGATCCTACCTCTTTTCAAATTTTACCATGTCTACTGTGAAAAGATCTGGGGCTTTCTTTGACCACCCTTTGGACAAGTGGTATGTAGAGTAAGTCTGATTAGCTTAGGGATTCAAAAAAGAGGGATCACTGCTGACTTCAGTGGTGCCACGTGGGGTCTTCCTTCAGGCAAGGAGGGTAACTCTGGCCCAGACTAATAACACGGTGTTTCCATGGATGGAGAGT
The DNA here is from genome assembly GCA_006410615.1 of Neotragus moschatus. NCBI lineage: Eukaryota > Metazoa > Chordata > Mammalia > Artiodactyla > Bovidae > Neotragus > Neotragus moschatus. The sequence continues at coordinate 53,147 of SJYA01002926.1, forward strand.
AAGTAGAAAACCATCCCTCAGGTCTTGATGGTTCTGCTACTGTTGCTGATGCTCCTACTATGATTACTGCTGCTATTTTGGCTAATAATGAACATTCATCCAGCTATTGGAGAAGGCAATGGCACCCCACTCCAGTACTCTCCCCTGGAAAATCCCATGGATGGAGGAGCCTGGTGGTCTGTAGTCCATGGGGTCGCTAAGAGTCAGACACGACTGAGTGACTTCACTTTCTCTTTTCACCTTCATGCATTGGAGAAGGAAATGGCAACCCACTCCCGTGTTCTTGCCTGGAGAATCCCAGGGACAGGAGGGCCCGGTGGGCTGCCATCTATGGGGTCGCACAGAATCGGACACGACTGAAGCGACTTAGCAGCAGCAGCAGTATCCAGCTATGTCTTCTATTCACTTGATGCTGTATAGTCTCCCAGCAACCCAATGAAATACGTATGATTGCTTCTATTTCACGTATACAAAACTAAGGGCCAGAGAAAGGTTGAACATAAGAGGGATGGCTGGTAATTGAAACTATATTGTTCCATCAGTAGTTCCCAACTGGGAAAAGATTCCCTCCTTTGGGGGGAAATATCTGGAGACATTTTTGATGATTACAACTGGTGTGTGTGTGTGTGTGTGCACGTGTGTATGTGTGCGTGTGTGTAGTAGTAGTAGTAGTGATATTACTGGCATTCAGTGGGTCTGCCACTAAACATCCTACCATGACAGGACAACTGCCCACAACACAGCATTTTCTGACTCTAAATGTCAGTTGTGCCATGGTTGTGAACTTTAGACTCTATCTCAAAAGCTCCTACTGTGCTCTAAGTGTATGGATTGATGGCTTCTGGTTTGTGTTGAGTAAATGTTCATTTAAAGTTTCCTGAGGACACAAGACTCCTTGCATCATGTCTGGAAGCACAGAAGAGCAGCAAAAAAGCTACACATTCTTTTTTGATTTATTTTTGACAATACGCTGACTTTAATGGCAAAAGTATGAGAAGGGCCAGGAACACAAACATTGCAAAGCCACCTCTTTTGGTTATGTGAGGGTTCCTTTTTGAAAGATGGAAATTGGGATGGCTAGCAGTGAGCCCTAGTGAAATATTCATGACCCCCATCTAATTTCTAATTCAATTAAATGGTGCTAATGTAGTTAACTGTGACAACAATTATTTTTGTTAATGAATATATTTAAATGCTTATCAGCAAAGGTAATAAGGAGTGCCCACAAGACCCAGTCACAAACTTGAATTTCAAATTGGTTTCAAAGTTTAAAGGTTGTTTTCAGAAAGCTGTGAACCAATTTCTGAATTTACAAAATGGATAATTTCAGAATTAGCTATTCATTTCTAAAGGCAGCCTTCCATGTTCTTGAGGATTCAAGACAGAATTCTTTTAAAGGGCAAGTTCCTCAATTGCATGTTAAATGGGATTTGATTTATAAAAATTCAAATTATAGTGACTTTGCAAGAACTTAAAGACAAGAAACTGGGAAAATCGCAGTATTTGATGCTGAGGAGAAAACAGAGTTTCTCTACCTGAGATGCCACAAGATGGTTCTAGGAATGGGAGGTTATGCTCTGGGAGCCCCTTTCAGATAGAATTGAACAGTGTCTCTTCCTAAAAATTCAACTTGTCCTGTGGGGTGGAGGGGTGAACCACAGGCAGATGTACTGGAGCTGGTAGACCAGATGTCTAGACATAGTCTCTCATCTTTACACTGGCATTTAAACCATGTACTTGAAATTGCCTAGTTTTAAACACAGTCATGAAAATGTGAAATTGCCTGTTTTAAATTTTACAGTGTTTGCGTGACTTTTAGGATAGGTTTCTAGCTTCTGGATGAAAAATGTCTCTTTTCACGTCCTTGATTCTTACTTTCACTATTCTGTTAGCCACAATAGCCACAATGATGGGTACAATGTTGTCTCTGTGACCAACGAATCTGGTTTTGACAACTCTACCACTCATGAGCTGCATGATTTGGGGGAAATCAATAAACATATCTGAATCAGTTTTTTTTTTTTCTTCCATCTGTGAAGCAAAGATTATAATATATTATATACCTAGCCAGGTTGTTGAAAGGATTGGAAAAATCACACCTTAAGGAAAGTGCCCCAAAGCTTAAGTGCCTAACACTGTCTTGACATATTTTGTATATTTTGTTTTGACATGTTGCTTTTCAGTTGTTAAGTCATGTCAGACTCTTTGTAATCCCATGGACTGCAACATGTCAGGCTTCCCTGTCCTTCATTATCTCCTGGAGTTTGCTCAGACTCATGTCCATCTCATCCTCTGTCGTCCCCTTCTCTTCCTGCCCTCAATCTTTCCCAGCATCAGGGTCTTTTCCAATGAGTCGACTCTGCACCTGGTAGCCAAAGGACTGGTGATTCAGCTTCTGCATCAGTCCTTCCAATGAGTATCCAGGCTTGATTTCCTTTAGGATTGACTGGTTTGATCTCTTTGCTGTCCAAGAGACTCTTACAAGTCTTCTCCAGCACCACAGTTCAAAGCATCAATACTCAATAAATGGTAGTGACGGTGGTCATGGTATTAGCAGTAGTTTTTGCGTTTATTGTTTAATCTCAAAACATCCTATTGGAGTAGATAACATTATTTCTATGTTATTGAAAAGGAGACTGGGGCTTAGAGAATCTTACTTGCTTGTTCAATGTCACACAATTGGTAAGTGGTAATATTAAGATTTGAACCAGATTGGTTTGACTTTAAAGAACATGTTCTGTTCACATAATTTTCCTTCCACTTACAACACATATTCCATCTCCATTAGACTGAAATTTCTGCATACTTTACAAGGCCTAGTGCTTCCAATTTGCTGATAGGTTTTCCCTGGTGGCTCAGTGATAAAGAACATACCTGCCAATACAGGAGACACGGATTTGATACCTGGGTCAGGAAGATCCCCTGGAGAAGGAAATGGCAACCCACTCCAGTATTCTTGCCTGGGCAATCCCATGCATAGAGGAGCCTAATGGGGCTATAGTCTATGGGGCCACAAAAGAGTCAGACACGACTTAATGACTAAAACAACAACCTTAAGAGACATCATTTGAGAATAACAATAACCAGTCTCACCATTGTTTTGAAGAACAATCACTCATTTCCTGTATTTTTATCTCTTCAAGATAATGCAGAAAATAGGACAAGAAGCTGTGAAGTATATAAAGCAGTGATTTGATGCTGTTTGGAGGAAGATCCAGGGCATTAGTTTCTACACATAGACTTCGCTTTAACCAGTGAGACCTCTTGGGTAATGTCTGAGGAAACTGTTTATAAATCTAACTCTTTCCCAAAATCTAGCCAGGCACCGGACATGCCAAATTCTTGCAAATATTAAGAGTGAGAGGAAGGGGCAGAGACTTGAGTATTTGACTCTTGCTATTGATTCTATGCAGTGAGTCAGCAGAGGACTTTGGAGTCCCATCACTTCATGGCAAATAGAAGGGGAAAAGAGGAAGCAGCGATAGATTTGATTTTCTTGGGCTCCAAAATCACTGTAGATGGTGACCACAGCCATGAAATTAAGACACTTGCTCCTTGAAAGGAAAGCTATGATAAACCTAGACAGCATACTAAAAAGCACAGACATCACTTTTCTGACAAAGGTCCATCCAGTCAAAGCTATGGTTTTTCCAGTAGTCATGTATGGATGTGAGAGTTGGACCACCAAGAAGGCTGAATGCCAAAGAATTGACGCTTTCGAGTTGTGCTGCTGGAGAAGACTATTGAGACAGCAGGGATAGCAAGGAGATCAAATGAGTCCATCCTAAAGGAAATCCAGTCTAAATATTCATTGGAAGGACTGATGCTGAAGCCCCAATATATTGACCACCTGATGTGAAGAGATGACTCATTGGAAAAGACCCTGATGCTGGAAAAGATGGAAGGCAAAAGAAGGAGGGGACAACAGAGGATGAGATAGGTAGCATCACTGACTCAATGGACATGACTTTGAGCAAACTCTGGGACATAGTAAAGGACAGGGGAGCCTGGTGTGCTGCACTCAATGGGGTCACAAAGAGTCAGACACGACTTAGCGACTGAACAACAAGCTGGAAACTTAGTCCAGAGTTTCCCTGGAGATCTCAAGGAAGGAAAAGCATGTAATATTCAACTATTTCTGGTAAGGTCTCCAGACAGGAACATTGCTGGTGTGGTTCACAATGCCAGTAGGCTCAAAGACTTGTTTGGAAGAAGGAATCTGCCAAAGTAACCCACTGAGGGAGTGACGACAGTTTTTAAAGTCATTCAAATCTCAACCTCATTATGCTAAATGAAAGAAGCCACTCACAAGAGACCACATATTATAGGATTCCATTCATATGAAAGTTCAGAACAGGGAAATTTATGTAGAAAGATAGATTAGTGTTTGCTATGGGGCTGAATAGATGGTGGAATAGGCAGGTGATAGCTGCTTTCAGAGGTGATGAAAATGTTCTAAAATTGATTGTGCTGATGGTTGCATGCACCTGTGAAAATACTAAAAACCAGAGAAGGAAATGGCAACCCACTCCAGTACTCTTGCCTGGAGAATTCCGTGGACAAAGGAGCCTGGTGGACTATAGTCCATGGGGTTGCAAAAGAGTCGAACACGACTTAGCGACTAACACTTTCTCTTTCCCTATTGAATTATACACTTAAAATGTGTAAATTGTATGGTATGTGAATTATATCTCAATAAAGCTGTTCTTTAAAATCTCAGCAACCAACACAGGCAGTCAGTCTACTGCCTCTGGCCATGCCCTTGCCCTCAGTGCCCACCAATCGCTTTCTCAAAGCCTTTGTGGTCCTGCCTTCCTTATCCTATCAGGCTTAACAAATTGATATTATTTTTATGGTCTCAGAGTTCCCATAATAATACGTATCTTGGAAGCTAGAGAACCATCTCTTTCCTTTCTTAGAGTGTGCTCCTTTTTCTGATTATCCAAATTTGCTTTTGTGTATTTCAGATATACCTTTGAAGGCTTTAAGGAAATTGACAGAGCACCACCCAACAACCATCTGTTCTCATAATTTTAAGCCTACTCTTGGAATCATTGCAAGTTGAGAGGGGAAATCTCTTCAACAATATGTTGGATTTCTACTTGGTATCCTCAAGGGAGGCAAAAGACATAGACCTTGGGAGCTCATTTTCTGACAGAAGTTGGAACTTAGCACTGTGAGATCCAGGGAAAATTACTTAACCTCTATGAGTCGGCTTTCTCAGATTATTGACTGTTTCTCTGTTGAAAGGAGATCGCAGTACTTGTTGGGTTTTCTGTGTAAATGAAATAAGATGGTGTCTGTAAATCACTTATCTTGACATGCACTCTGTAGATCAGAGCTATTTATTATAATCACTATAGTTACATTACAATTGATTGGAGTGTGTATACTTCTGAGGTTCAATTGTTTTGTCTCCCTTAGGACCTGTACCCTAGGGAATACCCCAGAAACACCCACATTCTTGAAGACTCTCCCTTTCCTGAAGTGACTACCATCCTAGCCTGACACAGAATTCAGAAGCAGGAGTGAGTCTGCATGTCACAAAGGAAACCCTGGTAGCCACGATGGTGTGAATGGATTGGGGGATCTTCAGACTAGCTGCATGTGTTTAGATTTTGAAGACCCGCAGACCGTCTGGTAGCCAGAAGTGGTCGTTCCTTTAATCGTTTCATCTTTATATTTTGCTAGTGATTTTTGAGAGTACCAAACCAGAGAGCTCAAACCAGGGGTCCATAAGGCAAATTGTCCACAGGTGTGTGTGATTTGCACCCGAAAGTGGCCCTGCTTTTTATATATATATTTTTTTCCCATTTTATTTTATTTTTAAATATGAATTTATTTATTTTAATTGGAGGTTAATTACTTTACAATATTGTATTGGTTTTGCCATACATCAACATGAATCTGCCACAGGTATACACGTGTTCCCCATCCTGAACCCCCCTCCCTCCTCCCTCCCCGTACCATCCCTCTGGGTCGTCTCAATGCCAAGTAAAACTCAGACTTCATTTATTCTGTGGATTTCTGATTCCTCGGCAGAAACTCCTGTGCACACGTTTCTGCATGGCAACTCCCAGCTGGAACTGAAAAGAGCTGCCCACCTCACCCCCTTTAGAAGGGATGTACTTCCTCCTGTTCCCCTAGCTTCTGCCCTCCTTTCTGACTTATTTATGTTACCTGTCTGGTGTCTGGATGCACTCGAGTTTATGATCCCCACACTAAGCCTCTGTGAGCCACAGGAATGAATTGCTCATACCAGAAGAGATATTGATAGGCTTTCTTGGTGTCCCTAGAAAAATCACAGTCTGTGAAGTCAAGTACAGGGATTAAGGTATTTTGTCTGGAAATATACAGGAGCAGGATCCCAGCTAGGACTGAAAACTCTGGCTCAGAACCCCATTATGATATGTACAAGGGTAGGAAATGAAGCTTCCGGGACAGACAAAGTGTACTGTCTCTCTCCAAGTTTGACACAGCATCATCAGTAAATCACACCCTCTAAAGGACAATGTCTCGGCATCCACATTGCTCTCTCTCTCTTCCTTAAATATGTCAGAAGAGGAATAACTCCATAGCTGCTTCCATTGCTACAAGTCTCACGCAGGTCTCTGAGGCCTTCTCCTCCTCTCTAGTCCAGAAGCAGATCAGCTCACATTTTAAATTCTCTCTTAGAAGCACAAATGAGGTTTATGAACCATTAACCTTAGGTCAGTTTTCCAAAGTCTCGAAAAGCATTTTAAAACAATTAATTACTTTGCTTCGCTGGAAGCAGATTGTAGATCAGTACAATTAGGCAGATGCTTGAGGTGAAACATTTCACTGAGATGGACCATAAGCTCCCACCCCAGAACTTTCTCAGGGGGAGGGAGAAGCTTATTTCTCACATATGCCCCTTCTCCATCCCTGGCAATGTCGTGCTCATTTCTAAGCAAAATCTGTTTGCATTTTCTAAGCTCCTTTCTTCTTACAAGTTCAAGCATAACCTTGATTTTTCACTGTGCTTGGGGAAAGGACAGTTCTGAGAAAATGAATCTATAGGTTAAAAGGAAGATCCTCTTAAATTCATTCAGTTCTGTCAAAAGTTTCTTCTAGAAACTCCTCCATTGTTTTGTATTAAGAGGAGCCTAAATAATACAATTATTTTGTATTAAAAGGTGATCAGCAAGGCAAATACTGTGCTAAGCCTAAGGTACAAGTGGGTGGTACAGACCTTCTCTTATAATTTCTCAGCGTTCTTGGAGCAGAAGACAATGAATGGCCAGTGGCCAGTGTAGAAGGCTGAGTGAGAGAGATCCTTCTTTGCCCCAGCTTGCTACCATCATGCTTGGGCAAGCAAGTCCCTTTATGTAACTCTCACCCTGTTCATCCATGAAATGATGGACTGGACTGGATCTCAGATTTCCTCTCTATCCCTGACATCTTATGATTACTTATAACACTTATTCTGTAGACACAAAAGGCATAAGAAATCAGGCTATGACTTTCAGTTCAAGATGACTGACTGAGCACTTCTTGACAGAAGAAATATAAGAGCAAGAATAAATCAATGATCATGCTGGAAAATGGGGAATGTTGCCATCAGCAGGCCCAAAATGCTGAGAAATGTGTGGAAGAGACAAAAATATATGGCATCAGATTAATGGCCATTCCTTAACAGCCTTTAGGAAACTATAACCCCAAAGTAGATAAAAGAGGAGACAATTGTAAAACCGAGTTCTCCCGAGAACTCTGGAGGAAAAAAATCTAAATCAGAGAGAGAGCAGTGTGGGAGAAACAATGGTCTGTGAGTGATAAGTCGAAGAACAGAACAGTTCCACAAATTCTTCATTCAAAAGAGACCGGCTGCTACACTTCCTCCCAGGTTGACTGCGGAGTCAGTTTTCAGTATAAAGTTGTGACTGGAGCTCAGGTGGCTAGAGAGAGACATGGGTAACCTTTGCTGAGCAAAGCAAGACAGAGGACCCACAACTAGAAGGCATGCTTCTCTCCTGCACGCCATGCAGGGAAGCCCACTGGGTATGCCTCTTCTCCACTTCCAGCAGGGGGCGTGCCTGTCACTTGCTCGGAGGAAAGCCATTTTAGCCGCCGACACTAATCAGGCTAGACCGGCACTGTACAGTGGAACAGTTTGGGTAATAGAAATGCTTTGTGAGGGAGGCATAAACTGGGAGATTAAGATGGACGCATCCACACCGCATGCCTCCTAAGCTGCTTCAGTCATATCTGACTCTTTGCAACCCTGTGGACTGTAGCCCACCAGGCTCCTCTGTCCATGGGCTTCTCCAGGCAAGAATACTGGAGTGGGTTGCCATGGCTCCTCCAGGGGATCTTCCCATCCCAGTTCAAACCCGAGTCTCTCACGTCTCCTGCATTGGCAGGTTGGTTCTTTACCGCTAGTGCCACCTGAGAAGCCCCATGTACACACTACTATGTATAAAATAGATAACTTAAAAAATAAATACAAATAAAATAGGTAACTAATAAGGACCTACTCTAATAGGCAGGGAATCTACTTGACACTCTGCAGTGACCTATATGGGAAAAGAGTTTATAAAAGGCTGGATATTTGTATATGTGTAACTGATTCACTTTCTTGTACACCTGAAACTAACACTGTGCTTAGTTGCTGTCCTGTTCGACTTTTGCGACCCCATGGACTGTAGCCCACCAGGCTCCTCTGTCCATGGGGATTCTTCAGGCAAGAATGCTGCTAGAGAAGCTAACACAGCATTATACAATATATCAACTGTATGCCAATAAAATTTTTAAAAATAAGTAAAAATAATATAAATAAATAAGCTATAAGAATATATTGTACACATGGGAACTATAGTCAGTATTTTATATTAACTGTAAGGGGAGTATCAGTTTCAGTTTCAGGTCAGTTGCTCAGTCGTGTCCAACTCTTTGTGATCCCATGAATCCCAGCACGCCAGGCCTCCCTGTCCATCACCATCTCCCGGAGTTCACTCAGACTCATGTCCATTGAGTCAGTGATGCCATCCAGCCATCTCATCCTCTGTCGACCCCTTCTCTTCCTGCCCCTAGTCTCTCCCAGCATCAGAGTCTTTTCCAATGAGTCAACTCTGTGCATGAGGTGGCCAAAGTATTGGAGTTTCAGCTTTAGCATCATGCCTTCCAAAGAAATCCCAGAGCTCATCTCCTTCAGAATGGACTGGTTG
>SJYA01002926.1:63498-203277 GCA_006410615.1 Neotragus moschatus
TTAATTACTTTACAATATTGTATTGGTTTTGCCATACATCAACATGAATCTGCCACAGGTATACACGTGTTCCCCATCCTGAACCCCCCTCCCTCCTCCCTCCCCGTACCATCCCTCTGGGTCGTCTCAATGCCAAGTAAAACTCAGACTTCATTTATTCTGTGGATTTCTGATTCCTCGGCAGAAACTCCTGTGCACACGTTTCTGCATGGCAACTCCCAGCTGGAACTGAAAAGAGCTGCCCACCTCACCCCCTTTAGAAGGGATGTACTTCCTCCTGTTCCCCTAGCTTCTGCCCTCCTTTCTGACTTATTTATGTTACCTGTCTGGTGTCTGGATGCACTCGAGTTTATGATCCCCACACTAAGCCTCTGTGAGCCACAGGAATGAATTGCTCATACCAGAAGAGATATTGATAGGCTTTCTTGATGTCCCTAGAAAAATCACAGTCTGTGAAGTCAAGTACAGGGATTAAGGTATTTTGTCTGGAAATATACAGGAGCAGGATCCCAGCTAGGACTGAAAACTCTGGCTCAGAACCCCATTATGATATGTACAAGGGTAGGAAATGAAGCTTCCGGGACAGACAAAGTGTACTGTCTCTCTCCAAGTTTGACACAGCATCATCAGTAAATCACACCCTCTAAAGGACAATGTCTCGGCATCCACATTGCTCTCTCTCTCTTCCTTAAATATGTCAGAAGAGGAATAACTCCATAGCTGCTTCCATTGCTACAAGTCTCACGCAGGTCTCTGAGGCCCTCTCCTCCTCTCTAGTCCAGAAGCAGATCAGCTCACATTTTAAATTCTCTCTTAGAAGCACAAATGAGGTTTATGAACCATTAACCTTAGGTCAGTTTTCCAAAGTCTCGAAAAGCATTTTAAAACAATTAATTACTTTGCTTCGCTGGAAGCAGATTGTAGATCAGTACAATTAGGCAGATGCTTGAGGTGAAACATTTCACTGAGATGGACCATAAGCTCCCACCCCAGAACTTTCTCAGGGGGAGGGAGAAGCTTATTTCTCACATATGCCCCTTCTCCATCCCTGGCAATGTCGTGCTCATTTCTAAGCAAAATCTGTTTGCATTTTCTAAGCTCCTTTCTTCTTACAAGTTCAAGCATAACCTTGATTTTTCACTGTGCTTGGGGAAAGGACAGTTCTGAGAAAATGAATCTATAGGTTAAAAGGAAGATCCTCTTAAATTCATTCAGTTCTGTCAAAAGTTTCTTCTAGAAACTCCTCCATTGTTTTGTATTAAGAGGAGCCTAAATAATACAATTATTTTGTATTAAAAGGTGATCAGCAAGGCAAATACTGTGCTAAGCCTAAGGTACAAGTGGGTGGTACAGACCTTCTCTTATAATTTCTCAGCGTTCTTGGAGCAGAAGACAATGAATGGCCAGTGGCCAGTGTAGAAGGCTGAGTGAGAGAGATCCTTCTTTGCCCCAGCTTGCTACCATCATGCTTGGGCAAGCAAGTCCCTTTATGTAACTCTCACCCTGTTCATCCATGAAATGATGGACTGGACTGGATCTCAGATTTCCTCTCTATCCCTGACATCTTATGATTACTTATAACACTTATTCTGTAGACACAAAAGGCATAAGAAATCAGGCTATGACTTTCAGTTCAAGATGACTGACTGAGCACTTCTTGACAGAAGAAATATAAGAGCAAGAATAAATCAATGATCATGCTGGAAAATGGGGAATGTTGCCATCAGCAGGCCCAAAATGCTGAGAAATGTGTGGAAGAGACAAAAATATATGGCATCAGATTAATGGCCATTCCTTAACAGCCTTTAGGAAACTATAACCCCAAAGTAGATAAAAGAGGAGACAATTGTAAAACCGAGTTCTCCCGAGAACTCTGGAGGAAAAAAATCTAAATCAGAGAGAGAGCAGTGTGGGAGAAACAATGGTCTGTGAGTGATAAGTCGAAGAACAGAACAGTTCCACAAATTCTTCATTCAAAAGAGACCGGCTGCTACACTTCCTCCCAGGTTGACTGCGGAGTCAGTTTTCAGTATAAAGTTGTGACTGGAGCTCAGGTGGCTAGAGAGAGACATGGGTAACCTTTGCTGAGCAAAGCAAGACAGAGGACCCACAACTAGAAGGCATGCTTCTCTCCTGCACGCCATGCAGGGAAGCCCACTGGGTATGCCTCTTCTCCACTTCCAGCAGGGGGCGTGCCTGTCACTTGCTCGGAGGAAAGCCATTTTAGCCGCCGACACTAATCAGGCTAGACCGGCACTGTACAGTGGAACAGTTTGGGTAATAGAAATGCTTTGTGAGGGAGGCATAAACTGGGAGATTAAGATGGACGCATCCACACCGCATGCCTCCTAAGCTGCTTCAGTCATATCTGACTCTTTGCAACCCTGTGGACTGTAGCCCACCAGGCTCCTCTGTCCATGGGATTCTCCAGGCAAGAATACTGGAGTGGGTTGCCATGGCTCCTCCAGGGGATCTTCCCATCCCAGTTCAAACCCGAGTCTCTCACGTCTCCTGCATTGGCAGGTTGGTTCTTTACCGCTAGTGCCACCTGAGAAGCCCCATGTACACACTACTATGTATAAAATAGATAACTTAAAAAATAAATACAAATAAAATAGGTAACTAATAAGGACCTACTCTAATAGGCAGGGNTCCTCCAGGGGATCTTCCCATCCCAGTTCAAACCCGAGTCTCTCACGTCTCCTGCATTGGCAGGTTGGTTCTTTACCGCTAGTGCCACCTGAGAAGCCCCATGTACACACTACTATGTATAAAATAGATAACTTAAAAAATAAATACAAATAAAATAGGTAACTAATAAGGACCTACTCTAATAGGCAGGGAATCTACTTGACACTCTGCAGTGACCTATATGGGAAAAGAGTTTATAAAAGGCTGGATATTTGTATATGTGTAACTGATTCACTTTCTTGTACACCTGAAACTAACACTGTGCTTAGTTGCTGTCCTGTTCGACTTTTGCGACCCCATGGACTGTAGCCCACCAGGCTCCTCTGTCCATGGGGATTCTTCAGGCAAGAATGCTGCTAGAGAAGCTAACACAGCATTATACAATATATCAACTGTATGCCAATAAAATTTTTAAAAATAAGTAAAAATAATATAAATAAATAAGCTATAAGAATATATTGTACACATGGGAACTATAGTCAGTATTTTATATTAACTGTAAGGGGAGTATCAGTTTCAGTTTCAGGTCAGTTGCTCAGTCGTGTCCAACTCTTTGTGATCCCATGAATCCCAGCACGCCAGGCCTCCCTGTCCATCACCATCTCCCGGAGTTCACTCAGACTCATGTCCATTGAGTCAGTGATGCCATCCAGCCATCTCATCCTCTGTCGACCCCTTCTCTTCCTGCCCCTAGTCTCTCCCAGCATCAGAGTCTTTTCCAATGAGTNAACTGTTGCTTCCTGACCTCCATACAGATTTCTCAAGAGGCAGGTCAAGTGGTCTGGTATTCCCATCTCTTCATAGCCTTTACAAATTGTGAATCACTATATCATATGCCTATAGCATGCAATAGTCATATCCAACTCTTTGTGACCCCATGGACTGTAGCCCACCAGACTGTCCAGGGAATTCTTTCGCCCGCCATCCTCTGTCCATGGAATTCTCCAGGCAAGAATAATGGAGTAGTTTGCTATTTCCTTTTCCTGGGGATCTTCCCAACCCCAGGATCAAAGCCAGGTCTCCTGCATTGCTGGCAGATACTTTACGAACTGAGCCATCAGGGAAACATAACATAAAACACTGTACAGCAACTATACGTCAGTAAAATTTTCTTAGTATTCTAAAAAAATGAGAAATACTTTATGAATTTTAGAAAGAAGAATGGTGGTTTCCAGGATGTAGTGGGGGGTAGGGTGGGGTGAGGAGTTGTTTAATGGGGGTAGAGTTTCAGTTTGGCAAGATGAAAACTGGTGACTCATTGTACAACAGCATTACACAACTGAACTGCACACTTAAAAGTGGTTAAGGTGGTAAATTTTCTGTTACATGTTTTTTTTTTTTTTACTGCAATTAAAAGTAAAAACTAAAATAACTAAAATTAAAAAAGAAATTACTTTATGAAACTGTGCTGCCCACTCCCACAGCTGCTAGCCACACGAGGCTACTGAGCACCTGAACTGTGGTTTGTACAACCAAAGAAATGCATTTTCATTTCATTTCAACTCATTTAAATTGAAGCTGAAATAACCACATGTCATTAGTGGCTACCCCATATGGCTATTGAAGTCGTTGCCATATTGGACAGCATGTTCTCTGACGTTCTCCTCTATAGCTGCCAAGAGTTGCATCACCCAACGTTTGAGGGAACTAAATGACATCAAAGAGAGACATAAAACTGAGCATATGAGGTTTCTAAATCTTGACCAAAGTTAATAGAGGAAAGAGAAGATGACTTAAAGCATGTTGACTAGTACCCTCAGATCTGAGAAGTACCATCCATACAACCCATCTGAGGCTGGTCACAAAAATACTTTAATATTACAGTCTAAACTTCAGGAAATAAAATATGATTAAAAGATAAATAGAAGGGCTAAATATTAAAAGCTAAATAGAAGGGCTGAATGGCAGAATTAAAAATTAAATAAAAGGATTGGCTTAGGGATTTGGGATATTACACCAACCCACAGAGTAATAACAAAAGGACAGCAGAAAAGTTGGCATACAAAGGATAGATCCGACAGTGCTGCTGCCCATCAAGGGATGATTCTAGAAAGAGAGAAAAGGTATAATGGAGCTAACGAAGGAGCTGAAGAAATACTGAGGATAAAGGGTAAATAATTGCTGAAGATACAGGTGTAAAATTTCAGGGCAACTTTAAAATAGGAGTTAGTAAAATAAAAGAGACATGAAACAAAGGTAAACAGATAAAAATCCATGCATATCTTCATCACAGTATTATACCTAGACTGACATGCTATGTAATAAGACCTGGGATGTGGCAGGTAGGAGAGTGGAAGGAATGAAGGGAGACTGCAAGGACTGTCTTTTCAGAGAGGAGGCTTTAGACCACTGATTACTTTTTGACATCGCTAAGAAAAGCAAGAGAGCTCCAGAAAAACATCTACTTCTGCTTTCTTGACTAAGCCAAAGCCTTTGACTGTGTGGATCACAACAAACTGTGGAAAATTCTGAAAGAGATGGGAATGCCAGACCACCATACCTGCCTCCTGAGAAATCCGTTTGCAGGTCAAGAAGCAACAGTTAGAATAGGACATGGAACAACAGGCTGGTTCCAAATCAGGAAAGGAGTATGTCAAGGCTGATACTGTCACCCTGCTTATTTAACTTACATGCAGAGTACATCATGAGAAATGCTGGACTGAATGAAGCACAAGCTGGAAACAAGATTTCTGGGAGAAATATCAATAACCTTAGATATGTAGATGACACCACCCTTATGGTAGAAAGCGAAGAACTAAAGATCCTCTTGATGAAAGTAAATGAAGAGAGTGAAAAAAGTAGCTTAAAACCAAACATTCAGAAAACTAAGATCATGGCATCTAGTCCCATCATTTCATAGAAAATAGATGGAGAAACAAGGGAAACAGTGAGAGACTTTATTTTGAGGGGCTCAAAAATCACTGCAGATAGTGACTGCAGCCATGAAATTAAAAGACACTTGCTCCTTGGAAGAAAAACTATGACCAACATAGACAGCATACATTACTTTGCCTGTAAAGGTCCCTCTAGTCAAAGCTATGTTTTTTCCAGTAGTCATGTATGGATGTGAGAGTTGTACTATTAAGTAAGCTGAGTGCCAAAGAATTCATGCTTTTGAACTGTGATGTTGGAGAAGACTCTTGAGAGTCCCTTGGACTGTAAGGAGATCCAACCAGTCCATCTTAAAGGAAATCAGTTCTGAATATTCATTGGAAGGACTGATGCTGAAGCTGAAACTCCAATAATTTGGCCACCTGATGCAAAAAACTGACTCACTGGAAAAGACCCTGATGCTGGGAAAGATTGAAGGCAGGAGGATGGTTGGATGACATCACCAACTCAATGGACATGAGCCTGAGTAAGCTCTGGGAGTTGGTGATGAACAGGGAAGCCTGGTGTGCTGCAGTCCATGGGGTCACAAAGATTTGGACATGACTGAGTGACTGAACTGAACTGAAGGAAACAGGATTTGAAAGACATTTATTTTTGTAAAAAATAGATATAAATTAAAATGCAATATTTTAAAAAGGAAGGTAGGCCTTTATTTCACTGGACAAATAAAAGCAAGACCATTTTTCAGTTAGCTAGAATCTGGAAAGGGAAAAACTCAAGAAAAGAGGAAAAATAGATGACATAAATTAAGATGACAGAAATAAAATCAAATATACAGTGATTGCAGTAAAGATAAATAACAATCCCTCCTATTAAAAGACAAACATTATTCGGATTTTTCAAAGAGAAATCTAACTACATGTTACTTGCTGTTTTGTGTTGCTTAGTTGCTAAGTCGTGTCTGACTCTTTAGCAACCCCACGGACTATAGCCCACCAGGTTCTTCCATCCACGGGATTTTTCCAGACATGAATATGGGTGGGTTGCCATTTCTTCTCCAGGGCATCTTCCTGACCCAGGGATCAAGCCTGCATCTCCCTCATTACAGGCAAGGAAAACTTAAATAAACCATAGAAATAGCAATAAAGTGCTGGCTGCTGCTAAGTCACTTCAGTCGTGTCCGACTCTGTGCGACCCCAGAGACGGCAGCCCACCAGGCTCCCCTGTCCCTGGGATTCTCCAGGCAAGAACACTGGAGTGGGTGGCCATTTCCTTCTCCAATGCATGAAAGTGAAAAGTAAAAGTGAAGTCGCTCAGTCATGTCCGACTCTCAGCGACCCCATGGACTGCAGCCCACTAGGCTCCTCTATCCATGGGATTTTCCAGGCAAGAGTACTAGAGTGGGGGTGCCATTGCCTTCTCATAAAGTGCTGGAGAAAGCTATAAATATTAAATAAGCTTCAACTATCTTTTCTAAGAGGAGATTTTCTTTGTTTAAAGATTATGTCCCACTATTTTTTATTCTTGTTATATTCAAATACTCTTGCTTTATGATATACGTCAACCTTAGGTTAGCTACTAAATCATTTTGAAAATTTCACTCATAGAAAAAAAAAATCTCAGATTCTAGTGTTATCTGAGTTAAAATGATAAGAAATCAAGATCATGTCAGGCATTTAAAAAGGAACAAAACCAATTAGTTTCAGGTTATGTCCCAGGCCAGGACCACAGTTACTTTAAATCCTTCTTCTCATATTATTAGTATCAATTTTGGATTAAGAAGTCAAACTTGGTTGAAAGAAACTCTAAGTTGAAAGAAACTCAAATCATTGAAAGGTATGTGTTAACACTATTAGGATTGTGTTCTTGCCTGGAGAATCCCAGGAATGGGGGAGCCTGGTGGGCTGCCATCTACGGGGTCACATAGAGTTGGACACAACTGAAGCGACTTAGCAGCAGCAGCAGCAGCAGCAGCAGGGGACATCTAACTATATGTTACTTGTTGCTTTGTTTGTTGTTTGGTTGCTAAGTAGTGTCGGAGCCTGCAAGCCCATGACCTGTAACCCAACAGGCGTCTCCCCATGAGATTTTCCAAACACATGAACTCCTAACACAGGTACAGACACATACACACACACACACACACACACACACAGGTACAGACACACACACACACACACACACACACACACACACACACACCCCTACACTAGCTCTTTAATTACTGAGACAGGTGTGGAGAACCTGTTCCTCTTGAACACTTCAGATATTTTACTCCCTTTCTAGAGAACGTTCCCAGGGCATCTGTGCTAATCCATCTACTTGTCCTAAGTGTCTGGTGCAGAAGGTTCTGCCTGTCTTCTATGAAAATCCAAGTTTAACACAATAATTCAGTTAAATGCCCTAGAATGACCAAGCAAAACTATGTTTCAAACAATGACCTCATTTCATAGTTTAGAAAAATCTAGACTCAGAAGGATAAAGAAACTTCCCCAAGGTCACACTACTACTTTGTGGCAGAGTTGGGACTAGGCCCTAACTATAGAACTCTTCTTTTTGTTTGTTTAAGGTGGTAGGAAACCCAATCCAAACTGTCTTTGATTCCTATAAATGACAAGTTGAGGATCAGAATTAGGTTCAGGTGGGACCTGACTCAGGTGTTCAAGTCATGTCATCATAGTGAAGTCTCCCTCCATCAGAATGCTTCCTTCCATTTTGGCTTCATAGTCAGGCTCCATGGGGTGGCAAAACGGCTTCCAGCATTCCCAAGCTTAACTCCAAATTCAAGTCTTGCTATAAAGAGCCAGGACCTCTAATCTTTACCTTCAACTGTATCTTTATGTCTCATTCGCTCAACTTGAATCATGGGACTGTCCGTGAATCAGTATAACCACTGTAATGTGTGCTCTGATGGGTCTGGTCTGAGCCACAGGCCCATCCCTAGAACAGAAAGTAGGTTCAACTCAACCTGAAGCACATGGGCTAAAGATCAGAAGGGAGTGTTCCCTGGAGGAAAAGTTGGTCACTCTAAATAGAAAAAGGATGAATGTAGGCTGAGTGGCCAAGTCAAATCTCCTTCCTCCTGGTCTAGTAATTTCACACTGCACAAGCACTGAAACACATTCATTTTTCCACTAAGGAAGCAACTGCTATAAAACCTCGGTTCTCGGTTCTATGCTACTTCAGGATCAGGAACAACCAGGCAGGAGAACTTGGACTCTGTTTTTTATTTTTGAGTGCTGCTCGAAGGGCAGTAGTGAAGGATGACAATAGCAAAGCCATTGTTCATTGTTCTGTCATCATCTATAGCAAAGTCCAAATCAGCAGAAGCAGCAGCTGTCCGAAGTGACAAATCCCTTGATAAATTGAAGCCCTCCTGGTTGCCAGGCACTGACCCTGTTCCCATCATCGACTGTGAAAAAAATCAATGGAGAATATAGAACCAGAGATAAGAATACTTTCAACTCTGTATGCTTTCAAAATTGGCTAGCCAGAGGATCAGATTGAGGTACCAGTTCTACTGTTGCTTCTTATAGAATATAACCATTCTTGGTGGTGCATTTTATGAAGATATGTAGAAAAGAGTGGTTCCTGGTAGCCTGGATTCTCTTGGGCTTGGGATTGTATTGGAGGACTTCTGTAATTTGTGACTGGTCATAAACCAGTGATCTCCTTTTGGGAAAAAACACCCTCCCTGAACACAGTCTTTAGAGAGTGTATTCTTTCCTCATTACACCTCTGTGTTTGTATATTACAAGTATTTAAATAAGGAAGCATATCCAACGCATGGAGTCCAGGTCTGAGGTCCCACATGCCTCAACTAGGAGTTTTCATGCTGCAACTAACACCTGGTGCAACTAAATGAATAAATGAAATAAATTTTGAAAAATGAAGAAGGAAGCATAGCTTCTTGCCTAGAGGGCATGTGATGATCTAAGACTGGACAGTCAATATTTCATTCCTCCTGGTCACAGTGATTGGATCCTAGTTGAACCAATCAGGAACCTAACTAAAATTTTATATGGAAAGGTGGTAGGAAAAGTCTCCTTTCTTCTTTCAAGTTGAAGTTGTGTATATCTGGTCCCATAGCTGCTGGTGATTATGGGGACTGGGATTTAGAAAAGATGTGTGCAGGAAGAACCAGGAGCTATAGGAAGAAAGACTGTCCTACAATGTCTAGTAAGGCATTTGCATGCTTATTTTCAGTTTTCACTGATAAGCCTTATTAGTAGAAGCTTCTTTCTGATTCCAGCAATAGGTTTATGCTGTGTCCTTGTGCAGTGGGATAGCCTAACCAGATTATTTTCCTTCTTTACCTAAAGAAGGAGGGAGGTGGGGGGGGTTTCGGGATAGGGGACACATGTACACCAGTGGCTGATTCGTGTCAATGTATGGCAAAAGCTACTACAATATTGTAAAGTAATTAGCCTCCAATTAAAATAAATTAATTTAAAAACAGCTGCTAGATGGTCCTCATTCTGGTGGGTATAGGAAGTCAATTTAGAGCAGACGTTTATGATTTCTCTTCAATACGCAGATATATTCCAAACAGACTCAGATAGAACTATTATGATGAGGCCTTTGGTTTGACTTAGAGAAGCTACCTATATACTCTTCTTTGCAAACAGAAGGCTGCTTTGCATATGGAAACCAGGAGGTTTCTGGGAGGAAAGATATTANTCCTCATTCTGGTGGGTATAGGAAGTCAATTTAGAGCAGACGTTTATGATTTCTCTTCAATACGCAGATATATTCCAAACAGACTCAGATAGAACTATTATGATGAGGCCTTTGGTTTGACTTAGAGAAGCTACCTATATACTCTTCTTTGCAAACAGAAGGCTGCTTTGCATATGGAAACCAGGAGGTTTCTGGGAGGAAAGATATTAGCATTCCCCAAATACTTGCCCCTGATTATTTTACTTATGAAGCTTTACTGGAAAGGACTGGAGTGGACCTGGGCAAGATTCAGTGAAGGAGAAGAATAATGGAGCTGATAATCAAAGTCATCAAAAGCATAGAGAGATGCAAGACCAGTGATCTCTTTCTGGCACTGACTCAGAAAAGAATAGCAAAGGTGGTGCTGGAGATCCAAGATGAAAAAATCTTAGAAAGGCTTCTGATCTAGCATTTCTGGCATTCTGTGTTCACTGGTGCTGAGCGCTGAAACATCTATGAATGCTTCTCCCTTTGATGAGATGGTATGGATAGAGGCATCTGCCTGTATCCTGTTTTCACCAGTGCTACAGCCAGTAAGCAACTGTATACAAGGCAGCTCTTGGGTGCCCACTGATGGTCTCTACGTTTCTAATTTTTGGTGCTGATAGACCAAAAGGCTACCTAAGTAGAACTAGTCCCAATCGAAGGAATCATATTCCTGCATCAAGTGGGACTTTGCACAATGCTTATCACTCCTCTCTGTCCCGCTTCCTAAGATAAGGAAGGGAAGGGAAGCTGTATGTGCATAGACATGCTTAGTCATCAGTCATGTCCAACTTTTTGAGACCATAGGGACTATAGCCCACCAGGCTCCTCTGTACATAGGACTTCCCAGGCTCGAATATTAGATAGGTTACCATTTCCTTGTTGCAGAATATGCTGACTCTAAGTTGCAGGACTTAAGAGTGCTTGCATCTAGAGGCCATGGCTCCATATGGGTTCAGTTTAGTTCTGTTCACTTCAGTTGCTCAGTCATGTCTGACTCTGCGATGCCATGAATCGAAGCATGCCAGGCCTCCCTGTCCATCACCAACTCCTGGAGTTCACTCAGACTCACGTCCGTCGAGTCAGGGATGCCATCCAGCCATCTCATCCTCTAGGCATCTTCTCCTGCCCCCAATCCCTCCCAGCATCAGAGTCTTTGCCAAGGAGTCAGCTCTTCTCATGAGGTGGCCAAAGTACTGGAGTTTCAGCTTTAGCATCATTCCTTCCAAAGAAATCCCAGGGCAGATCTCCTTTAGAATGGACTGGTTGGATCTCCCTGCAGTCCAAGGGACTCTCAAGAGTCTTCTCCAACACCACAGTTCAAAAGCATCAANGATACTTCAATGCTTTCTCTATATTCTCTTTTAAAATTTCTTTGCATTTATTTATTTTATTCTTTAATCGTGGTAAAATACATATGGCATAAATCTTCATATTTTAACCATTTTAAGTGTATAGTTCAGTGTCATTAAGTACATTGACATTGTTATGCCATCATCACCGCCTTCCATCTCTAAGATGGTTTTCCTCTTGTAAAATTGAAACTTGGCATTTATTAAAGACTAACTCCTATTTTCTACTTTCCCCAGCCCCTGGCAACCACCATTTTATTTTCTGTCCCTATGAATTTAACTACTCTTAAGTACTTCATATGAGTGGAATCATACAATATTTGTCCTTTTTTCATTGACTTATTTCACTGTCTTCAAGTTTCACTCACATTACAGCATGTGGCAGAATGTTTCCCAAACTATTCCATGGTAAGGACTGATCACATTTTCTCTGTTCATCTGTGTACAAGCTTTCGGGTGGCTTCCACCTTTTGACTTTTGTGAATAATGCTGCTATGATCATGGGTGTACAGTACTGGTTTGTGCTGTTTCTTATTAACTGTGGAATTTTTCTTCCTTTTCATCATCTGCATCTTTAAGGCATCATTTCTTTTGTTCTTTCTAATGCCTACAATGGGATTCTATTTCTTCAGTCAATCAGATTCTGCCTCCGTTCCTTCCCTCTTAGCCCTCCCACAGACTTCAGTACCAAGCATTCCTGTTATCTGTTAGTGGTCTATCCGCACCCTCCTGTCTTTCTTTACTAGGTTTGTTTTGAAATGTTGTTCATGTGTTTCTAGCTTTGCTAGCTAATTGCTTTGTTTTCGTGTGGGGATTGGAAGAGACTGAACTAATCTGCCACCGCTTCCATCTGCTGAGAACCCCACAGTTGTTTCTTTCTCTTACTTTCTCCTAATTATGTCTTACTTCCTACATACTTCAGTTCAGCTCAGTTCAGTCACTCAGTCGTGTCCAACTCTTTGCGACCCCGTGGACTGCAGCACGCCAGGCTTCTCTGTCCATCACCAAATTCTGGAGCTTACTCAAACTCATGTCCACTGCATCAGTGATGCCATCCAACTATCTCATCCTCTGTCATCCCCTTCTCCTCCTGCCTTCAATCTTTCCCAGCATCAGGGTCTTTTCCAGTGAGTCAGTTCTTTGCATAAGGTGGCCAGCGTACTGGAATTTCAGCTTCAGCATCAGTCCTTACAATGAACACCTAGAACTGATCTCCTTTAGGATGGATTGGTTGGATCTCCTTGCAGTTCAAGGGACTCTCAAGAGTTTCCTCCAACACTGCAGTTCAAAAGCATCAATTCCTCAGCACTCACTCAGCTTTCTTTATAGTCCAACTCTCACATCCATACATGACTACTGGAAAAAACATAACCTTGACTAGGTGAACCCTTGTTGGCAAAGTAATGTCTCTGCTTTTTAATACCCTGTCTAGATTTGTCATAGCTTTTCTTCCAAGGATCAAGCATCTTTCAATTTTGTAGCTGCAGTCACTGTCCACAGTGATTTTGGAGCCAAGAAAATAAAATTGGTCACTGTTTCCACCTTTTGCGCCTCTATTTGCCATGAAGTGATTGGACCAGATGCCATGATCTTCCATTTTTGAGTTTTAAGTCAGCTTTTTCACTCTCCTTTTTTATCCTCATCAAGAGGCTCTTTAGTTCCTCTTCACTTTCTGCATAAGGGTGGTATCAGCTGCATATCTGAGATTGTTGGTATTTCTCCCAGCAGTCTTGTGTCCAGCTTGTGATGTATGCAGCCCAGCATCTCACATGACATACTCTGCGTACAAGTTAAATAACCAGGGTGATAACATACAGCCTTGACGTACTCCTTTCCCAATTTTGAACCAGTCTGTTTTTCTATGTCCAGTTCTAACTGTTGCTTGTTGTCCTGCATATAGGTTTCACAGGAGACAGGTAAAGTGATCTGGTATTCCCTTCTTTTTAAGAATTTTCCAATTTGTTGTGATCCACACAGTCAAAGGATTTAGCATAGTCAATGAAGCAGAAATAGATGTTTTTCTGGAATTCTCTTGCTTTTCTGTGATCCAGTGAATGTTGGCAATTTGTTCTCTGGTTCTTCTGCCTTTCCTAAATCCAGCTTGTACATCTGAAAGTTCTTGGTTCATGTACTGTTGAAGCCTAGCTTGAAGGATTTTGAACGTTACCTTGCTAGCATGTGAAATAAGTGTAATTGTATCATAGTTTGAACATTTTGTTGGCATCGCCTTTCTTTGGGATTGGAATGAAAACTGACCTTTCCCAGTCCTATAGTGATTACTGAGTTTTCCAAATTTGGTGGCATATTGAGTGAAGAACTTTAACAACATCATCTTTTAAGATCTGAAATAGCTTAGCTAGAATTCCTTCACCTCCAGTAGCTTTGTAGTAATGCTTCCTAAGACCCACTTAACTTCACACTCCAGGATGTCTGGCTCTGGGTGAGTGACAACACTGTTGTAGTTATCTGGGTCATTAAGACCTTTTTGTATAATTCTTCTGTATATTCTTGGATGGCCCTAGGCTTGGTATTTAGTTCCTTGTGCCCCATGAGATTTGAAACTTGAAGCCTAAGTTAATCAGTTTGGGGAAATGCTTTCAGCAAAAAAAAAAAAAATGGTTCAGTACTGTGCTTACCATTTTAAATTTCTGCCAGTCCTTAGATTTTGGTTTGATACTTCTTCACCATCAGCATTTTTAGATTTTTTTCAGTGGTAATATTGGCTTTCCTTCTGGTCAGAAATGGAAGTTCAACATGATCTTATTCCATGTAGGCTTTTGTGGAAATACTGTCACTCTTTGCAGTCATAAGAATTGCTTATCTTTCTTTCAGAGTATCAGGAGCCATGCCTAGTGAAGTTTCATCGTCCAGACAAGTAGTGGCAGCCAAGAGCATCTAACAAGATCAAGGAGGCCAGATCCACTCTCAGAACCTAGATTAGAACAACGCACAGGCAAGTCATATTGGAACAGCCCTGCCTTGCCTTTTTCTCTTATAATAGAGTCTCCAGCTTCACAAGACTCATCTTAATTTCTGAGCTGGCATACTTGCCTTTTTCCTTAGTCGATCTATCACGGACTGGAGATGGGTTCTGGAATAAGACTGCCCGAGTTTGAATCCTGGCTCCGTTACTGGCAGTACTGTGACCTTGAGCTTGTAACTTAATCTCTCAAATCTACTATCTTCACTTCAAAGGTGGTGAGAAAAGAACATGCTTTATTGGGATGTTCTGAGAATTGCAAATGATAAAGTATTT
This sequence comes from Neotragus moschatus, assembly GCA_006410615.1. Classification (NCBI taxonomy): domain Eukaryota; kingdom Metazoa; phylum Chordata; class Mammalia; order Artiodactyla; family Bovidae; genus Neotragus; species Neotragus moschatus. The sequence continues at coordinate 78,334 of SJYA01002926.1, forward strand.
AACACAATGCCTGGCACATTTATGAGCCCTCAGTAAAAATTTATTGTACCTTAATATCCCCAGAATGAAAAGTCTTATGGCATTTTTCCCTTCACTTTTTAAAAAAAAAATCTCCTTGTTTAACCGTACTCTATCCATCCTTTCATAATTTCACCTAGATCTCAATTGTTTACCATGCTACTCTTTGTCATAACAGAAATGTTAAAACTAAAATTTTAGAGGATGATATGGAGAAACAATTTGGAAGCACAAGAACAAAGAATTTTCTGTGTGAATGGGGAAGGTGACTGATGGAGGAAGAATGCCATGCAACAGAGACCACTAGGTCCTGCTGTCTCCATGAGAATGACGGTACTCAAGAGAGAGGAGCAAGGTATCATTGAAGTGAGGAGAGATGGAGCAAGACAGGTGTGGGAAAGTCCTGTGCAGTGGAGAGACTGAGTCACTAGTTGATTAACAGTGGAGTGTGTGGGTAATGAAGTCTCATTAACAGTGGAGTGTGTGGGTAATGAAGTCTCATATTTACTACGCTATCGATTGTAAGAATTCTGCAAACAGTAGGATTGAGTGGACTATGGGGAAATGACCCCTGGGTTTGATCTAGGTTTTCAGAGTTCCTGAAGTTTGCTTTTGGCTGCTTGCTTTCTTTCTTCCTTTTTATTTTTTTTTCTTCACACTTTAGTTCTTCCCATCAAGAGGCCCAGAGCTCTTCTGGTAATTGTGCTGTGACAGCCCGAAGCAACCAAGGAGCCCTTCTCTTTGCCCTGTATTCCCATCAAGACTCACCGCTCCTGTGATCTGTTCTTTCTGAATTTTCTCTGCCTTGCTAACCTGACAAACACATCTGTGGACTAACTTGTTCTCCATTCTAGGAACATTCTAATGAGGGCTTTCTGGAAAGCTGGTTGCTTCAGTCCAAGGATGGCATATTGATTCTGTCGTGCACGCCAAGTTCAATCTAGTGCTGGTGAGAATGCCAAGACCCAGGATCACCCATTCACTGCCGGAGGGAATCTAAAATGGTACAGCCAGCCTAGAAAATAGTTACACAATTTCCAAAACACTAAATGTGCAGCTACATTATGACCCAGCAGTTACACTCCTGGGCATGGATCCCAGAGAAATGTATGTTTACACATAAGTCCACAAATGCATATAATACTTTTATTCTTAAAAGCCTTGAATTGGAAACAACTCAGATGTCCTTCAGGGACAAATGGTTAAATAGTCCATACCATGGAATATAACTCAGCAATGAAAAGGATCAAAAAATTGATTCATGAAACCAACAGAATGAATCTCCAGAGAAATATGCTGATGGAAAAAATTCAGCCTCAAGAGGTTACATCCTATATGATTCCCTCGATATAACATTCTTGAAATGGAAAAAGTATAGAAACAGGAAACAAATTGGTAATGACAGAAGATAAAGGGGGGTGGGGCAGGTGGGAAGTGGGCATGACTATTAAAGGACAATATGAGGGGTCCTGTTTTTGATGGAAATGTTCTGTATGAATGTCAGTTTCCTGGTTGTGATACCATGTAATCGTTTTGTGAAGAATTGCCACTGGGGTCAACTGAGTAAAAGGCACATGAATTTCTCTATTGTTTGTTACAACTGCATGTGAATCTACAATTATCTAAAAATAAAATGTTTAATTCTGTAAAAATGCTAATATACATTAAGTACTCAGGACAGCGACTGGCACAAAGCCAGAGCTATTTAAGCATTTGCTATTATTAGTAGCGACAGTATGTTAATTTTTCAGATACATTGTGTCCCAATCCCACCGATGATAGTGAAATAATCTTTACCCTTGTAGGATGAAGATGAGGAGGGGGTTAAGTAGGTCAGTCCTTGTGGCAGTACCTAGAGAAAGACTCTCTAATATCCATGAACTTCCCTGTCTTGGGATCAAGAGAGCCCATCCCTTCTGCTCATCTCTCTCTTGGCCTCCAGGGAGCTTTGCATATCACTACAGACTAATGGTGGCCTCCCAGAAAGTCATAACTCTTTAGGACTCTGAGTCCTGCAGCTTTAGTGCTCATCCCTCCTTTGGAGAAGAAATCTTTCCCCTGCTTCTGTCTAGAAGGATTGAAGCAGATCCCAAGGCTTCATTTGCTTCTACCTACGCCTGGATGTCTATTGGACTTTCCCGGTGGTTCAGATGGTAAAACATCTGCCTACAATGCAGGAGACCTGGGTTCATACCCTGGGTTGGGAAGATCTCCTGGAGAAGGAAATGGCAACCCACTCGAGTACTCTTGCCTGGAAAATCCTATGGACGAGGAACCTGGTAGGCTATAGTCCATGGGGTTGCAAAGAGTTGGACACGACTGAGCGACTTCACTTTCACTTTCAGATGTCTATTCCTTAGACTCATGGGTAGACCAGAAAGATGTCTCATTCAGCTTGCTGTGCTCCCAGAATCTAATCTGATGTTCTCTTTCTTAGGAATGTCACATTATCAGAACCTCCCTCTACTTTCTCTCTCTGAAATGTCGTTATGACCCATATCCCCAGCATCTCCTTGGCCTGCTCTTTGGAATGTATTAGCGTGTGCCCAGATTCCCTGTGGCCCTCTCCCTGAAGGCCCTCATGCAATACATACAATAATACTTATAGGGAGGGGGAATAGCATCTTCTAGAGAGTGGGGTGGTTAAAAATGTTGCCATATTTTTGGCAATCCAAATGAAAAGCCACAGGTTTTTTGTTTTATGTTTTCTCTATCACAGGGTGCTGGGCACACAGAAAACAGTATTTTCCGTCTCCCATTCCTTGGCATTGCTGCATAGCATATTTACCACCAGCTTTTATTTTAATTGCAACCACACTACAACGTGATTTAAAATCATGACCTCTGAGCACACATGAATGGAACTTCATGTTGACATCAACTTCTAACCAAGGTGACCCCACACCTCTGTAAGAGTATCACTGTTGCCATGCTGCAGGACAGGTAGGCATAAAACACATGCTTTTCTCATAAATAAAAGAGATTTCAATTCCTCTCTTCAAAATAGTGAATCATGTGCTCCTAGAGTTGAAAGAATGCAGGTTCTGGGAAAGGATCTTGACTCAGCAAGCCCTCCATTGTCACTAGAGGAAGAGTTTCCCTTCCCAGTCCTTACCTGGATCTGATTATTATGTTCCTTGATCTCTAAAGTGAAGTGAGTGAAGTCGCTCAGTCGTGTCTGACTCTTTGCGATCCCATGGACTGTAGCCTGCCAGGCTCCTTCATCCATAGGATTCTTCAGGCAAGAATACTGGAGTGGGTTGCCATCTCCTCCTCCAGGGGATCTTTCTGACCCAGGGATTGAACCTGCATCTCCCGCACTGCAGGTAGACTCTTTATCGTCTGAGCCACCAGGGAAGCCCTTGATCTCTAAAAGGTAGATCTAAATACTTACTTGGCTATGTTTGAAATTTGAAATCATGTACATTCAGCCCCTCGTACCTATCAGACACAGTAGCCATGAACTCTAATTGTTTATCATGATTCAAACAGAGGGGGGAAACAGAGCCAAAAGTCTATGATCATCACCCACATGTGTATCCATGATGTCTACTGCAGTTGTTTTGTCTTTTGAAATTCCAAAGGCACTGGCTTCTTCTTCATCCCACACAGGGTGGAAGGGCCGCCGCCCTTCTCTCTCAAGGACTCTCACAGGCCTGATTTGGATCAGCTCTATGCTTCTCTGGTCACTCTCCTCTGTGTCTTTCTTCATGGAATTAGATCAGCATAGGGAGTACCTCTGGTGGCTCAAGGGTAAAGAATCTGCCTTCAGTACAGGAGATGTGCAAGAGACCTAAGGTTCAATCCCTGGGTCAGGAAGATGCCCTGGAGAAGGGCCTGGCAACCCACTCCAGTACTCTTGCCTGGAGAATTCCATGGACAGAGGAGCCTGGTGGGCTATGTTCCATAGAATCACAAAGAGCTGGACATGACTGAAGTGACTGAACACACAGGGAGTATCTCACTGTCTTGCAAGCTCTGTCCACAAAAAGTAAAACCTGTTTTTTCACTTCCTCCAGTCCATGAGACAAGGTTGTGCTCATCAGATTGTTGGTGAAGCTTTAAGGCAGCCAAGGAGGTTCATGTGGCAATTTTTCCAAATCCATGCTGGAAAATTAGACATCCCTGCTCCTAAATAATTCCCTCTGACCCCTTGCCACTGGAAACGTATCACTGATTATATTTTTCAGCTTCCCTGATAGCTCAGTTGGTAAAGAATCTGCTTGCAATGCAGGAGACCCCGGTTCGATTCCTGGGTTGGGAAGATCCACTGGAAAAGGGATAGGCTACCCACTCCAGTATTCTTGGTCTTCCCTTGTGGCTCAGCTGGTAAAGAATCTGCCTGCAATGCAGGAGACCTGGGTTCAACCCCTGGGTTGGGTCGATCCCCTGGAGAAGGGAAAGGCTACCCACTCTAGTATTCTGGCCTGGACTATACAGTTCATGGGGTCACAAAGAGTCAGACACGACTGAGCAACTTTCACGTGTTTCTCAGCAGGCTCCATTTTCCCACCTGTTACTCAGTACCCTTTGCTTCTTTCTCCCTCCTTTTCTCTACATATTCATCTCTTTCATTCCACATGGAGGACTTCCCACACAAAAGCAGCCCATTAAGTATTTTCCTAATCAAACATGGTTCCAGCAAATGAGGGTCTCTGGTGCCCACTGTTGAAAAACAGTTTTTATTCCACAAAGTGGGGGAAACTCAGAAGTACAAAGGTCTTTCAGACTCTAGGTCAAGCCCACCATATAAGGTTTTATGAGTTGTGCAGTGCACAAAGGTATCTGGCTGAGAAAGTAAGTAGGGGCCAAAAGGTAGCCGGTTCTCCACTCTCCAAGCTGTGTGTCCCATGATGCTGGGGTACTTCTCCCTAGGTCAACCACTGAGGTAGAAATAGCTTTTTCTAATTTTCTCCCTGGGTGGGGGCGATGGGTGGGTGAAAACTGTTGTGGTGTATTCTTTTAAGTCATCAGTCTCGAGGGGCTCCATTTTCTCATTTTCACGAAGGTACATGTTAGCAGTGGCCTTGCTTGAAGTCAGGACATTGGCGACCAAGTTGGGTAAGTCAGAGCCCGGGATTGAAGTAGAGTAGTGTCAGTAATTGAGTGAAACAGCAGCGGGGCTGTGTCATTTTGAGGGAAAGACATCTGCAGTTCTCCCCAAGCTGTCACTGGGAGGTATCATTTGCATATTAAACAAATATTTAAAATTAGCCATGCAGCAAACAATCAGAAGCTGCCTTTACAGACGTCACTCCTTCAAAGCAACAGCAGGCATTGAAATATACCTCTAGGTGTGCTCATCTGGATGGCGGTGGTGTGACTTAAGCCTGGATAAATTTCTATGACCGGTGACATTTTCAGGTATGAAAGGGAAAATAAAATGAAATAAAATGACAGAAAATAAAAACCATAAAATAAATAAAACACCAACTCCTTTATACTCCAATGGCTATGTTGTTGACCAGCCACTAAATCGTGTCCAACTCTTTGCAAGCCCTGAACGGCAGCATGCCAGGCTCCTCTGTCTTCCACTGTCTCCCAAAGTTTGCTCAAATTCACGTCCATTGAGTCAGAGATGCTAGCTGACCATTTCATATACATCCACAACTGAACATCATTTCCACTTTGGCCCAGGTGCTTCATTCTTTCTGGAGCTATTAGGAATTGCCCTCCACTCTTCCCCAGTAGCATATTGGACACCTTCAGAACTGGGGGAGCTCATCTTCCAGTGTCATATCTTTTTGCTTTTTCACACTGTTCATGGGGTTCTTGTGGCAAGAATATTGGAGCGGGTTGCTATTCACTCCTCCAGTGGACCGCGGTTTGTCAGAGCTCTTCACTATGACCTGTCTGTCTTGGTGGCCCTGCACAGCATGACCCATAGCTTCCCTGAGTTACAAAGCCCCTTGGCCACAAGGCTGTGATCCATGAAGGGGATCTTGGTTGAGAGTTAAGTGTGGTGATGCATTTAGAATAGTGGCTAACCATGGTAAATAATAATGTGAGTCAACACTGTCATTATTCCAGAGGTTACAGCCGACATACTTGTAAATGGACCAATCAGAATGGATGACACCTATGGACAATCAAATTTGGCCTTGGACAGGCAAATTTGGCCTTAAAGTACAAAATGAAGCAGGTTAAGGCTAACAGAGTTTTGCCAAGAGAATGCACTGGTCATAGCAAACACCCTCTTCCAACACAAGAGAAGACTCTACAAATGGACATCACCAGATGGTCAACACTGAAATCAGATTAATTATATTCTTTGCAATCAAAGATGGAGAAGCTCTATACAGGCANGATTCCTGATTATTAACTTTATGGTTAAAAAGACATTCCTCCACCTTGCTTTTGGCTGAAGACTGGAGCAGAACTTTCAGAACAAAGAAAATGACCTTCTTCAGAAAAAGTTAGCTTTTTTTCTCCAAGACTGAACACAGAATGAATATGAACATATTTTCACAGTGAATTTTATAACAGGAATTACCAGACCAACACAACACTATGCCAATTGGCCTGGAGACTTAAAGGGTGATCTTTCACACCTGGCTACACATTAGAAACATCTGGAGAGCTTAAAAATTAATTATAAAAAAACCCTCACACACAATGTCCAGGCACTCTCCCTACCCTGAGATCATGACTTATTTGGTCTGGGAAGTGTGAAAGTGAAAGTGTTAGTTGCTCAGCTGTGTCTGACTCTTTGTGATCCCATGGACTGTAGGCCACCAAACTCACCAGGCTCCTCTGTCCATGGAATTTTCTAGATAAGAATACTGGAATGGGTTGCCATTTCCTTCTTCAGAGGATCTTCCCAACCCAGGGATCAAAGCCATTACAGGCAGATTCTTTATCATCTGAGCCACTTGGGAAGTCCAGGCATCTATGGGCTTCACAGCTCCCATGGAGACTTCAACATGAACTTCAGATTTGGGCACCACTGCTCTAAAATTGTTTCTTTTGGGGCTTTTTGTGGCTGCCAGCGCAAAATAAACACCAGAGACTGATGTTTATATAAACGTAGACACCTTACCCTTTCTGACTCTGAGTTCCAGAAAAAGCTATTTAAGGTGCCCTGATCCCCAAGGAATATTGGGTGTGGTCTCAGATTCAAAGAGATGAAAAAAAAATCATCACAAAGCTCATTTAACAAATGCAGATTCACTGGGAGAAGGTTTCTAATGGGGAACCTGCCATTGGCCATAGCTGCATTCTCTGGTGTGATAAAAAGACTGAAGGAGATTTGTTCAACAAGGAAGAGGTGAAACTGGCAAGGAAATGCAAACACTCTGTATCACTGCATGCTTCCTCTAAGAAACAGGCCTAATGCAGGCAGCGTGGCAGAGAGAAACCTTCTGAGCCCAGACTTAACCATCTGTTCTGCTGGTTGTGCTTGGTCCATAGTAAGGTGACTGGCGAATCCTCAAAAACAAAAACCGTCTATCGATCACCACTAACATTACACCTTAAACTAATAATTTTTAAGTGGCCTGAGCAGAGTTTTGATCAATAAGGAGTGGGTCTTTACAGTGGGAAACCTTCCAAATAGCCATGGCTCATCTGCCTATATTCATCAGGGTCAGAGAAGAGCAACCCCTGGCCCCCCAGCCCCTCCTCTAGCCTCTCACACACACGGCCACTCTATGGGCCCCTCCCCATTGTCCTAGTCCAGTGACAAGGACACTGTATCACAACTGGTTTCTCTCATGGGGGGCAGATCCTTACATCACTATAAGGCAAGTTTTATCTTTGGGGCTTGTAGTAGATTTAATTATTGGTCTTAATGATGTCCTCCTTTGGAATAGTAGACACCCACCTCCTTGCCACAATTTCCTGGTGGACAGTGTTTCCCTACCTTCTGTCTTCAGGCTTGGTCGTGTGACTTGCCTTGGCCAGTGGGGTGAGAAAAAGTGCCAGCAGAGACTTGAAATGTGCTTTTGTGATTGATTACACTTGCTGTCTTGTGTTTTTGTCATTGCCATGGCATACACAAAGAGAATGAGAGATGTGTGGAATTGACCTGAACCCAGCTTCCAGCTTGCAGCAGAGTGCAACCTAGAACAGTGGTCCCCAACCTTTTACGCATCAGGGACTGGTATTGTGGAAGATAGGTTTTCCACAGAAAGGAGGTGGGGAGATGGTTTCAGAATGATTCAAGCACATTATGTTTAATTGAGCACTTTATTTCTATGACTATTACATCAGATCATCAGGAATTCGATTCCAGAGGTTGGGGACTCCTGGCCTAGTTCATCTATCAATCACCACTAACATTGCACCTTTACTAGTTTGTAACTGGCATAGCTAGCTGGCCCACAAATCTCTGCATCAGAAATAAGTACTTGTTACTGTATGCAACTGAGTTTTAGCATTGTTTGGGATGTATTGCTATTTTGACATTAAGTATATATTAAGTGCATGGCCTTCACCTTTGGACCTTTTCTGTTGTTGTTGTTCAGTTTCTGAGTCGTGTTTGACTCTTTGCAACCCCATGGACTGCAGCACACCAGGTTCCCCTATCCTCTCCTACCTCCCAGAGTTTGCTCAAATTCATGTCCATCGAGTTGGTGATGCTCGTCCTCTGCTGCCTCTTTCTCCAGTATTTCCCAGCATCAGGGTCTTTTCCAGTGAGTCAGCTCTTCACATCAGGTGGCCAAGTATTGGAGCTTCAGCTTCAGCATCAGTCCTTCAATGAATCCTCAGGGTTGACTTGGTTTTTGATTTACTGGCTGGATCTCCTTGCAGTCCAAGGCACTCTCAAGCATCTTCTCCAGCACCACAATTCTACAGAATCCATTCTTAGGCACTCAACCTTCTTTATGGCCCAACTGTCACATCTGTCCATGACTATTGGAAAAACCATGTGTCAAAGTCACTCAGCTGTGTCTGGCTTTTTGCGACCCCATAGTCTGTCCATGGAACTCTCCAGGTAAGAATACTGAAGTGGATTGCCATTCCCCTCTCCAGGGATCAAACCCAGGTCTCTTGCATTGCAGGCAGATTCTTTACCTTCTGAGCCATCAGGGAACCTATAGCTTTGACTATAAGAACCTTTGTCAGCAAAGTGATGTCTCTGCTTTTAATACACTGTTTAGGTTGATCATAGCTTTTCTTCCAAGGACAAGTGTCTTTTAATCTCATGGCTGTGGTCACCATCCACAGTGATTTTGGAGCCCAAGAAAATAAAACCCGTCACTGCTTCCACTTTTTCCCCTTCTGTTTGCCATGAAGTAACAGTACCAGATGCCATGATCTTAGCTTTTGGAATTGTTGAGTATCAAGCCAGCTCTTTCGCTGTTCTCTTTCACCCTCATTAAGAGGCTCCTTACTGCCTCTTCGCTTTCTGCTTTGATACAGTAAAATCATCCTTTGCTGCCATTTTATTGTTTACGGTCTCCATTCTGAATCAGTGTCTTCAACCTGCTTGCTCTCCTTGCTGACATGTTCTTCATCTTCCCCACCTTTGTTCCTTGACTGCTGATGGCCTTATCTGCTCCATGGAAATTGTGTTCTTGGATGCCTCTCTGATTTGCNCTTTGCTGCCATTTTATTGTTTACGGTCTCCATTCTGAATCAGTGTCTTCAACCTGCTTGCTCTCCTTGCTGACATGTTCTTCATCTTCCCCACCTTTGTTCCTTGACTGCTGATGGCCTTATCTGCTCCATGGAAATCGTGCTCTTGGATGCCTCTCTGATTTGCCTTCTGCTCCCTTCTGGCATGAATTGCATTGGTCTCAGTGCGGGCTTTGGCTGTGCATCATTTGTGAGCGCTGGGACTTCACAACAACACTCAGAGCCTCAAAGCAGATCCCCCCTGGGCTCACCTATTCCTGTGAGTGGGGTCTAGACACGTTTTCATTCTCTTCCGAGTGCACAGTGGAGAAACAGTGCAAACTGCTGGTTAGAGTACAGGCCCAGGAGCCAAAGTGTGTGAACTTGGGTGACCATTTTTATGTCTTTACCAACAAACTGAGGAGGGAAATGCTTGCCTCCTAGGATGGCATGAAGATTCATTCCTAGAAAGAACTTAACTCAGAACCTGGGACAAAGCAAGAGCTATGTAAGTTTTTACTCTTATTATCATAATCATTATCCTTCATCTTCCTCAAATTACTGCATTTTACATCCAACTCTCAACGTTCTACTCTGTGACTGACACGATACACATGAACAGTCAACCAAGAGTTGACTTTCTGAGATGTAAGTGGTGTCTTAATACTTTCAGTTCAGTTCAGTCGCTCAATTGTGTCCGATTCTTTGCGACCCCATGAATCGCAGCACACCAGGCCTCCCTGTCCATCACCAACTCCTGGAGTTCACTCAGACTCACGTCCATCCAGTCAGTGATGCCATCCAGCCATTTCATTCTCGGTTGTCCCCTTCTCCTCCTGCCCCCAATCCCTCCNCTGATACTGAGTGATGTTGAGCATCTTTTCATGTGTTTGTTAGCCATCTGTATGTCTTCTTTGGAGAAATGTTTATTTAGTTCTTTGCCCATTTTTTGAGTGGATCATTTATTTTTCTGGAATTGAGCTGCGTAAGTTGCTTGTATATTTTTGAGATTAGTTGTTTGTCAGTTGCTTCATTTGCTATTATTTTCTCCCATTCAGAAGGCTGTCTTTTCTTTTCTTTTTTTTTTTTAAATTTTTATTTTTATTTTTTCATCTCAGGTGTACATGAGTTCCCAATCTTGAACACCCCCCAACTCCCACTCCACATCAACTCTTCTGTCTTTTCACCTTGCTTATAGTTTCCTTTGTTGTGCAGAAGCTTTAAATTTTAATTAGATCCCATTTGTTTATTTTTGCTTTTATTTCCAATATTCTGGGAGATGGGTCGTAGAGGATCCTGCTGTGATTTATGTCGGAGAGTGTTTTGCCTGTGTTCTCCTCTAGCAGTTTTATATGGTCTTATGTTTAGATCTAAAATGACCTACAGTGTTAATTCATTACTCATCACTATCAAAGCTGGACTTTTTTCAGGAACTTTCAAGCTAATCTGAAAATTTGTGTATAGAATAGCCAAAACAATTTTGAAAACAAGAACTAAGTTGGACTTACTATTGTTGATTTCAAAACATACTTTAAAGCTACAGAATCAAGACAGTGTGGTATTACATAAGATTAGACATATAGATCAAGAAAATAGAATTGAGAGTCCAGAAATAAGCCCTCACATTTGTGGTCCATTGTTTTTTGACAAAAGTTCCCAGACAATTCAATGTGGGAAAGAACAGTCTTTTCATTAGATGATACTGAATACCTGGATATTCACAAGTAAAAGAATGAAGCTCTGTCCCTACGTCACACCAAAAATTAACTCAAAACATTTCAAATTACTTGTAAGAGTAGTAAGTATAAAACCATTAGAAAAAATAGGGGTATATCTTTGCAATCGTATGTTGGCAAAGCCTTTTAGATATGACGTTGAACAAAAGTGACCAAAAAATAATTAGAGAAATCACACTTCATTGAAATTGAAAAACTTTGTGCTTTGTAAAATGGCATGAAAAAAGGTTAAAAGGCAGTACTCAGATTAAGAAATATTTGCAAATCTTGTATCACATAGGGACCTTGTGTCCAAAATACATAAAGAAGTCTTACAACTCAACATTAAAAAAAAATTTTTAAGTGAGGAAAGGATTTCAACAGACATTTCTCCAGCAAAGATAAGCCAACAGCCACTAGGTACCTGGATGGGTAGATGCTAAATAGCATTAATCATTAGGGAATGCAAATCAAAATCATAATGAGATACCTCTTCATACCTACATCAATGGTTATAATCAAATTCAGACAGACAATAATGAGTAGGTGAGGATCTGGAGTAATGAATCTTAACATATTGTTGGTGAGATTGTAGAATGATCCAGCCACTTTGGAAGACAGTTTGCTAATTTCACAAAATGTTAAACATATTTACTATATGATAGCACTTCTACTCTTAGGTATATCTCCAAGAGATTTGAAAACATACAGCCATGCAAAAATGTGTATATAAACAATGATAGCAGCACTATTCACGTGAGTCAAAAAATTGAAATAATCTGAGTATCTATTAATTTATGAAAGCAGAAGTAAAATGTGGCGTAACTATACAATGTAATATTATTCTGATATAGAAAGGATTGACGTATAGATATATCCTATCCCATGAGTGAACCTTGAAAACATTATGCAAAGTGAAAGAACCCATCACAAAAGGATGCATGTTTTGTGATTTCATTTATGTGAAATGTTCAGAACAAACAAATGCATAGAAACAGAAAGTAGAGTAGGGGTTGCCTCGGGCTGGGGATAGTAAGCAGTGTGGAATGACTACACCATGGGTTTTGGCTTTCTTTAGGGGATGATGACAATGTTCTGGAATTAGACAGTCATGATGGTTGAACAATTCTAAATTTACTAAGACCTACTGAGTTGCACACTTTAAAAGACTGAGTTTTATGGTATGTGAATTACATCTCAATAAAGCTGTGATTTAAAAAATGAAATCGTAAAGAATACTCAATTAACCCAACAAAGGGAAGACGCAGAAAGGAAATAGATACAAATGGATCGAATAAAACATGGCAAGATGCTAGACATGAACTTAAGCATATTAATAATCATATTAAATTTAAGTGGCTTAAGAATCCTTAATAAAAGTCAAAAAGGTCAGTTTGGATTTCTTAAAAAACACCTAATTATATGCTGCAAATATAAGAAATGTTCTTTAAATATAGATACATAAATAGGTTAAAAGTAAAAATATAGAAAAAGATATAACATGCTAACCCTATCTTTATAAAAAGCCAGAGCAATTTTATTATTATCAGATAAAAATAGAGCAAAGAATACAGAAGTTTACTTTGTAGTAACAAGGGGGTCGACTACTCCAGAGGACATACATGTTTATGCACCCAATAAACAGACCTTGAAAAGACTCAAAGCAAAAATAGGAAAGTGCAGAGGGAAATAAAGAATTCCACAATTATAGCTTGAAAAATAAAACTCTCTCTCAATAATTGATAGAGCAAGTAAAGGGGAAATCAGCAAGGAAATAGAAGATTTGAACAGCACGGAACTAGCATTACTGAATTAACATTTCCAGAACATTCAATAGTAGCAGAGCTCATGTTCTTTTCATTGTTTTCAATGTCCACACAGAACCTTTAGCAATATAGACTATCCCCTAAACCAAACACAAGTCCCAATATGGTTAAAAGGATTCAAGTTATTCAAAATATGTTTTCGGACCCTCTTGGAATTAAATTAGATATTAACAGAATAACAGAAAGACCTCTGGAAAACTCCAAGCACTTGGAAATTTAGTAGCATACATCTAAATAACCCATAGGTCAAAGAAGAAATGACCACAAGGAATTAGAAAGTATTGAAACTGAATGAAAGTGAAAACAACATATGGTAAGATATTGAATATTGTTAAGGCAGTAGTTAGGGAGAAATTTGAAGTATTTAAATGCCTTCATTAGAAAGCTATGACAGTCTTAATCAATGAACTCAGTTTCCACCTTAAAATAAAAATGAAGAGCAAGTTAGACATAAAGTAAGCAGAAGAAAAGATGTAATAATATGAGAGCAGAGACAAATTAAATAGAAAACAGAAAAAAAAAAAAAGAAAGAGGGAGAAAACCAATTCAACAAAACCTGATTCTTTGAGGCCATCAAATATTTGATAAACATCTAGCCAGATTGATCAAGAAAAAGAAAGAAGACACAAATACCACTATCAGGAATGAGAAAAGTGATCTCATTACAGATTCTATAAGAAGGTGAATATTATGAACAGTTTTATGTCCGTATGGTCAACAACTTGATTGAAATAGACAAATTTCCTGAAAGACACAGACTAGAAAAGCTCATTCAAGATGACGTTGCTAAAGTAAATAGTGATATCTATTGAAATGAAATCATAGTTTAAAACTTTTTCACAGGACTTCCCTGGTTGTACAGTAGAGTCAGAGTCTGCCTGCCAAGGCAGGGGACATGGATTCGATCCCTGGTCCAGGAAGATTCCACATGCTGTGGAGCAACTAAGCTGGCTGTGGGCCACAACTACTGAGCCCACTCTCTAGAGCCCTCATGCTGCGACTGAAGCCCCAACTCCCTAGAACCCATGCTTCACAACAAGAGAAACCACCACAACGGGAAGCCCGCTCACTACAACTAGAGAAATCCCATGTGCAGCAACAAAGACCTAGCACAAACAAAAATACAACAAATTAATCAATTTAAAAAACTTTTTCACAAAGAAAACTCTAGACTCAGATGTCCTCACTGTGAACTCTCCTACACATTTTAGAAGGAAATAATATCAATTCTGCACAAAGTCTTCTGAAAAGTTTAAGAACACTTCTTAATTCATTGTATGAGTCCGATATTACCCTGACACCAAAACTTTATCCAAGACATTACAAGAAAACAAAATCACAGAGTGAGGTTCTAGTCACTCTCCAGACAGAGTCTGTATGTGAAAATATAGGGGACCAACCTGGATAACTGGTGACTGCAGCCATGAAATTAGAAAATGATTGCTTCTTGGCAGGAAAGCTATGACAAACCTAGACAGTGCATTAAAAGGCAAAGGCATCAATCACTTTGCCGACAAAGTTCTGTATTGTTTAGGCTACAATCTTTCCAGTAGTCATGTACAGATGTGAGAGCTGGACCATAAAGAAGACAGAGCACCCAAGAACTGATGCTTTTGAACTGTGGGGTTGGAGAAGACCTGTGAGAGTCCCTTGGACAGCAAGGAGATCAAACCAGTCAATCTTAAAGTAAATCAACCCTGAATACTCATTGGAAGGACTGATGCTGAAGCTGAAGCTCCAATATTTTGGCCACTTAATATGAAGAGCTGACTCACTGGAAAAGAATGTGATGCTGGGAAAGATAGATGTTAGGAGGAGAAGGGGAATTACAGAGGCTGAGATGGTTGGATGGCATCAATGATGCAATGGACATGAACTTAGGCCAACCCTGGAAGATAATAAGGGATGGGGAGCCNCACAAAGTCTTCTGAAAAGTTTAAGAACACTTCTTAATTCATTGTATGAGTCCGATATTACCCTGACACCAAAACTTTATCCAAGACATTACAAGAAAACAAAATCACAGAGTGAGGTTCTAGTCACTCTCCAGACAGAGTCTGCATGTGAAAATATAGGGGACCAACCTGGATAACTGGTGACTGCAGCCATGAAATTAGAAAATGATTGCTTCTTGGCAGGAAAGCTATGACAAACCTAGACAGTGCATTAAAAGGCAAAGGCATCAATCACTTTGCCGACAAAGTTCTGTATTGTTTAGGCTACAATCTTTCCAGTAGTCATGTACAGATGTGAGAGCTGGACCATAAAGAAGACAGAGCACCCAAGAACTGATGCTTTTGAACTGTGGGGTTGGAGAAGACCTGTGAGAGTCCCTTGGACAGCAAGGAGATCAAACCAGTCAATCTTAAAGTAAATCAACCCTGAATACTCATTGGAAGGACTGATGCTGAAGCTGAAGCTCCAATATTTTGGCCACTTAATATGAAGAGCCGACTCACTGGAAAAGACTGTGATGCTGGGAAAGATAGATGTTAGGAGGAGAAGGGGAATCACAGAGGCTGAGATGGTTGGATGGCATCAGTGATGCAATGGACATGAACTTAGGCCAACCCTGGAAGATGATAAGGGATGGGGAGTCTGGCATGCGGCTGTCAATGGGGTCACAGAGTCACATATGACTTAGTGACTGAAAAACAACAGCAATCTGGGTAAAAATTCTATAAGACAATGATTAAGAGGGATCATTCTGTCAGCCCGGTCTAAGTTCAAAAGTCCTTCTCTGACACTTTTCCATCTATGTGACCTTGGACAAGGGCTTCACCTCTCTGATCCTCAGTTCCCTTATCTATAAAATCAAGGTAATAACAGCACCTATGGCTAAGGACTAGAGTGAAACTTCAATTAGATATTATTTTCCCAGCACCCTCAAACAGTGCCTGGGACATAGCTGGCAGTTCAATAACTATTAACTGTAACAAGATAATATTCTTGTTAAGATAAAGGAGGCTTGTGCCTTTTGTAGTGGGAATAAATGTTTGCAGCCGGTAGTTATTTTCTGATCAATGAAGCCATTTCAAAATTATTGTTTTCCTTTGCATTTAAAGGAAGAATTAGAATCCTCTATAACTACATAGTTTATATGACAACATAACTTATCTCTTAAATAGCAGTGGCCCATCTTTTTTTCCTCCCTTTTTTTATCTTTCTCTCATTAGTAGAAGGAAGGATTTTCTGCTCCAATCTAGTGTAAAAATTCCTCTTGACCATTTATATTCCTGTTAGCTGAGGAAGGACTTGACTTCTCCAGATAGCAGTCACAGTTCAAGCCGAGACAAAGACCAAGGACATCTGCCTGGCTGGAATCTGCTGGCTTCCCCTAGCCCATGAGGATTGCAGCCTTGCTTGAGAAAAAGCTTGTTTGGAGGAGAGCTTTAACTGGCTCTGCTCAGAGCCTTGCCTTCCCCGGGGCCTGGGGAATAAAAACAAATAAATAACCCTGAGTATTTATCCTTCCTTATGCCTCACCCCAAAGTCACCAAGACACCCACATGCAAGGGACTCAGATGCTTTCCTCCCTCTGCTCCAGGTTAATGAAAGCTGACATGAAGAGTTGGGACCATGAGCTTTATTCACAGTATAGTTTCCATGAGCTTCATTGATGCTTTGCACTCTCCCACTCCCATCATTACTCAATCCTCATCATTCAATAAAACTGTGTTATAGAAAGTGGCTTAGACAGGGGCTCATGAACCCGTCTCCCCAAATCTAAACCATGGAAGGGACACGACTTCTGTGTATGGAAGCAAAACATACCAAACAGACTTGGAGTCCACACTCACAGATACCAGCGAAAGGCAGGCTCCTCCCTCATCCGTCATCTTCTGCAGCGATGCCCAGCTTCTTGTTTTCACTTCAGGGATCAGCAGCAGGACTGGAGAAAGAGGACTTACTGCGTCTGGGGCCAGATGAGACCAGAGGAAGTAGACAGCCTGGCTCTTGGTTTTGAAGCTTCTGGAGCCCAAAGTCCCTGCCTGCTCATTAATGTGCCTCAATAATTGTCCCATAATCTGACAGTCAGGGTTACTCCCTCCCTTCCATGGAGAGGACAAGTAAATCCACACAAAGAGAATGAAATTATCAGGATATGTTTTTTTCCTCCTGCAGCATTGCTGGCATTTTGGACCAGATAATTCTTTTGTTGTGGGGTCTGTTCTGCCACTGTCAGATTGGCCTCTACCCACAAGATGCCAAGAGTACCCCCTCCCCAAGTCATCACAACCAAAATGTGTCCAAACAATGCCGAATATCCCCTGGGCAGGGAGGGCGTGCAAAACCCCCTGGGAGTCGAAAACCACTGACCTCTGCAGAACCGTGGGAGTAAAAGCATTTCTCTTGAGCTCTCACTACAGCTTTCTCTTAGAAAAATGGGAGAAGGAAGCAAATTCCTGAAGTTCACACAGCAAATCAATGGATGATAGGAGAGGGGAAAAAATGGGTTTGCAAACGCTGCTTGGGTAGTTAACCATTTGGGCCAGACTTTGTCCAAGTAGGAAATAAATCACCAATTGATTTAGTCAGAAAAATACCAAAACTGTTTTGCAGAACTCTCCAGTGAGGGCTGAGCTAGCAGATTCAGGATGACTGGACAATATTTCTTAGCATCCTATCCCACCTACAATGTTTGATGTCCAGGAATGCAACTCAGACCAGCAACACAGAGACTGGGGGAGTTAAAGGAAGAGCACTTTAGCCTTGAAAGACGTTCTCTCCCTTCAAGTGAGAGATCCTCACCCCTTAGCAAAACTTGGAATGGGCCAACCAGAGAAACAAACTTGGAGAAAGGAGACAAGGTCCCCTCCTCTGCAACAGCGGTCACCATTCATCTATGATGCAACAAAAATGGGCTGAGGCCAAAAAAACCCAAGCCCATGATGGTAGAAGCATAGACCCATGATCCACTGAACAGAGTCCTCCTAAAGATACTTATGTCTTTTTGCCCGAAAACGGCATCTTACCTTATAAGGCAAATGAGATCAAGTAAAGTACCTTGAGATGGAAATCATCCTGGTGAAAGTGAAAAGTGAAAGTGTTANTTGTTACCAGATTCTTTTCCATTATAGGTTACTATAAGATGTTGAGCATAGTTCTCTGTACTTCATAATAGGTCCTTGTTTGTTTACTTGTTGTTTACTATTTTAGTATAGTAGTTTGTATCTGTTAATCCCAAATTCGCAATTTATCTCTTCCCCCACCACTTGCCTCTCGTAACCATAAATTTGCTTTCTAGGTCTGTAAGTCTGTTTCTGTTTTGTAAATAAGTTAGTTTGTATCATTTTTTAAGGCTCCACATATAAGTGATATTGGCTTTCCCAGGTGGCACTAGTGGTAAAGAACCCTCATGCCAACACTGAAGACATAAGAGATGTGGGTTCAGTCTCTGGGTTGGGAAGATCCCCTGAAGGAGGGCATGGCAACCCACGTCAGTATTCTTGCCTGGAGAGTCCCATGGACAGAGGAGCCTGGTGNAGTGATATTGGCTTTCCCAGGTGGCACTAGTGGTAAAGAACCCTCATGCCAACACTGAAGACATAAGAGATGTGGGTTCAGTCTCTGGGTTGGGAAGATCCCCTGAAGGAGGGCATGGCAACCCACGTCAGTATTCTTGCCTGGAGAGTCCCATGGACAGAGGAGCCTGGTGAGCCAAAGTCCACGGGGTCACAGAGAGTTGGACATGACTGAAGTGACTTAGCATGCATGCCCATAAGTAATATTAAATGATATTTGTCTTTATCTATCTGACTTAATTCACTTGGGATGATAATCTCCAGGTCTATCAATGTTGCTGCAAATGGATTTTTTTTCATTCTTTTTTGTGGCTGAATAATATTGCATTGTTTGTGTGTGTGTCTACAGGCTTCCCAGCTGGTAAAGAATCTGCTTGCCAATGAAGCAGACCCAAGAGACATGGGTTGGATCCCTAGGTCAAGAAGATCCCCTGGAGTAGAAAATGACAACCCACTCTAGTACTCTTGACAGAAAAATTCCATGGACAGAGGAGCCGGGTGGGCTACAGTCCATGGGGTCACACAGAGTTAGACACAACTGAGTGACTAAGGACTCATTTATACACACACACACACACACACACACACACACACACACACACACACACACCCCACATCTTCTACATTCATTCATCGACGAATAAATGGATATTGAGGTTGTCTTCATGTCTTAGTTATTGTGAATAAAGCTGTCATGAACACTGGAGGACATTTATCTTTTCAAATTAGAGTTTTCTCCAAATATGTGCTCAAGAGTTGCAGCCCATTCTGCTCAGACCTCCTTGGGAGGGGAGATCTGCTGAAGGTTGAGTTCAGTCACATGGCCAATGACTTAATCAATTGCACCTAACTAATAAAACCTGGACAAAAACCCTGAACAAGAAGACACAGAGGTTTCCTGGTTGGTGACTTATGGCTGCACAGGTGGGATGGTACATCCCTGGACTTCACAGATATAGAACCTGCCATACTTGGGGTCTTCCTAAACTTTGTTATCTTATGAATCTCTCCATCTGGCCATACATTTTTATCCTTTATATTAAAATAATAATCACACATGTGTGCTTCTTTGATTCTTTGAGTCTTTCTATTAATAGGTAATCATCACACCTGAAGGGGGATCGTTGTTGTTGTTCTGTTGCTAAGTCGTGCCCAACTCTTTGTGACTCCATGAACTGCAGCACACAGGCTTCCCTTCCCTTCACAGGGGATCATAGGGACCACCAAATTTATAGCCACGTTGGTCAGTGAGACGTGTGGGTGGCTCTTGGGACTTGTGGCCAGCATCAGCAGTTTGAGCAAATCCCAAGCAGTTAGTATCAGACTTGAGTTGAATCATTGGATACCCAGTTTCTATCAGAGAATTGGTGTTGGAGTGTAGCCCTTAACTGCTTGAGTGGCCTTGGGCCTAGTTTTCCTCATCTAAGTGAAGAGATTAGTGGAGTTTATGACTTTGAGCAGCAAAATATCTTTTTCTCTAGAAAATATATTATCCTGAAGCCCACATGCTAGCAAGGTAATGCTCAAAATCCTTCAAGCTAGGCTTCAGTGGTACATGAATGGAGAAATTCCAAATCTACAAGCTAGATTTAGAAAAAGCAGAGGAACCAGAGATCAAATTGCCAACATCCATTGGATCACAGAAAAACAAAGAGAGTTCCAGAAGAACATCTGCTTCATTAACTACACTAAAGCCTTTAACTGTGTAGATCACAACAAACTGTGGAAAATTCTTAAAGAGATGGGAATACCAGACTATCTTACCTGCCTCCTGAGAGATTTGTATGCAGGTCAAGAAGCAACAGTTAGAACTGGGCATAGAACAATGATCTGGTTCAAAATTGGAAAAGGAGTATGTCAAGGTTGGATATTGTCACACTGCTTCAGTTCAGTTAAATCGGTCAATCGTGTCCGACTCTTTGCAACCCCATGGACTGCCACACACCAGTTTTCCCTATTCATCACCAACTACAAGAGCCTGCTCAAATTCATGTCCATTGAGTTGGTGATGCCATCCAGCCATCTCATCCTCTGTCGTCCCCTTCTCTTTCTGCCTTCAATCTTTCTCAGCATCAGAGTCTTTTCCAGGGAGTCAGTTCTTCACATCAGGTGGCCAGTATTGGACCTTCAATTACAGCATCAGCCCTTCCAATGAATATTCAGGACTGATTTCCTTTATGGTTGACCCTTTTAATTTCCTTGCTGTCCAAAGGACTCTTAAGAATCTTCTCCAACACCACAGTTCAAAAGCATCAAGTCAGTGCTCAGCCTGCTTTATGGTCCAGCTCTCACATCCATACATGATTACAGAGAAAACCATAGCTTTGACTAGATGGACCTCTGTCAGCAAAGTAATGTCTCTGCTTTTTAATGTGCTATCTAGGTGGGTCATAGCTTTTCTTCCAAGGAACAAGCATCTTTTAATTTAATGGCTGCAGTCACCATTTACAGTGAGTTTGGAGCCCAAGGAAATAAAGCCCATCATTGTTTCCCCATCTATTTGCCACGAAGTGATGGGACCAGATGCCATTATCTTTGTTTTTTTAATGCTGAGTTTTAAGCCAGCTTTTTCATTCTCCTCTTTCACTTTGATAAAGAGGCTCCTCAGTTCCTGTTCGGTTTCTGCCATAAAGGTGGTGTCATCTGCATATCTGAGGTTATTGATATTTCCCCTGGCAATCTTGATTCCAGCTTGTGCTTCTTCCAGCCCAGCATTTCTCATGATGCACTCTGCATAAAAGCTAAAGGAGCAGGGTGACAATATACAGCATTGGCATACTCTTTTCCCAATTTGAAACCAGTCCATTGTTCCATATCTTGTTCTAAGTGTTGCTTGTTGATCTGCAAACAGATTTCTCAGGAGGTGGATAAGGTGGTCTGGTATTCCCATCTCTTTAAGAATTTTCCAGTTTGTTGTGATTCACACAGTCAAAGGCTTTGGCATAGTCTATAAAGCAGAAGTAGACTTTTTTTTCTGGAACTCTCTTGCTTTTTATATGATCCAACAGATGTTGGCAATTTGATCTCTGGTCCTCTGCTTTTTCTAAATCCAGCTTGAACATCTGGAAGTTCTCAGTTCACATACTGTTGAAGCCTGGCTTCGAGAATTTTGAGCATTACTTTGCTAATGTGTGAGATGAGTGCAATTGTGTGGTAGTTTGAACATTCTTTGGCATTGCCTTTCTTTGGGATTGGAATGAAAACTGACCTTTTCCAGTCCTGTGGCCACTCCTGAGTTTTCCAAATTTGCTGGCATGTTGAGTGCAGCACTTTCACAGCATCATATTTTAGGATTTGAAATGGCTCAGCAGGAATGCCATCACCTCCACTAGCTTTGTTTGTAGTGATGCTTCCTAATGTGCACTTAACTTTGGACTCCAGGGTGTCTGGCTCTAGGTGAGTGATCACACCATCATGGTTTTCTGGGTCACGAAGATCTTTTTTGTACAGTTCTTCCATGTATTCTTGCCACCTCTTCTTAATATCTTCTGCCTTTTTAGGTCCATACCATTTCTGTCCTTTATTGTGCCCATTGTTGCATGGAATGTTCCCTTGGTATCTCTGATTTTCTTGAAGAGATCTCCAGTCTTTCCCACTCTATTGTTTTCTTCTATTTCTTTGCATTGATCGCTGAGGAAGCTTTCTTATCTCTCCTTTCTCTTCTTTGAAACTCTGCATTCAGATGGGTATATCTTTCCTTTTGTCCTTTGCCTTTGGCTTCTCTTCTTTTCTCAGCTGTCTGTAAGGCTTCCTCAGACAACCATTTTGCTTTTTTGCATTTGTTTTTCTTGGAGATGGTCTTTATCACTTCATCCTCTACAGTGTCATGAACCTCTGTCCATAGTTCTTCAGACACTCTGTCTATCAGATCTAATTCAGATGAAGCATAAGCTGGAATTGAGATTGCAGGGGAGAAATATCAATAACCTCAGATATGCAGCAGACAAGGCAATGGCACCCTACTCCAGTACTCTTGCCTAGAAAATCCCATGGACGAAGGAGCATGGTAGGCTGCAGTCCATGGGGTCGCTAAGAGTCAAACATGACTGAGCAACTTCACTTTCACTTTTTACTTTCATGCATTGGAGAAGGAAATGGCAACCCACTCCAGTGTTCTTGCTTGGAGAATCCCAGGGAAGGGGGAGCCTGGTGGGCTGCCATCTATGGGGTCGCACAGAGTCGGACACGACTGAAGCAACTTAGCAGCAGCAGCAGCAGATATGCAAGTGACACCACCCTTATGGCAGAAAGGGAACAAGAACTAAAGAGCCTCTTGTTGAAGGTAAAAGAGACGAGTGAAAAAGCTGGCTTAAATCTCAACATTCAAAAAGCAAAGATCATGACAGCTGGTCCCATCACTTCATGGCAAATAAATGGGGAAACAATGGAAACAGTGACAGGCTTTATTTTCTTGGGCTCCAATATCACTGTGGATGGTTACTGCTGCCATGAAATTAAAAGACATTTGCTCTTGGAAGGAAAGCTATGACAAACCTAGACAGCATATTAAAAAGCAGTGACATTATTTGTCAACAAAGGTCCATATAGTTAAAACTATGGTTTTCCAATAGTCATGTATGGATGTGAGAGTTGAACCATAAAGTAGGCTGAGAGCCAAAGAATTGATGCTTTTGAACTGTGGTGTTGGGGAAGACTCTTGAGAGTCCCTTGGATAGCAAAGAGATCAAAGCAGTCAATTGTAAAGGATATCAGTCCTGAACATTGATTGGAAGGACTGATGCTAAAGCTGAAACTCCAGTACTTTGGCCACCTGATGTGAAGAGCTGACTCATTGGAAAAGACCCTGATGCTGGGAAAGATTGAAGGCAGGAGGAGAAGGGGATGACAGAGGATGAGATGGTTGGATGGCATCGCTGACTCAATGGACATAAGTTTGCCCAAACTCCAGGAGATGACAGAAGATAGGGAAGCCTGGCATGCTACAGTCCATGGGGTTGTAAAGAGTTAGATGTGACTGAGTGACTTAGAAACAAAGCCCAATATGTATACACCCGACCCGCAAACAAAGCAGGCTATAAAGGTGCTGACCCCTACACAGTTGAAAATCCACATACAGCTTTCTAGTCCACATACATCCATGGTTCCATGTCCACTGATTCAACCAAACATAGATCACATAGTTTTGTAGAATTTATTTCCTGCAGAAAAAAACCCCACATTTAAGTGCACCTGGATGCCTTAAGCCTATGCTGTTCAAGGGTCGGCTGTATGTATAATAAATTAAAGCAAATTCCAGGCCCCAGTCTTCCAAAGCTTCCTTCTCCTTATCCCTGAGATGCCTATGTGAAAACCTGGGGCCCTGGTGAGTAATTGGAGAGTCAGTGGCCTAGGTGATCTGAGATCCCCTTTGCTCTCAGGAAATCCTATTATATACTCTCCAAGTCTAATAAGCAGGAATGTGATTTCCCCAAGGCCTTGGATGCCGCTTCAGGGGACCCCCTTCCTCTCTCAAGAGGCCCCCGGGGGAACCGATGACAGATGGTATCTGCCTCTCAACTGAGTTGGAAATGAGCCCTCACTCCTGCTCAAGTCCTCTGCCGGGGACCAAGGTCAAATCTGTGTGGTCGCAGATCCCAACTCTTTATTATCAGAAATGAAGTGAATTCTACACTTCTCTCCTCCCCCACGCAAGGCAGCAGCAGGCTCTGGCCCTATCTCTGGTAATATCAGGTTTATAAGAACAGTTTCTCACTTTTATTCATTTGAGAATTGAATTAGCTTTCACGTTTGCCTCCACAGCTTCAAAGAACATCTCCCAGCCATCATTTACCACACTATTAAATCGAGAAGCATCTTGTCGGCACATCTGATAATTTGATTCTGAGTGATGTTTGTGTTGTTGCAAAGGATTTTAGCCAGCAACAATAACGTTACGGATGTGTGGCTGGGCCTTTTAACTACTAACTCAAAAGAGATTTCGACAACTGGCTATAGCGCTGGTAATGAAGAGACTAGATTAGTTTGAAAGTTATTATGTTTCAATAGGAGGAACTGGATTCAATTTAAAGATACTCCCAGGTCTGGCCACAGTAACATCTTCAGTTCCTCACATGAAACTAGGTAAAAAGTCTGCTGTTGGAGCAGTGGGTGATCTTCAAGGCCCAGCACGCTAAGTAGGTTCGGGATTGTCACTGTCAAGTTCCCTGTTTAGTTCTTCCTTGTAGGTAAGACCTACCAAGAGTTATAGGTTCCATAGTAAGAGCAGAGGGTTTCAACCCAAAAGACTGAGGTTCAAATTCCAGATCTGGTACTTGGGCAAATAACATATTTATCAGATTTCTCTCTAGTCTAATCAGGAAAATAATAATAATAATATTGTCGATGGGATTCATTTAGATCAGAATTTATCACCCTTGGCACTATTGACTTGGGGATAGACTGTTTGTTGTGGGGGTTTGTCTGGTGTATTACGGGATGTTTAGCAGGATCCCTGGCCTCTCTCACTACATACCAGCATCAAACCCCTCCAGAGTGAGAATCAAAATTGTGTCCAGACCTTGCCCATAGTGCCTGGAAGAAAAGTCACTCTGAATAATACCCACTGGTTTGATAATGTTGTCAAGGCTCTTAGATGGTGCCAGACTCATAGTAAGGGCTCAGTAACTTTATTAAGATTTCTTTTTAAAAAGTATCTGAGCAGCCTGGACCCTTCTCATTAATAGTGGGTTGAATGTGTGCTCATGGGTCTCTACTGTACCTGCTAGACCAGGATTGTCTGTGGATCCAGGTTAGGAGAACATCTAAGGAGATATGAATGCGGGTAGCTTTTGTATGACCCAAGAGCCTAAATTCCCTAATCTGCACACACATAATACTCAGTGTAATCACACGTCTTGCTCACAGCAGGATAAGATACCTCTGTGGACAAGTGAGGCTGACTGGCACAGTATGTCTCGTATCTATCCATCCTTTTTTTAAAATAAAAATGTGCGTGCATACTAAGTCACTTCAGTGTGTCTGACTGTGTGCAACCCATGGATTTACAGCCTTCCAGCTCCTCTGTCCATGGGATTCTCCAGGCAAGAATATTGGGGTGTGTTGCCATGCCCTCCTCCAGGAGATCATCCTGACCCAGGGATCAAACCTACATCTCTTAAGTCTGCTGCAGTGAAAGGTGGGTTCTTTAAAACTAGTGCCACCTGGGAAGCCCAATAAACATTTATTCAGTGCCTATTATATGCCAAGTTATGCCCTGGGCATTTGGGATACAATGAATAAGTATTGGTCTTGGTCTTCTAGAAGTTACAGTGTGGCAGAGAATACACACAGAGAAAAATGAATATGGCAGAGAATGATAGAAAAAAAGAAGCAAAGAAAAAGATAGAAAGAAGAAAAGGAAGGAAGGAAAGGCTGAAGTAGAACTTGGCCACCCAACACAACCTGGAATGTCAGAAAGACTCCTTTGTGAGACTCAGAGTTTTGAAAATTTAGGACCTAGTTTTTCCTCTCCCAAAACTGGCTGTAAGGATTTATTTCATATTTAATCTTTTTACTTTTCAGACTAGAAAATTTGAGGACAAAGAGATAGTAACTCTTGTTCAAAGAAACCCAGTGAGTCTTCCCTGAGTTCAGAGTTTCTTTATGCTATAGGTCTCGTCTGTATGGGGGGGGGGGAGGTTAAGTTGTTTCAGTCATGTCCAAGTCTTTGAGACCCTATGTACCATAGCCCACCAAGCTCCTCTGTCCATGGGATTCTCCAAGCAAGAATACTGGAGTGGGTTGCCATGCCCTCCTCCAGGGGATCTTCCCAACCCAGGGATCAAACCTGAGTCTCTCACATCTCCTGCATTGGCAGGTGGGTTCTTTACCACTAGCGCCACCTGGGAAGCCTATAGGCCTCCTATAGGAGGCAAATAAATACAATAAACTGAATTTGGTTGACAAAATGCACTATTCACCAGAGGAAAATAAAGTGGTTTCTCAGTTTCTAGTACTGCATCCTGACCTCTGTATGTGTGTTTCTGTGTGTGTGTGTCTGTCTGTCTGTATTTGCATGTGCAACTCTGTGACTATTGAGACACTGGCAGTATCTGTTGTGATATTTGCCCATTGCTGGCTGTTTCAAAGAGAACAGACTGCTCGACAGAGGGTAGTCATGGGCTTGAAATGGTCTAGAAGCTGCTGTTCACTGGCAAGTGGGGTAAGAGTTTCTCTAGCAGAGACAGAAAATTGTGAGGGGAATGTAGCCACAGTAGGAGGAGGAATTTTTCCTAAACTCTAAACCAAGAAAATGAGCATGACCTGACAGGTAGTGCTCTAACAAGTGTTTAGTGTTTGAATGAATTAATGCATAAGGGGAGAGAAGTAAATAAGTGAGTAAAACTTGGAACAAATGTGTTTTTTCTGTGTTTACATTCAGAAGAGAAGGGTAAATTCCATCTTTGATTTTGTCTGGCCAGCCTGGCTCTTTTTCTCCAAATCATCCCTCCACCTACAACATCCATTTGTCTTCCTTTAGAGGGACTGTGTTCTCAAATGACCCTGCATCTCCTGTCACTGGTAGCTGGTCCAGGAACAGACATCTGATCCAGAATGAGCCCATCAGATTATACTTCTCTGCACCAGAAACAACTGAGTGACCAAAGAAGGGGTCCCTGACCCCTGCTAAGCCAGTAAGTCCATTCATGAGGCCATTTAGACTAGCCCTGAGGGAATGAGTTCAGTATCTCTAGAATGACTGACATCATAAATAGAACAATCAGGAGTTAGCAGGAGACATTTTTAAAAACAACTGATTATCAATTTATTGGGGGCTTCTCTGGTGGCTCAGATGGTAAAAGAATCTGCCTGCAACATGGGAGACCTGGGTTTCATCCCTGGATTGGGAAGATCTTTGGAGAAGGCAATGGCCACCCATCCAGTATTCCTGCCTGGAGAATTCCATAGGCAGAGGAGCGAGAGCGGCAGGCTACAGTTCACAGGGTCGTGAAGAGCCAGATACAACTGAGCAACTAGCACTTTCACTTCTCACTTTCACTTTATCAATTTATTAGAAAGCTTAATTTAGGCATCTGCGATGGTGACTTCAACCTCGACTCCTTGACAGTCTCAGAATGTGCAAGTCATGGAAACAATTCCAAGTCTTAGAACCACCTTTTCCAAGTCCTCCTGGTATCATTCTAGTTATTCTCAGAGTCTCAGTAGGTATCTGAACCCATGCTTTCATTTTGAGATTCTTTTCCTTATCACCTCTGGTCAGCTCAGCACTAACCTCCTCCAAAGACTTCATGATGCAGCTGAGGGTGATTCTAATCTGGTGAATCACCACCACTGGCTCCACTGAGTAGTGTGTGTGTGTGTGTGTGTGTGTGTGTGTTCAGTCGCTCAGTCATGTCTGACTCTTTACATCCCATGGACTGTAGCCCACCAGGCTCATCTGTCCATGAAATTTTCCAGGCAAGAATACTGGAGTGGGTAGCCAATTCCTTCTCCAACATGGGATCTTCTGACATGGAGTTCCCATGTTAAAAAGAGGGAAGTGTCCTGGGATGCAGTAGGTCCTATAGGCAGGCACTCATGTTTCAGTAAGGAGAGCCTGGTTTGAATGAGCCAGGACTTCCTTCCACTCTGGGCAGTCAGGAATTTCTCCTAGAAAGTCTCTCTGTGTCCCTCAAAGATCTCAACAAAGAGGGAACATGGGCTATAAAGCCAGAAAAACCAGAAAAATCCAAATTCCAAGCCCTGCCCCATAGCTGATTAGTTGGACCACTTCCTCAACTAATCAGAGCCTCAGCTTCCTCTAAAATAGGGTATCAATCCTTGCTGTGTGGCTGTGAGCATCACATTTGCTATGTTATGACAGATAATAACAAGTGGACAGTGCTTAGAAAAGTGGTCAGCAGTGGATAAAGGGTGATTTTCCTTCCTCTTCGAATGGAGGCTTCCAGATTATGTGGATTCATTGGCAGCTTGGGCTATTGGCTGCCACAAACTGTTACACCATGGACTGCCATTTCCACAGATGAGCATTAACTCAAAGTCATACAGGTAGGAAAGGCTTAGGAGAAAGACTCCCCCATGTTCAGAAGACAGAGGAAAAAATTCAGGAGTCCAGGCAATAGAAATATTTGACTAACGACAGAGCCAGAACATTTGTAGCAGGTCAATAGACTGCTCTTCTCTCTCCAGTAAATTCTCCATCTTGAGTTTCTGTAATATCGGCATCTTTGTTACAAAGCGACTTCTGAGCTATTATGCTTCTGAAGGTGTATTGAATGCATTTGAAGGAGAATGTTGCTTTATTACAGACCAAGGGCCTTGTGTTGATGATTTACAGTGTGCTGGTGTACGCCTGCCTGATACGATCCACAGAAGTTACAAATCAGCCAAAGGGGATGAACTTATCTTGATGCCTGGCCTGTGTTCAGCCTGGACTCTGTTGACTGCAACTGACTGACACACAACTCAAAACAGTTTAAGGAAAAATGGAATTATAAGGACCTGGAGGGATCTCATGAAGAACGGATGAATCAAGCCCAGGAAAAGGCAGGAATGCAGGGAGACCTCAGGAACCATAAAACCAAGATTCAGACACACTGAGATTCTTCTTCCATTTCCTATAGCATCTGTCTGCTTGTTTCCTTTTTTCTTCTCTCTCATTGTACATGGGTTATAGCTACACAGCAAAAAAGCCAGCTCCTGCTCTTTGAGGAAAATGCAGGTCGCTGCTGCAGTGGAGCCCAGGCCACCCACTCCTGTTCCTGACCCACCACTGTTCACTCTCCCCAGGAACAAGTTGGTCAGGAAGCCTCACCTCACCTGTGGCTTTTAAAGATACTGTAAGTTGGTACAGTGGTAAGGAATCTGCCTGCCGATGCAGGAGACACAGGTTCAGTCCTTGGGTTGGGAAGATCCCTTGTCCCACTGTCCCACTGTCCACTTGTTATTATCTGTCATAATATAGCAAATGTGATGCTCACAGCCACACAGCAAGGATTGATACCCTATTTTAGAGGAAGCTGAGGCTCCGATTAGTTAAGGAAGTGGTCCAACTAATCAGCTATGGGGCAGGGCTTGGAATTTGGATTTTAAAGCCAGTTTTTCTGGCTTTATAGCACATGTTCCCTCTTTGTTGAGATCTTTGAGGGACACAGAGAGACTTCCTAGGAGAAATTCCTGACTGCCCAGAGTGGAAGGAAGTCCTGGCTCATTCAAACCAGGCTCTCCTTACTGAAACATGAGTGCCTGCCTATAGGACCTACTGCATCCCAGGACACTTCCCTCTTTTTAACATGGGAACTCCATGTTGGAAACTACCATTTTTGTAAAATAACAGAAGAAAATTCTCATCTACCTTTCGCCCCGAAATGCTTGTTCCTGGCTTCTCCCCTCTGCTGCTAATACGGCCACTTCTCTTCCCACTCAGCTGGGCCCAAAGCCTCGGAAATAGTTTGATGACTTCTTTCTTTACCAAATTTCTATTTTGCACCCTACAGCAAAATGAGACCTGAGAAACTGCAAATCTGCCTGGTGTCCCTACTTTGCTTCTTGCACTGTTGGAGGGAATGTAAATTGATACAGTCACTGTGGAGAATAGTATGGAGATTCCTTTTAAAAAGTAAACATATGAGCTGAAATGTCCACTTGGCCATTTTCCGAAGGAGCTCTGGTCTGAAGGGCTGGGTACAAGGCCTCTGCATGAGCAAGTGAGATTAAGCATTAAAGAAAAAAAAAAAAAGAGATCATGCCCTGGGACTTTGGAGTGGGCGTACTGACTTCAAGTCCCTAGACTACCATAGAACTAACCCTGGGGAGTATCAAATAGTGAGAACTCACACAAAGGAAACACTTGAACACAAGACCCAGCATCACCCAACAACCAGTAGCACCCTGTGCAGGATGCCTCATCTAAACAAAAAACAAAACAAAAAATATAAACCCAATCATCAACAGACAGGATTACCACCTCACTCACCATTGTCCTTCAGAGGAAAAACAAACAAATATACAAAAAACTCAGCACAAGGCTGCGGAGCCGGCTCGCTGAGCGCGGCTGAGAGGAACCACCCCGCGGCTGAGAGGAACCACCCCGTGTCCGAGGACAGGGGCGGCAGCCTAGAGGAGCCACCCCACGTCCAAGAGACAGCGGCAGAGAGTCCCGGGCAGTGACGGCGCAGGAACGGCTGAGAGGAGACACCCCACTTTCGAGGTCAGGGGCAGCGGCCGAGAGTACCAGGCTGCGACACTGCAGGAACAGCTGAGAGGAGCCACACCGTGTCCGAGGTCAGGGTCGGGGGCTGGNAAAAAAAAAAAAAAAACTCAGCACAAACCTCACCCTATACAAAGTTTACAGAAACCACTGGACCAAGCTTAGGAGGCCAGAAACCAAAAGGAAGAAAGAATTCAACCTTGAAGACTTTGAAAAGAAAACCTCAAACACAATAAGTTAAAAAAAAATAATGAAAAGGCAGAGAAATATTATACAAATGAAGGAACAAATTAGAAACACAGAAGTCCAAATAAACGAAGAGGAAATAGACAAACCACCTGGAAAAGAATTCAGAATGATGATAGTAAAGATGATCAAAAACCTTGAAAACAAAATAGAGAAAATACAAGAATCAATTAACAAAGACTTAGGAGAATTATAGAAACAACACAATTACTGAAATTAAAAATACTATGGAAGGAATTGAGCTTCCCTCATAGCTCAGTTTGTAAAGAATCTGCCTGCAATGCAGGAAACCCCAGTTCAATTCCTGGGCCAGGAAGATCCTCTGGAGAAGAGATAGGCTACCCACTCTAGTATTCTTGGGCTTCCCTTGTGACTCAGCTGGTAAAGAATCTGCCTGCAATGTGGGAGACTTGGGTTTGATCCCTGGGTTGGGAAGATCCCCTGTAGAAGGGAAAGGCTACCCACACCAGTATTCTGGCCTGGAGAATTCCATGGACTGTATAGTCCATGGGGTTGTAAAGAGTCAGACACAACTGAGTAACTTTCACCTTCTGGAAGGAATCAATAGCAGAATATCTGAAGCAGAAGAATGAA
Source organism: Neotragus moschatus (assembly GCA_006410615.1). NCBI lineage: Eukaryota > Metazoa > Chordata > Mammalia > Artiodactyla > Bovidae > Neotragus > Neotragus moschatus. The sequence continues at coordinate 109,985 of SJYA01002926.1, forward strand.
TCAATGAACTGGAAGATAAAATTGTGGAAATAACTTCTGAAGAGCAGAATAAAGTAAAAAGAATGAAAAGAACTGAGATTAGCCTCAGAAACCTCTGGAACAACATCAAACGCACCAACATTCAGATTATAGGGGTCCCAGAAGAAGAGAAAAAGAAAGGGTATAAAAAAATTTTAAACAGATTATAGTTGAAATTTTCCCCAGCATGGAAAAGGAAATAGTAAATCAAGTCCAAGAGGTGCAAAGACTCCCATACAGGATAAACCCAACGAGAAACATATCAAGACACATAAAAACTAATCAGACTAACAAAGACTAAACACAAAGAAAGAATATTAAAAGCAGCAAAGGAAAAGTGACAAGTAACATACAAGGGAAACCCTATATGTTTAAAAGTTGATCTTTCAGCAGAAACTCTGCAGGCCAGAAGGGAATGGCAGGATATATTCAAAGTACAGCAAGAAAAAAAAAATCTACAACCAAGATTACTATACCTGGCAGGGATCTCATTCAAAATTGATGGAGAAATAAAAAAACTTTTAAGACAAGCAAAAGTTAAGAGAATTCAGTACCACCAAACCAGCTTTACAGCAAATATTAAATGGACATATATAGTCAAGAACTACAAGAGAAGGAAAAAGATCTACAAAATCAACCCCAATTAAGAAAATTACAATAGGTTCATATATATCAGTAATTACTTTAAATGTAAAAGGATTAAATGCTCCAACCAAAAGACTCAGACTGGCTGAATGGATACAAAAACAAGACCCACATATATGCTGTCTACAAGAAACCCACTTCAGACCTAAAGGCACATATAGACTGAAAGTGAGAGGATGGAAAAATATATTCCATGCAAATGGGAAGCAAAAGAAAGCTGGAGTAGCAATCCTCATATCAGACAAAATAAACCTTAAAATAAGGAATATTACAAGAGATAAGGAAGGCCACTACACAATGTTCAAGGGATCAGTCCAAGAGAAAGACATAACAATTGTAAATATTGTTAGCTGCATAGGCACCCAACATAGGAGCACCTCAATACATAAGACAAACACTAACAGAGCTAAAAAGAGAAATTGACAGCAACACAATAACAGTAGGAGACTTTGACACCCCACTCACACCAATGGGCAGATCACCAAACCAGAACATTAATAAGGAAACCCAAGTCTTAAATGATACATTAGATGAGATGGATCTCATTGATATCTTCAGGACATTCCATCCAAATGCAGAAGAATACACCTTCTTCTCAAGTACACACGGAACATTCTCCAGGATAAACACCATCTTGGATCACAAATCAAACCTCAGTAAATTTTAAAAAGTTGAAATCATATCAAGCATCTCTTCTGACCAAAATTCTGTGAGACTAGATATCAATTACAAGAAAAAACTGTAAGAAACACAAACACATGGAGATTAAACAATGTGAAATGAAGTGAAGTGAAGTCACTCAGTCGTGTCCAACTCTTTGTGACCCCATGGACTGTAGCCCACTCAGGCTTCTCTGTCCATGGGATTCTCCAGGCAAGAATACTGAAGTGGGTTGCCATTTCCTTCTTCAGGGGATCTTCCCAACCCAGGGATCAAACCTGGGTCTCCTAAATTGCAGGCAGATGCTTTATCCTCTGAGCCACCAGGGAAGCCCAACATTTCTAAATAATCAACAGGTTACTGAAGAAATCAAAAGGGAACTCAAAAAATTTCTAGAAACAAATGACAATGAAAATACAACAACTCAAAAACCTACAGGATGCAGCAAAATCAGTTCTAAGGGGGAAGTTTATAGTAATACAATCCTACCTCAAGAAACAAGGAAAACACCAAATAGAAAGCCTAACTTCACACCTAAAACAACTGGAAAAAGAGAAACAAATAAAACCCAAAATTAATAGAAGGAAAGAAATCATAAAGATCCAAGCAGAAGTAAATGAAAAAGAAATGAAAGAAACAATAGTAAAGATTAACAAAACTAAATGCTGGTTCTTTGAGAAGAAAAACAAAATTGACAAACCTTTCACCAGACTCATCAAGAAAAAAAAAAGAGAGAAAAATCAAATCAACATAATTAGAAATGAAAAAGGAGAGGTTACAACAGACAATGCAGAAATACAAAGGATTATAAGAGACTATTATGAACAATTATATGGATAAAATGGATAACCTGGAAGAAATGGACAGATTCTTAGAAAAGTTCAATCTTCCAAGACTGAACCAGGAAGAAATAGAAATTATGAACAATCCAATTACAAGTAATGAAATTGAAGCTGTGATCAAAAATCTCCCAGAAAACAAAAGGCCAGGATGAGATGTCTTCACAGGAGACTTCTATAAAACATTTAGAGAAGAGCTAATGCCTATCTTTCTAAAACTCTTTCAAAAATTGGTAGAGGAAGGAACACTTCCAAACTCATTCCATGAGGTCACCACTACCCTGATACCAAAACCAGACAAAGACAACACAAAAAAAGAAAACTACAGGCCAATATCACTAATGAACATAGATGCAAAAATCCTCAACAAAATTTTAGCAAACAGAATTCAGCAACACATCAAAAAGCTGATCAAGTTGGGTTTATTCCAGGGATGCAAGGATTCTTCAATATACACAAGTCAATCAATGTGATACATCATATTAACAAATTGAAAGATAAAAACCAGATGATAATCTCAATACTTTGGCCACCTGATGTGAAGAACTGACTCATTTGAAAAGACCCTGATGATGGGAAAGATTGAAGGTGGGAGGAGAAGGGGACAACAGAGGATGAGATGGTTGGATGGCATCACTGACTCAATGGACATGAGTTTGAGTAAGCTTCAGGAGTTGGTGATGGACAGGGAAGCCTGGCGTGCTGCAGTCCATGGGGTCACAAAGAGTCAGACATGATTGAGCAACTGAACTGATAATCTCAATTGATGCAGAAAAAAACTTTGACAAATTCAGCACCCATTTGTGATTAAAACTCTTCAAGAAATGAGCATAGAAGGAACCTACCTCAACATAGTAAAGGCCATATATGATAAGCCTACAGCAAACATTAATCTCAATAGTGAAAAACCAAAAGCGTTGCCCCTAAGATCAAGACAAGGGTGACCATTTTACCCACTTTATTCAACATATTTCTGGAAGTCCTAGCTACAGAAATCAGAGAAGAAAAAGAAATAAGAAGAATCAAGATCAGAAAAGAAGTAAAGCTCTCACTGTTTGCAGATGACATGAAACTGTACACAGAAAACCCTAAAGATAGTATTAGGAAATTACTAGAGCTAATCAGTGAATTTAACAAAGTTGCAGGATACCAAACCAATTCATAGAAATCACTTGCATTTCTGTATACTAACAATGAAAAATAAGAAAGAGAAATTAAGGAATCAATCCTATTCACCATTGCAACAAAAAGAATTAAATATCTAGGAATAAACTTACCAAGGGGGCCAAAGGAACTGTACACAGAAGATTATAAGACACTATGAAAGAAATCAAAGACAACATAAACAGATGGAGAAATATTCCATGTTCCTGGGTAGGAAGAATCAGTATTGTGAAAATGACTATACTATCAATTGCAATCTACAGATTCAATACAATCCCTAGCAAATTAACAATGACATTTTTCACAGAACTAGAACAAAACATTTCACAATTTATATGCAAACACAAAAGACCCTGAAAAGCCAAAGCAGTCTTGAGAAAGAAGAATGGAGCTGGAGGAATCAACCTTCCTGACTTCAAATTATACTACAAAGCTACAGTCATCAAGACAGTATGGCACTGGCACAAAAACAGAAACATAGACCAATAAAACAAGACAGAAAGCCCAGAAATTAGCCCATGCACCTATGGGTACCTTATATTTGACAAAGAAGGCAAGAATATACAATGGGGCAAAGACAGCCTCTTCAATAAATGGTGCTGGGAAAACTGGACAGCTATATGTAAAAGAATTAAATTTGAACATTTCCTAACACTATACACAAAGATAAACTAAAAATGGATTAAAGACCTAAATGTAAGTCCAGAAACTATACAACTCTTAGAGGAAAACATAGGAAGAACACTCAATGACATAAATCAAAGTGAAACCCTCTATGACCCACCTCCTAGAGTAATGGAAATAAAAACAAAAGGAAACAAGTGGGACCTGATTAAATTTAAAAGCTTTTGCACAGCAAAGGAAACTGTAAGCAAGGTGAAAAGACAACACTCAGAATCGGAGAAAATAATAGCAAATGAAACAACTGACAAAGGGTTAATTTCCAAAATATATAAGCACCTCACACAACTCAGTACCAGAAAAACAAACAACCCAATCAAAAAGTGAGAAAAAGACCTAAACAGACATTTCTCCAAAGAAGACACACAGATGGCCAACAAACACATGAAAAGATGCTCAACATCACTCATTCTTAGAGAAATGCAAATCAAAACTACAATGAGCTGTCACCTCACACTGGTCAGAATGGCCACAAAAGAAGTCTACAAACAATAAATGCTGGAGAGGGTGTGGAGGAACAGGAACACTCTTGCACTGTTGGTGGGAATATAAACTGATACAGCCACTATGGAAGATGGTATGGAGATTCCTTAAATAACTAGGAATAAAACCACATATGACCCAGCAACCCTACTCCTAGGCTTATACCCTGAGAAAACTAAAATTGAAAAAGACACATGTATCCCATTGTTCGTTGCAGCGCTATTTACAATAGCTAGAACATGGAAGCAGCCTAGATATCCATTAACAGATGAATGGATAAAGGAGCTGTGGTACATATACACAATGGAATGTTACTCAGCCATAAAAAGGAATGACTTTGAGTCAGTTCTAATGAGGTGGATGAACCTAGAACCTACTATACAGATTGAAGTAAGTTAGAAAGAGAAAGATAAATATCATATTCTATACATATATACAGAGTCTATTAAAATGGTACTGAAGAATTTACTTACAGGGCAGCAGTGGAGAAACAGACATAGAGAATAGACTTGTGGATATGGGGAGAGGGGAGGAGAGGGTGAGATGTATGGAAAGAGTAACCTGGAAACTCACATCACCATATGTAAAATAGATAGCCAATGGGAATTTGCTGTATAGCTAAGAAACTCAAATAGGGGCTCTGTATCAACCTGGAGGGGTGGGATGGGGAGGGAGATGGAGGAAGTTTCAAAAAGGAGGGGAGATATATATATACACCTGTGATTGATTCATGTTGGGGTTTGACAGAAAACAGCAAAAATCTGTAAAGCAATTATCCTTCAGTTAAAAAAAAAATAAACGTTTTTAAAAAAGTAAACATAGAACTACCACAGTCCACATGGTCACGAAGAGTTGAACATGATTTAGTAACTAAACAGCAACAACCAAAGAACTACCATATGACCCAGCATTCCCACTACTGGGAACATACCCTGAGAAAACCATAATTCAAAAGTACAAATACACCCCAATGTTCATTGCAGCATTATTTACAATAGCCAGGACATGGAAACAATCTAAGTGCTCAAGGACAGATAAATGGAGAAAAAGATGTGGTGCATATACACAATGGAATATTCCTGAGTCTCTAAAAGGAATGAAATAAGGTCATTTGTAGATACATGGATGAACTTAAGAGTCTGTCACACAGAGTGAAGTAAGCCAGAAAAACAAATATATATTCATGCACACATGTGAAATCTAGAAAAACGATACAGATGAACCTATTTCCAAGGCAAGAATAGAAATGCAGACATAGAGGATGGATCTGTGGACACAGCTGGGGAATGGGAGAGTGGGACAAATTGGGAGACTGGGATTGACAGATATACACTGCCGCTGCTGCTGCTGCTGCTAAGTCGCTTCAGTCATGTCCGACTCTGTGCGACCCCAGAGACGGCAGCCCATCAGGCTCCCCTGTCCCTGGGATTCTCCAGGCAAGAACACTGGAGTGGGTTGCCATTTCCTTCTCCAATGCATGAAAGTGAAAAGTGAAAGTGAAGTCGCTCAGTCATGTCTGACTCTTAGCGACCCCATGGACTGCAGCCCACCAGGCTCCTCCGTCCATGGGATTTTCCAGGCTAGAGTACTGGAGTGGGGTGCCATCGCCTTCTCCACACATACACACTACCATGTGTAAAATAGATAGCTAGTAGAAACCTGCTATAAAGCACAGGAAACTTGGTGTTCTGTGAAGACCTAGAGGGGTGGGATGGGGGGAGTGGAAGGGAGGTCCAAGAGGAAGGGGATATATGTATACTTATGGTTGATTGATTCTTTTGAACTGTGGTGCTGGAGAAGACTCTTAAGAGCCTGTTGAACAGCAAGGAGATCAGACCAGCAGTCCTAAAGGAAATCAACTCTGAATATTCATTGGAAGGACTGATGCTGAAGCTGAAGCTCCAATACTTTGGCCACTTGATTTGAAGAGCTGACTCATTCGAAAAGACTCTGACACTGGGAAAGACTGAAGGCAAAACAAGAAGGGGGTGACAGAGGAAGAGATAGCTGGATGGCATGACTGACTCAGTGGACGTAAGTTTGAGCAAACTCTGGGAGACAGAGAAGGACAGGGAAGCCTGGCATGCTGCAGTCTAAGGGAATGTAAAGAGTTGGACACAACTGAGTGACTGAACAATAAATGGTCGATTCACATCATTGTACAGCAGACAGTAACACAACATTGTAAAGCAATTATATTCCAATAAAAAATAAAATACATAAAAAATTTAAGAAACACTTTCCTTTATGGCTTATCCTGACACTAAGAATAAAGTATAAAATCCAGAGCCATGGTTTACAAGGCCCTCCAGGACCATCCATGTCTTCTCTTGCCTCATCTGCCACTGTTAAGCTTTGCTCTTGCCCACCCCAACCCAATTATATTTTCTTAATTCCCTTCCTTCTTACTCTCACTCATCCACTCCAACCCCCTTCACCCCAGAGATCTGAGCATCAAGGGGTTTCCCACTGAGAAGTATATTCTGATCCTAGAGACCAGATTAGGCACCTTCTCTGTGCTCCAAGGGGCGCCCTCTGCTTCTCTTTCTAACGTTACATTAAGACTGGTTTTCCACGTCCATCTTCCTCACTAGACTGCAGAATGATGGGCACATGGCTGTCATATTCTCAAATACAGCCCAATACTTGGCACCTATAATCACCTAATTCTTCTTCCTGTGGAGAACATCTCCTTCCTTGGTGTTCTTTATTTCCTTTCCATTTATCATTATCCCAAATGTTTTAATACAATACAGTTGATTCCTGGGTCTCCTCACTCCAGTTCCTCTTGTGCTGCACGGTCCATTCAACTTCGTAACACATTGCTTTGAACTTAAAGCATCCTTGCTCTGAAATGTTCATTGACTTCTCATCACCTACACACCAAAACAGCAAAATAATATTCATAGCTCTTCGCATACAGTCCAAATTAGGTTTCCAGCCTCAATAAGCCCGATTTCTCTTGTGATCCCAGTCTAACAAGAGTTTCTTTTCCTCTCCATTTTTTTCCCCTACTTCCTTTGCTTCTTCTCCTTGTATCCTTTCATCTCTCCCCTTCTTCCCCCTCCCTTCTACCACTTGCTCTCTATTTCCATCCCTCCCTTCCATTCAGTAAGCAAAGATTTCAGCAATGGTCACCTGCTGCTGTGATTATCAACCTCAACTTCACAAGCGATTCAGTTGGGAAATGTTCTATTTTTTATGGAAGCCCGGATCTAAACCCCTTCACCTCATCCCCTCAGAGATTCCTATTTAGTATGGGGGTCAGATCATGATCATATTAATAATTTTTAGAGCTCTCTAAGTGAAATGCTGGTATTGAAAACCAAATAGATACATTTACCAGGCATTGGATTGGTTCTTTCCTGCTGGAGTCTATAGATTAGATTGTACAGTGGCGGTTTTCAATGGGGGGCTATTTTGGTCCCCACCCACCCAGAAGACCTGGAGTGATGTCTGGAGATATTTTTGGTTGTTCCATCTAGAGTGGGAAGGGTGTGCTCCTGTTACCTAGGGGGCAGAGGCCAGTTGTTGCTCTTTTTCAGTTGCCCAGTCACGTCTGACTCTTTGCGACCCCATGGACTGCAGCACACCAGGCTTCCCTGTCCCTCACCATCTCCCAAAGTTTGCCCAAGTTCATGTCAACTGGGTTGGTGATGCCATCCAGCCATCTCATCCCCTGACACCCTCTTATCCTTTTTAGTTCAGTTCAGTTGCTCAGTCGTGTCCGACTCTTTGCGACCCCATGAATCACAGCACGCCAGGCCTCCCTGTCCATCACCAACTCCCGGAGTTCACTCAGACTCACCAGCATTGGGGACTTTTCCAATGAGTTGGCTATTTGCATCAGATGACCAAAATACTGGAGTTTCAGCTTCAGCACTGGTCCTTCCAATGAGTTTTCAAGGTTGAGGGATGCTGGCAGAGGCAGGGATGCTGCTGAAGATCCTGCAACACTCATGGCAGCCCCTTCCCCCACACACAACAAGGAATTATCTGGTCCAATATGTCAATAGAACCAAGACTGAGAAACTTGCTGTAGAGTGCAGAGGCATTGATGAAATAAGCACTCAAATGAAGTTCTATTTACTAACTGAAATAAGGGCAATAATGATAAATACTCAGTGACACTGAGAGTGCATCACAGGGGGATCTGAACTGGCCTGGCTGGAGTGGTCTTCCTTAGCTAGAGATCTGAAGGTAGGGTGTAAATTAATCACCACACTAGGGTGGAGATGAAAGCATTTCCCCAACACGGTGGCCTCCCCAGCACATCTGAAGTTTTGGAGAATTCATGTAACTCAGAGAACATGGTGGACTGGAGTGCAGAGAGAGGAGGCAGGAGAAGAATTTTAGCCTAGAGCAATGGGAGACTTATTGGAAGGCAAGTAGGGTATGTCATCAACAGATGAAAAAGATCATTCTAGCCAGACAAGTGGAGAATGGCTTAGGATGGAGCAAAAGTGGTTGCCCCAGGAATCTGGGTGAGACATTAGGCTGAGTGGGAGGTGGGAGAACTGGGGAGAAATAGATGTAAGAGATATTTAGGAGGTAAACTTGACTCTTTACACCTTGTACTTGTCAGCCTCAAGGTGTTTGATGACACCATTGTCTTTAACGAGAAATACACTGTCTATTTGAAACCTTATGGTCTTCACTTAAACCCCAAGCCAAATAAATACCATAAGGAACTTCCTGCTTATCTCAGCTGATATCACTGCCTTTGAAATTCTGAGGTTCTCTGTGCTTCTGGAATCAACTTTTACTTGTGATGTACAATTGGCATACACTGGGTTTTAACTTTCTTATAAAAAGATAAGATCTGTGACAGCTGAAATCTGTCTTAATAATTTTTATTTCCCACATATTTCTCTAGATATTTAGTCAAGGGCTGTTTGATGACAAGAAACAGAAACCTACTGGACTAACTTAAAACAGATTTTGGGGGGATTTTTTTTTTTTTTTTTTTTTTTGGTAGGGAGACTAGGATATGGCAGAGGTTCCTTCTTTTTGCTGGCCAGAACCCATGTTCTGGAACAGCACCTTAATGTCCTTTTGAGTGGCATCACTTTGCATTCTTTCCCTTAGTCCTCATGGTTTGGGTGGGTCTGATTCCACCTCACAGTGAGTTCTAACGATGGGTTGATGAGTTAACATATAACTCAATGTCAGTGTCTGGGTTTCCTGGTGGTTTCATGACCAAAACCATCCAGTGGGCATCAGCTCCCCAGTTTTTCTAAACCTCCTGGGAATGTAAGCATTTCCTCCACTGCCGTTTCTCAACCAGAACATCTGGGAGCTTTTGGTGAGCCCAGCAGAGAATGAAGCCTACCTCGAGGAAGGCAGACCTGACAGCTGGGGAAGGAGCACTCTGATGGCAACGTCCTGGTAACTGCAGCCCTCGTGCCTGGTCTTTGCAGCCCTGTAAGCTAATACCTTCCTTGGATGCTTGGGTGAGTTTGAGCTGTATTTCTGGCACTTGCAAGCAAAGCAACCCTGACTAAAATGGCAAGGCATCGTTCAGGACTCAGAGTAGGAATTTTGGCCGTGTCTCCAGGTGCCTGTCTCCCCTGGATGGGGACCCGAGTATCTCACCCGGTGTCTTTCTGCAGGCTTGTCTGCTTCATTCTTCTCTTTCCCTGGTAGCAGCTGTGTCTTTCCGAGGCAGGTTTCAGAATTGTGTGGCTGTTCATTCAAGTGCATGACAGCAACAATGCAGAGCTCCGGAGCCACATGCTGTTTTTTAAAAAATTGAAATATAGTTGATTTACACTATTATATTAGTTTCAGGTATACAGCAGAGTGATTCAATATTTTACAGATTACACTCAATTTAAAGTTATTACAAAATAATAGTTGTATTTCCCTGTGCTGCACAATAGATTGTTATTGTTTATCTACTTTATACATAGTAGTTTGTATCTCTTAATCCCGTGCCTTATCTTCCCCCTTCACTCCCCTAGATTGGTACCACTAGTTTGTTTTCTGTGTCTGTGAATCTGTTTGTTTTGTTATGTACATTTGTTTATTACTTAGACTGAGCCACATTCTCAATCCCCAAGTGATGCTGGCATTGTCCAAATTTAGACTTAGATTTATGTCTACCCTTGGCCCAATCTGTAGTTAAGGAGCAGGATGCAAGGGTCATTTTCCACTCGGCAGGCTGTGTGGAAGCTCACCAAGAGATGGAGTTGGGGAGGAACAGCACACTGAGTGGTCAACACTAGGGTTACATGAATGACTTCAATTCACCATGAGTAAGTACAGGTGAGAAGGAAATCACATAGCGTTGCACCAACTTCAACTCCAAACCCGAAAGGTTGGAATATCAGGTGACCTTTCTAGCAAGAAAGCGGGCCGTATTCTGACATTTTTTGCGGCCCAAATGTTGAGTCCATGGCAAAATCCAATGATATCTTCCTTTTGTCTTATCTAAGTAAGACTCAAAGTTTCTTCCCTGTCTGTCCACTAAGATGTGTATAAAAAGCAAAGACGACAAGCAGGATTCCTAAAAACAATGCTTTGACCGAGGTCTACACCCTGATGTATCATTAATCTGTCCCCAGTGGAGATGTGTGGGCTCCTGCTCAGCAGGGGTGCAGCAAACCTTGTCCTGTCTCAGCTTAACAACACTTCGTACAGTCTAATTGTCTCATCTGTTCCCTTGAGGGAAAAATAATTATGGCACTGTGACAGAAACCCTTATAGCAGATTTTCCCAAGGGTCTCCCATAATAGTCTTCTAGAGCTCAGAGTGGGACCTCACTATAGTTTGGGAAGATTAAAGGCACAAAGCTCCAAGATGCTGCCCCCAATTCCAATTAGCAGCTCTACTTTTATCTTGTCCATATAATCAAAGCTATGGTTTTCTCAGTAGTCATGTATGATTGTGAGAGTTGGACCATAAAGAAGTGTGTGTGCTGAAGAATTGATGCTTTCAAATTGTGGTGCTGGAGAAGACTCTTGAGAGTCCATTGGGCAGCAAGGAGATCAAACCAGTCAATCCTAAAGGAAATCAGTCCTGAATATTCATTGGAAGGACTGACGTTGAAGCTGAAGCTCCCATACTTTGGCCACCTGATACGAACAGCTGACTCATTGGAAAAGACCCTGATGCTGGGAAAGATTGAGGGCAAGAGGAAGAGATGCCAGAGGATGAGATGATTGGATGACACCACTGACTCAATGGACATGAACCTGAGCAAATTCCTGGAGACAGGGAAGGACAAGGAGGCCTGACATGCTGCAGTTTGTGGGGGTCACAGAGTCAGACATGACTTGTTGACTAAACAGTAACTTTTGTTTTGTGGATTGGGTTTTTGTTTTTTAATCTATAGAGACACAAAGCAGATTAATGGATCCAGGGACTAGGAGTTGGGGATGAGCATGAGGTTTCCTTTGGGAGCGAGGAAAATATTTTAAGCCCTATAGGAGAGATGGTTACATAACACTGTGAACGTACCAATTGCTGTGGACCCTGTGTGCTGTGCTTAGTCACTCATTCATATTCGACTCTTTGCAACCCACTGTAGCCCACCAGGTTCCTCTGTCCACGGGATTCTCTAGGCAAGAATACTGGAGTGGGTTGCCATGCCCTCCTCCAGGGGATCATCCTAATGGTAAATGGTTAAGTTTATGTCATGCCAATTTTACCTCAATAAAAAAGCTGGAAAACTGCTAGTTTAAATAATCTTGTTTATAAGTCATTTGTTAGCCTGCGTGAATCTCTTTACCTCCCTCAGTCTGTTTCATCATCTGGAAAAGGGGTTAATAATTGTGCCTATATCTTGGATTGGAGGTAAGATTGAAATGAAACAGTGATTTTGAAGGCCTTCATTAAATAAGCATCTCTCCCCTGTCTACCTTTTTGTCCTGATATTTCATGATTCCACTTGATCTGTAGATCACAGGGGATCTTGTTGGGATTTTAACAGGGACGAGATATGACGCCAGTGTTTTGTCGTCCCTTTGCAGTGAGCTGGAGAATTTTGCTTGCCCTCTTTTTCCCCACTCCTAGAGTCTCTTCAGGGGTCCTGGCTATAGCGGCCACATTTTTCTCTCCCAACTTGCTTCAGACACTGTCAAAGAATGTTGATGGAGGTACGCAGGAGCAGGGATGAATTGCCAGGCTCTAAAGTCGATACCTGTTCAGAGGCTACCCTGAAAGTGAAGGATTACGGGCAGAGAGAGTTTGCCGAAGTGGGCTGATGAATTGGGGCACATACAGTCACAATAAAGACTGTGATGCTGTTAGGAGACCAGATTAGATTTTTCTGGGCTACAATAGGCTGCAATCATCTTATGTCAGCTTGTTTATTGTTTTGGGTCCTGACTTATTTTTGGAGCACGAGGGGTTTACGAAAGAACTCTGCTGTAAACACTCAAATAGTTTGGGTAGCAGACATTTAATCCCACCAGTGTTCCCACCTGCCCTAGGGGGACAGTGACCCTGTATTGTTCAGGAATACTTTCTCATGGTGGAAATCTCACACCCAGTAAATTGCTAATGAATATGTCATTTTGCTGCTGAGTTTATCTGACATACTATTCCTCTTGCCATTGCCATTAGAGATAGAATTACTGTCAAATCGACTACAAAAAACAGAATTGATTTTTGATTAGAGTCCATAGAACTAAAGGTTAAAGATGGTTTAAAGAAATGGAGCTGTGGCTTTCTCCTTACATATCCCCAAGATTGCTTCCTTAGTTTGCTGAGAAGCCAGAGCCCTCACCTGCAGAGAGGATACTCCATAGTTAACCCTTCGTACTTTCACTGGAAACAGGAACATGAACAAATTCCTCTCCATCCCTGGCTCCAACCCTTTTGCAAGTCAGTGGTGTCAGAGTGTCAAAGGAGAACAGATTGCTTTAGTTTGTGTAACAAGGGTTGCTGAAATTGCAATCTTACCTTTGCAGACGATTCGGGGAAGGCTCCAATAACCTCATGCAGGCATATCATATACAAGCAATTATAGGGAGATAGATTAGAGTGTCCAGAAGAATCATAACTTCCCTTTGCCTGATTTATAAGCCATATCCTGATTTTTTTACAATACCATTTATAATATCAACACCATCTAGACAGCTGTCTATGGGAGTTGGTTCCTCCAAAGCACATGCTGGTGCCCAGCCCACACAGGAGATGAGATCCTAGAGGTAAACTCCCTGGGAAAGCCGATCTCATGGAGAAATCCTGAGCTCAGGTTCTGGGGTCAGGGCTGGATGTGAGCCTGAGCTCTGCCACTCGTGAGCTGTGTGATGGTGGGGAAGTGGTTTAAACTCTGTGAGATTTGGTTTCCTCTTCTATAAATACAGGAAACAATAAGCCCCACACAGTAGGATTGTTGTTTGCAGCAAGTAAGCTGAATCTTATAAATGGATTAGCATAGTAACTGACACAGAGTTGTTGTTGTTCAGTTGCTCAGTCATGTCCAACTCTTTGCGACTACATGAACTGCAGCACACCAGGCTCCCCTGTCCTTCACCATCTCCTGGAGCTTGCTCAAATTCATATCCGTTGAGTCGATGATTCCATCCAACCATCTCATCCTCTGTCGCACCCTTCTCCTCCTGCCTTCAATCTTTCCCAGAATCAGGGTCTTTTCCAATGAGTCAGCTCTTCAGATCAGATGACCAAAGTATGGGCATTTCAGCTTCAGCGTCAATCCTCCCAATGAAGATTCAGGGTTGATTTCCTTTAGGATTGACTGGTTTGATCTCCTTGCAGTCCAAAGGACTCTCAAGAGTCTTCTCTAGCACCAAAGTTCAAAAATATCAATAGTTAGACACATTGTTAGCATTCAATAAATATTAGCTACCATGAAGAGGGGGCATACAGTGTTGGAAGTAAGACTTAAAACTGTGGGGAGCTCTGCTTGTAATTCATTCTCCCAAATAGCTGTTAGTATGATGTCACTGGACACCCACTACTCGCGCTATCTTCAGATAGTCTCAATTATCTTTGCTGTTGTAGGAAAAACCTCTTTACGTGGCCTGGCTTCTTATTTTTCATATTTTCCAGTTCTTTCCCTGTGGCCAGGCTGGGTGCCCACTTGGCACATTATTTCCAGTCTGCCTTTTTTCACCTTGATGCTTCATCCACGGGAAGCCTGGTCCCCAGGGACGCCCTCCCCTTAGTCCTCAGTCTGTGAGGCTGAGAATGAGTAATTGAAGAAGACAAAGGATCTCCACTGCCCTGAACATCTGCGATGGGAAGCCTGGATGCCCTGGAGCAGCAGAAATCCGGTTAGAGGCTCCACCTGCCCTTTGGCTAGCTTCCCATAGGAAGCCAAGACTCACCCCTGCCTGATAAGTTCTTTATGCTTTAAACAAAAGACATTATTGGAAGGAAGGACACGAGTATCTCAAAGTGGTATTTTGGTACTAAAGGATGTCTTAAAATAGCATGCTTACGCTTTCCACTGGGGCAGGAAGGACCTGAGGAGAGAGAACATTAAGTCTGGAAAAGCCAAAATGATTGCCAGGCATTATGGTCCCCTGATGGGTAAGAGGGCTCTCTGTGAGAGGTGGCAGTGCGCTTGGATAATGGGCTGCTGGGAGAGGAGAGGGCCCCATGATTAAGTGGAGGCTAGGCACACCCTCTCAAAGGACAGTGCCAGGGAGACCCAGCAAGCTGGAGCCCACGTAGGCAGTAGGAAGAAGAGAAAGGTGATGAGTCTGTGTCATTCCTTCCAAGCCTGATTGGAGACTCTGCAGACGCTAAACAGGGAGGTTGTAAGTGACCTGATGATGGCCACCCTCTGGTACCCAAGCCTCCGTTTCTGCATCCCCTATCTCTGCTTTCAGATGCATTCACTGAGTGCCCCCCACCCCTCCACCAAAGAACCCATAACTCACAAGTCTCAATGGCCAACACAATAAATCCCCTACATATGAACACTGAAGTTGTGAACTCTTAAAGATACAAACATGCCAGCCCCTGTGTGCCAGCTGTTGTACCACACTAGTGTACTTTTCATGGTATTGTAAGATTAAAACTGTTTTGTCTTTTGTGTTTGTTTTTAATGTATTTTTTGTGTGCAAAGTATTGTAAACCTAATGTAGTACAGCACTATAAAGCTGATCATGTTAGTTGAGCACCTAGGCTAACTTTATTGGACTTACTAACAAATTGGACTGACAGACATGCTGTTGGAGTGGGTCTTGTTCACATGTAAGGGGCTTACTGTACAGACATAACACAGATTCCCTAGGGGACAGAGAGGGTGTTACATGGTGTTACATGTTACATGTATATATATCATATACATGATATATATGTCTACTCCCCAAATTCTGTCTCTGATGGAATCTTTCTCTCTCCTATATCAGGGATCAATAAGCTTCTTCTTCAGTAACCATCTATAGTAAATTGGCTTTGCAAGCAAAGAGGTAAAATCAAAGCTATTTCATGGGTACTTATATAATCATTGAAATGTAACCATTAAAAAATGCAAAACTCACTCATAGCTCAAGGTTTTGAAAATAGAGCTGGATTTGGCCTGTGGACCCGTCTGCTGACCTCTGTCTTACATATTTTTTCAAATTTCGGGCTCACTCATTTGCCTGAATAGTTCTGTAGCACTTCAGAGCCTCTGCCAGCTCATATCCTGCAGCCAAAACCAGTTTACAGAAACAAATCCAGTTTACAGATGCCACGACAGTTAATGGACTCTAAAGAGTTAACACGCAGCAAGAGCTGGCAACCCAGCCAGTATTCTCCCCTGCGAAATCCCAGGGACAGAGATAGTGGGCTACAGGCCATGGGGGTCGCAGAAGAGTCAGACGTGACTCAGCAACCAAACAAAGACTTAATAGGAACAACCTTGTTTGAAAATGATCAGGTTATGGGTAGACTGTTTTATTTTTTTCCCCTGTCATGAGAAAAAATTGAGGACATTGGTGAAAAGGGACCAGAATCTCAGGATTTCTGCCCGTGAGTCAGTAAAATTAGGTCATGTTTCAAAGTGAGGGTAATGCCTCTTGGTCTGCTCTGAAGGGAACTGGCCCAGTGATTTGTGGAGAAGGAGCCTGAAATTGCTATATCCGTGTTTATGTCCAGCACAAACACAGGGTACATACATCCATTGGGCAAGATAAGACTCCTTAATACCGGACTTATTTTTCTTCAGAAGCCATCAAAGACAAATCACCCGGCTACCAAAGGACACAGATTTCTCCAGACGCAGCAGTCAGCAAAACTCAGCTGCCATTTATTCACTCACTTGTTCAACAAACATTTATTAAACACCTACCCTCTTCAGAGATTTAAAAAAAAAAAAAATGGAGCCGATGACCATGTCAAGTCAAGGTAGGGGAGAGAATTACAGAAATGGATAAGTTGCAGCCCATTTAATCCAGAAAAGTTGCAAAAGTACTGGGAGAAAGATCAGCCCAGACTAAAATGGGAGGGTATGGGAGTATGTGGGCAGGGGCTTGGGGGGACACCTCCCCAGGCTGGGAAGGACAGAAAAGGGTTTCAAAAAAAGGGACAGTTGGTCCAGGGAATCCAGCAGGCAGCGATACTGAGAGGTATCCAGGCCAAGCATATAAGAGCAAAAAAGAAAGCGATACATAAGAGAACTGGAAGTGTGGAAGGGATAGAAGACAGAGACATGTCGTGTGTGTGTGTGTGTGTGTGTGTGTATGTGTGTGTCTGTTTATGTTCAGATGGGAATGATACTGCAACAGAGTGGCAGAAGATTAGGCTGACTTGTTAGGAGAAAGAAAATGAAAGGCCCTCCTGGCTTTACTTAGTGTTTATCTTTTATGCTCAAAGCAAGCAGATGCCTTTGGAAGACTAACAGAAGAGTGTCCAGACTTGCATTACCACAGATGGAAAATGCACAAAACCTGTGGCCCCAGTTGCCATCAGAGGAAAGGTCAGTTCCTAAGCATGCATTTCAAGATCCTTTACAACCTGACTTCTCTCTGCCTTTCCAATTTATCTTCTTTGCCTTCTTTCCACCCCCTCTGCTATGCACCCCAAATACTAGACCTTCTAGACCATCTCCTCCTTCCCTCAACATGTTGTTGGTTTTGCATTAGTTAACTTTTGCCACGTAACAAATAGTCTAAAGCTTAGCAAAGCTTAAAACACAAACATTTATTACCCCAGTGAATTTCCAAGGGTCGGGAATCCCTGGCTAACTTAGTTGGGTGAGTCTGGCCCAGGGTCTTTCAAGAGAGTGTCGTCAAGACGTCAGCTGAGGCTTCAGTTACCTGAAGGCTTGACTGGGGCTGAAGGAGCTAATTCCAAGATGGTTCACTCCAAAGCAATTAACTAGATCCTCAACTCCTCACTAGCTGTAGGCTGCAGGTCCCATTCCCCACTGGCCATAGGGCTGCCTATGTGTTCTCCTGACATAGCAGGAAACCTCCCCTAGAGCAGGCATTTTCAGCAAAGAAAGAGGATCCCAAAGCACCTTCTATAACTAACCTCATATGTCCCTATGATGTCCACCATATTTCCATTTCTGAGAAGCAAGTCACTAAGTTCTCCCCACTCTCAGGAGGGTAGGAATTAGGCTCCAACTCTTTAAAAGAAGAGCATGAAAGATATGGGGAACATGTTAATATCTTAAGGCTTCACCTACTTTCATGTTGGTGCCCTTCTCTTTAAGTCCCCAGTTGGGAGCCTTTTGCTAGGGGACACGTGTCAGTGTCTAGAAATGTTTTTGGTTGTCACAAGTGGAGGGGAGTGCGCTACTGCAGCCCAAGACGAGAGGCCATGGATGCTGTTAAACATACTACAGTGTAGAGGGCAGCCCCTCCCCGCCACAATGAATTCTCCAGCCCAAAGTATCAGTAGTACTGAGGCTGAGAAACCCTGGAATAAGCTGCTAGCAGCTGTGTGTCTGGGCTAATTAGTTGCTCATTCTAAGCCTTGATTTCCTCAGTGGTAAAATGGGGACACAGTGTAATCCACATGGTGGAAAAATGAGATGATATATCTAAAGCAGGGGTCCCCAAATTTCAGGCTGTGGACCAGTACCTGCTGTAAGGTCAGTGGTGACATTAGATTAGAGATAAAGGGCACGATAAATGTAATGTGCAAGAATTGCCCCATAGCCATACCCCCAAACCCCAGATCGTGGAAAAATTATGTTCCACAAAATCGGTCCCTGGCACCATAAAGGTTGGGGACTGCCGCTCTAAAACACTTATGTAGTCAGTCAAAGGAGCACCTTCTCTGTGCTAGGACCCCAGGCTAGATCCAGGGAGCTTGGAGATAAACTAGCCAGGCCTGGTCCCTGAGCCTAGCATTTTGTGTTTGAAGCCATAATCAATATGAGTCTGCGTTTTAGTATAATTTATCATGCAGAGGACATTTTTTCCTATTTTTGTGAGAAAATCTTGGAGAAAGAAGTGGTCCTCTTTTCAGGTCCAGCCCACCTAAGTGCCTAGCAACATGCTTTGCACAGAAAAGATACTCAATCAATGCTTGTTGAATTGAATTCCACCTGCTTGCTTCATGAAACGACTACTCATTGTACAATTTTAAGGTGCTAAAGATTTTAAAATGTACAATCTATTTAATAACATCTTTCAATGCTGTTAGAAAGATTTGAGGAGAAAACCTCTATTAACTGTTTTTTTCCATTGTAAGATACATCCTGATTTGAAAACTGCTAAAATTTGAAAAAAATAGGCATTGCAAAATTGAAGAAATACGGTAATATCTGTATGTTGTCATTTAGTTGCTGAGTCGTGTCCGACTCTTTGCGACCCCATGGACTGTAGCCTGCTAGGCTCCTCTGTCCATGGGATTTCCCAGGCAAGAACACTGGAGTGGGTTGCCATGTCTTTCTCCAGGGGAATCTTCCCGACCCAGGGATGGAACCACGTCTCCTGCTTTGGCAGACGGGTTCTTTAGCTACTGGCCCACTAGGGACTAATCTACTAATTTTGAGTGAAAGACTGTGTGGTCCTCTCTTATTCTTCCTAGGGGCATGGTTTTAATGTCAGTATACTAGTTTCCTGCTGCTGCTGTGACAATACCTCCAGCTATAGACTTAGCAGCGCTTCCCCTCATAGCTCAGTCAATAAAGAATCTGCTTGCAATGCAGGAGACCTGGTTTGACCCTTGAGTTGGGAAGATCCCCTGGAGAAGGAAAAGGCAGCCCACTTCAATATCTTCCATGGACAGGGGAGCCTGGCGGGCTACAGTCCATGGGGTTGTAAGAGTCTTACAAGTCTTACAAGACTTAGTGATTAAACTACCACCATCACTACCACCACAGACTTAACACAAATTTACGATCTTACATTTCTGTAGGTTAAGAGCCCAGAAAACGTCAGCAGGCTAAAATGAAGGTAGGGCTGCCTTCCGTTCTTTCAGGGGGATTCAATTTTCCAGGTCTTCTCCAGCTTATAGAGGCTGCCAGCATTCCATGGCTATGGTCCTCTCCCTCCTACTTCAAAGACAGCAATGGAAGATCAAGTTCTTTGCACAACACATTCACTCTGCCCTTCTTCATAATCACATCTCTCTCTGGCTTTACTCCTCTGCCTCCCTTCTGCTTTTAAGGACACTGGTGATTATATTGGGCCCGTCTGGAGAATTCAGGCTAATCTCTTGGTCGTAAGCTCATAAGGCCAGCTGATAAGTGACTTAATTCCTCTACAACCCTGATTCCCTTTTCCCATGTTTCCTCACATAAATTTCACACTTCCCTGGCAGCTCAGCTGGTAAAGAATCCACTTGCAATGCAGGAGACCCCAGTTTAATTCCTAGGTCGGGAAGATCCACTGGAGAAGGGATAGGCTACCCACTCCAGTACTCCTGGGCTTCCCTGTGGCTCAGCTGGTAAAAATAATCTGCCTGTAATGCAAGAGACCTGGGTTTGACCCCTGGGTTGGGATGATCCCCTGGAGAAGGGAAAGGCTACCCACTCCAGTATTCTGGCCTGGAGAATTCTTTGGGGTTGCAAAGAGTCAGACACGACTCTGATTTTCACGTCCACCTCCTCACATAATTACAGGTTCCAGGGATTAAAACTAGGGCATCTTTGGGAGGACTGTTACTCTGCCAACCACAGTCAGTGATACCAAAGAAACCACAAAATCCTTCTAGACTTGTAAAGGTAACACAAACCACATCTCATATAGAAAAGCTTGAACATGAGTTACATTTTCCAATTTGTTTGGAAAGATTCCAGCCACTGCATTCAAATGCCAGGATCCAGAGAAATATTGCATTTCCATGCTCCTTGCCACTAGATGAAATGTGACTCAATCCTTTTCTACATAAGCAAATGGAACCTATAAACCTCAATTTGGCTACTCCACTGTTCCAACATAACATGGTTCAGTGTCATGAAACGTGACTCTTCAAAAATCTATTATGTGACAAGCCGGGTGGTTTATGACACAAATATTGTATTTTGCACACTTCATTTGCAGTTAAATTATTGAACATCTGACAACACAGGCCATGTGCTGTTTCTTAGTGCAAATCCATTAGAAGGTATTTTTTTGGTTGTTGCTGTTAAATTAGGGCTTTAACATTTCCAGACATGAAGAGTGAATTTATTTTGCAATGATTAAAAATCATTTTGTAATTAGATTTGAATGAACAGGGAGTTATTGGGAAACTTGAGCCTAGCATTCAGCTTCTAAAGGAACAATTCCAATGCTCATGGCTTTGATGATAGTTACTGTTGTATCACTTGGCTATTTTATAAAAGAGGAAATTAAGGCCAAAGAGAAAATGACCAATAAGGGTTGAGACCAGGGAAGTAAGTCTCCAGGAAGATGTCAGTTTTCACGTTTTGAGACAGGACAATCTTTGGTTTTTTTAAATCATGGACTACTTTTATCTGCTCTGTGATCATTATTGCCTACATCATAACATCAAAGTCTGTTACTGCTAGGTGGTTAAAGAGAATGAGAAAAAATATTACTGGTGCACTAGAAAAGAGTGAGGAATCTGGGAAATTGGAAGGTATATGTCCTGATAAATAAGTAGCTGCTACCCAGCTCTTACTGATTTTTCCAGAAGGGTATGGGAGATCAATCCTTCCAAATTTTCTAACTTTTTACAAGAAAATAAAATTCTTGATTATTGTCTAAAATCTGACTTCAAATATAGACCATTAATACAAAAACATTTTTAAAAACTATTCAGGGTGAATAGAACATGGGTACAGTTCCAGTAGAGCCCAGAGATCATTCGTTCTAGAATTCTGGATCCTATTGTGCCAACTAGCCTATAGGCAGGAACTGTTTCAAGGCCCAAACCCTGAAGTGAGTCATGTAAGGGCAGTATAATGAGAGATTAAGCAGCCTAATAATGGAATTGCTTGTTTCAGCCTGACCTAGCTCATGTGAATGACCTTGGGCAAGTCACTTATTACCTCTCTCTCCATTTTGGTTTCTTATTCATATAAAATAGAAATAATATCTGTCTCATAAGGGTCTTGTGAAGATCTAGGGTTAATGTCCGCTTAATGTCAGCAGTGACTGGATTTTAGGAAGTGCCTGTGTTCTGTTGCTGTTGTTACTGATAAGGACTCTAAGCAACTTATTTGTGCTCAAGGTCATATAATAAGTATGACTCTGTGCATTGCCTCTTATGTGTTGCTACTGATGCAAATGTCAACAACCGTCTCATAATTTGTTTAAAAGTGGGAAAAAATTAAGTCCATAATTTGGATGCTAAGATTCCCAAAGCCTGTTTCATTAACCCTTGATAAATATACCACGTGAATACAAATAAATGCTCTGAGCCTCTGATTCAAGCTGAATGCCTTGCTCTCTTGTTGCTAGAGTTTGGACTGAAACCAGAATCATATCACTTATAATCCTTCAGTGATACCCTATGACCTTAAGATAAATCTCGATTATTTAGCATGGCTTCAGGGACCCTTGATAGTCTGGTCTCTCCTTACCGTGTTCCAGCCTGACTGAACTCTTGTGTGTCCAGAATGCATCACATTCTCTTCCACCTCTGGAAACTGTACTTGTATTACACTTGTTATTCTCTCTGCCTGCAACACTTTATTCCCATCCTTCCCCCCACCCCTCTTCTATTGACTGATTGTTTGTTTATTGGATCCTAGGAGCACAGAGCTGAATTTATCATATTCTCTAGCCCATGGCACATCATCATACTTGGTCAATGGATGGCCCCTGTCTTATTGTATTATTCATTTATTTCTTCCCTTGCACACCTAGTCCCCAATATCATTTGCCTCTCTCATCTGTTTGATAGATATTTGTAAATATTCTAAAATATGCAGAGTTATTTTGATTGTGAATGTGTTTTTAATTAGCATAAATAGCATTGTGTTATAACGCACATCCTGAGGCTTTCTTCAGTCAACACTGTTTTAAGATCTATCTGTATTGCTGGCTAAATATTTAGCTTGTGAATTCCTTATGCTGTATGCTTTTTTTGTAATGTGCATTTATCACATTTTATTTACCCAAGCTCCTAATGATGGACACCTGGGTTCCCTCCAATTTCTTGATAGTACAAACAAACCTGATGCTATAAACTCATCCCTTTATGAATCTATGTGAGAACTCTCCCAGGGTGTACACACAGGAGACAGATTCACAGGTGATAGGCTGCATGCCTACGTTCACCAGATCCTACCAGACAGCTTTGCTGAATGGTTTTGCCAGTTTACATCCCCAGCAGGAAGGAAGGAAGGTTCCCAGCTCCGTGCTCCTCGGCGTTTGCCTCCTGTCTTACTGCGCTGCTCTTCTGATGGGTAGGTGGCAGCTCACGGCTTCACTTTGCATTTCTCTGGATGGGAAAGTGTCTGAGCTCAGCTTCCAATCACAGAGCTATTCAGGTTTCTCATTGTCTGAAGCCTCTGTTTATGGGCTTTCTTTCTTTGTTTGCATCTTTGCACTGGGTTTCCTTTTGATTCTGGATGTTGTCAGCGCCTCTCCAGGTCTCATCCTCACCTCCCTCTTCTTGGGGCCACCTGACTCCAGCTCTCCAGGGTTCTCCAGGCTCAGCCTAGACATCCCTTCCTCCACAAGGCAGTGCCCAAGCTCCCTGGGGTCCATGTTATCCATCTCATGTTCACTCCTCCAGCCCCTCTGCTCTCCTGCCTTCATGCCTGTCACTCTATCCTAATTGCCTGTTGGAGTCCCAGTGACCCTACCGTGATGCTGGCTCCCTGAAGCTACAGGCCATGTCTTGTTCCTTGAAGCATCTTCAGCTCCTATTTCAAGGGCTTAAGATGAAGAACCAGGGCAAATATCTGTTGAATCAGTGAGAAACTCATGTGTGAAATACTTTCTGTACATCAAATCCTCATCTATGAGTGTGGTAGGCAATGACCCATTAAACTATCCCAAAGGGAAGTGAAGTGAAAGAGTTAGTCAGTCTGTCGTGTCCGACTCTTTGTGACTCCATAGACTGTAGCGTGCCAGGCTCCTCTGTCCATGGAATTCTCCAGGCAAGAATACTGGAGTTGGTAGCCATTTCCTTCTCCAGGGGATCTTCCCAACCAAGAGATCGAACTCTGGTTTCCCACATTGTAGGCATATTCTCTACTGTCTGAACCACCAGGGAAGCCAATAACCCCGAAATGGAGGCTTTGTTATCCCCGTTTTACAGATGAGGAAGCAGAAGTGATGTGTGGTAAGTATGGTAGGGAAAATGGATAACCACAGTATTTGCTATTTTCCACACTTATTGTGTATATACAATCCCATCACTCAAGCTGCCAAATTAGGGTTTCAAAAGTTCTTGCCCAAAGCCGAATCATTTATTTGCCTTCAAATATTTCTTTTTTTGCTCAAAGTGGCTACGAGAATCTGATAGAGTCTGCCCCTGCCTCTTTTTTCCAACTTCGTCTCTACCATCACCACCAATTCTTTCTCTCCAAGTTCTAGGAACACCCAACCTTCCTGGCAGTCCCTCGGATGCTGTTCATTCTCTTCAGAGCAGCACTCCTCAGCCTTCAGTGCAAATATAAATCACCTGGGGATCTTGTTAAAAACTTCAGATTCTTATTTACTGCATCCAGAAAAGGGCTTGCGATTTTGCGTTTCTAACCAATTCCCAGGTGATGCTGCTGGTCTGAAGACCGCATTTGGAGTCGCCAGAACTTAGAGCACTGTTTACTCAGCTCTCCCTTCATCTCCTGACTATTCATGCTTCAGAGCTCAGCTTAAATATCACCGCCTCAAGGAATCCATCTCTAAGCAGACTAGACCAGGAAACATCCCCATTGCTCTCTGTCCTTATTTTTTGAAGCTCTTCATACCAACGTATTAATGAACCACCAGGTGAATCATTTAATGCCTGTCTCTCTAACTCACATGCAAGCTCCATAAAAGAGGGGCCATCAGTCTGATGCCCCATAATAGTCCTTGCACCTGACCTGGACTCCCCCATAGGAAGAATTAATATCTGTTAAGGTAAAAAAAAGGACTGGATGGAGGTAAATGTCCTAACATCTGATTGAGAGACCCCACAACAGTTGGTTTTTAACCTCTTAGGAGCTACAGATAACCTTGAGAATTTGAGGAAATATAGCCCCAGGAAAAATCTCTCCTAAGAAATTGGAGCATAAAAATGAACTTTTGCCTAACATTGTATTGCATTTCAGGAGGTGAAGAATTACTGTCCTATGTAAATATAATCATGGTATATCTCTTCCAAGGAGCACCAGGTGCCCCTGGGATCTTTCCTCCTCTCACTTCAATCTCACACTGGAGTGCATGGTGGGAGCTCCTGGTATCCTTGTGGTATCTTCATTCCAAAGTCACTCCCCCACACAAGCAGTGGCAAAGGGCAGGTAAATATGGCCAGAACAAGGCAGGTGTGTGTGTGTGTGTGTGTGTGTGTGTGTGTGTGTGTGTGTGTGTGAGTGTGAGTGCTGCTGGGGGAAGACCAGCCTTTGCCAAATGAACAAATGAATCAGCTAGCCCTGAATTAACCGAGACATATCATGAGCTAGAAATTGCTTCACCCAGAAGCAGACTAATTTTTAATGTATTTCAGTTCAGTTCAGTCGTTCAGTCTTGTCCGTCTCCTTGCGACCCGATGGACTGCAGCACGCCAGGCTTCCCTGTCCATCACCAACTCCTGGAGGTTGCTCAAATTCATGTCCTTTGGGTCAGTGATGCCATCCAACCATCTCATCCTCAGTCCTCCCCTTCTCCTCCTGCCTTCAAACTTTTCCAGCATCAGAGTCTTTTCCAATGAGTCAGTTCTTTGCATCTGGTGGCCAAAGTATTGGAGCTTCAGCTTCAGGACCAGTCCTTCCAATGAATATTCAGGACTCATTTCCTTTAGGACTGACTGGCTTGATCTTGTTTCAGTCCAAGGGACTCAAGAGTCTTCTCCAACACCACAGTTCAAAAGCATCAATTTTTTGGCTCTCCGTTTACTTTATAGTCCAACTCTCACATCCATACATGACTACTGGAAAAACCATAGCTTTGACTAGACAGATTTAATCCAGGGACTGCAGCAAATGAACCTGATCCTGAAACATCTCAGAGACCTACCTGTCTCACCATCACTTCTGTGACTCTCTGTTTCCTGGAGACAAAAACACCTTTTTAGAGGACGAATGCAGACTTCAGTGACAGAGGCAACTGCTTTCCCATCCTGCCTACCAGAGTGTATTGCTTTTGAGACCTGTTGGCAAAAGAGTACCTTCCTTCTACCTCAGTTTCCACATCTGTGAAATGGGTCCCCTCAGAGTATCCTCAGAAGTCCTGACACATAGTTTCCAGGATTGAAACTGTCGCCAGGGCTTTTAAACAGAAGCTTCCCCCTCTTTCCCACTGCTTCCCACCCCCATACAAAAAGACAGCTTAGAGGGGCTTGCTTTGCCCTCTCAGACTGATTATCTAATCTTTCTGCTCACTTCTTCCAGGCTTCTGGGGATAAAGCACATTAAAATCTCTTATTGGCACTGCTGTTTATTTGGAGCCAGGGACATTTCATCCTTTTCCAACTTGTACAAACCTAGGCTTGGCTTCCATCCACAGCTAGACCTAGAAATTATAATGCATTACCAGGTAGGTATTCATTTCCTGGTATTATTCCGAAAGACTTCTGGGGCTCAAGAGATTTTGAGCAGTGAATCTCAGGAAAACACCCTGTAGGTTGCAGTAAAGCATGTGAAGGTAATAGTTAAGGGTTTTTTTTTAGTTATTTAATATTCTTTCAGAGGTTCAATTATTTACTGTGCTAGCTTCAGGTGGAGAGAAATTTGAATATCACTGTCAGGAAGAACTGAGGGTGGAGAGGGAAGCAGTTTGCAAATCACACAAGTCAGCCTGGGCTTTGGTGAAGATCACCAAGATGCAGACATGGAGGCTTGCGCCATATCCCATGTTACAGTTTATTGATTTATTTTTAAATTACATTATTAAACACATCTCTGTCTTTAGGGGTGATATTCAGAATACACAACTCTGATAGACAAGGGCTCAAAGCCTGAGACTGGAGCAGGGATCTGGCAGACAAAGCAGTAACCCTTTCCCTGCTGGATCATGGGGAAGGCTGCAGGGAGAAACTCTAGGAAAGGGCCCTGGAGGGTCAGGAGAGCAGGGACATTCTTTCCTGATGGGTACAAAAATATTTCAGTATTTTCTCAACTGCTATAGCCCAAAGGTTGCCTAACTATTGAATATCACCTGTCTTAGCTGTAACATTTCAATAGTGAGACTATAGTAATAAAGTGATTCATCTTCCCCTTTAAATCTCATTTGTCCTAAATCTGGTACATTGCCCCTCATTCAAACACTAGGAACATCTATATCTATGGGTAGGTTTTTTTTCTTTTTAACTGCTTCACAAAAAGTGGCGTTATGCGTCATGAATAATAATACCTAACAATTGTTAAAGCTTACTAGGTATCAGACACAGTTCTAAGCAATTTACATAATAAGTCTTCTAATCTCCCCAGTAGTTTTCCCAGCTGACAGAGGGAACCTAGGCACAGTGACGCTAATTACCTTACAAGCTAATAAATGACAAAGTGAAAGTGCTAGTTGCTCAGTCATGTCCAACTTTCGGTGACCTCATGGACGGAGGCCACCAGGCTCCTCTCCCTGGGATTCTCCAGGCAAGAACACTGGAGGGGGTTGCCACTCCCTTCTCCAGGGGATCTTCCCAACCCAGGGATTGAACCCAGTCTCCTGCATTGCAGGTAGATTCTTTACCATCTGAGCCATCAATGCTGAAGGAGAGAAGCAAATCCAGGTGGGCTGGTTCTGAAACTCCACCTTCAGTATCATGAACTAAGCTAAATAAATCATGTCCTCTTTGCTTTTTGTTATAGATCTGACTCATTCTTCTAAATGACTACTATCATGTTTTGTAGGGTTTACTATGTTTCATTAAGCCTTCTTCCTTTTGATAGACATTCAGAGTGGTTCTCAGCCTCTCTCTCATTCTCTCATCTGCCTCTGTGTCCTTCTATGAATGAGCCTTTGCACAACTTTTATTTCTGGAATATGTACTTCCAGAAAAGAATTGCTGGCCCTAATGGTAAAAATGTATTGAATTCTAATAAATATTGCTAGAATTATATTGCAAAAGACCTATGCAGTTTCAATCAGTTGTACAGGTGCTGTGCTTAGTCGCTCAGTTGTGTCCGATTCTTGTGACCCCATGGACTGTAGCCCACCAAGTTCCTCTGTCCAGGGAGATTCTCCAGGCACGAATACTGGAGTAGGTTGCTGTGCCCTCCTTCAGGGGATCTTCCCATCTCAGGGATTGAACGTAGGTCTCCTGCAATGCAGGTGGATTCTTTACCGTCTGAGCCACCAGAGAAGCCCCCAGTTGTACATCAGTTTAGTTCAGTCGCTCAGTCATGTCTGACTCTTTGTGACCCCATGGACTGTAGCACTCCAGGCATCCCTGTCCATCTCCAACTCCTGTAGCTTACTCAAACTCATGTCCATTGAGTCCAATGGACTCAAACTGAGTCCATTGATGATGGTTGTCATCCAACCATCTCATCCCCTGTCATCCCCCTCTCCTCCCACCTTCAATCTCTCCCAACATCAGGGTCTTTTCCAATGAGTTGCACATGGGGTTGTGTAATTGCATTCCTCCACACCCTTACCAGCTGGTGGCACAGCTGGTAAAGAATCCTCCTGCAACGCAGGAGACCTGGGTTCAATCCCTGGGTTGGGACGATCCCCTGGAGGAAGTCATGGCAACCCACTTCAGTATTCTTGCCTGAAGAATCCCCATGCACAGAGAAGCCTGGTGGGCTGCCGTCCATGGGGCTGCAAAGAATCCGACATGATTGAGTGGCTGAACACACACACACACACCTTCACCAACACTGGCACAGATCAGTCTATCAATTATACCACAAATAGGAGAAGGGTGATGCCACAGGGTTAACTTAATTTACCTTTTTCTGATTATCAGTGGGATTGAACCAATGTTCATAGGTTTAATGTCCTCCTGCTCACAATTTGCTTGTTCTTGCTCATGTGTTTTGCCCAGTTTTAAACTGGGTTGTTTATCTTCTTTCTTACTGGGTTATAGAAGCCCTTTAGCTGTTAAGAATATTCACCTTTTGTCAGTCACGTGTATTGCAAACATTCAATTTGTATCTAATATTGCCTTCTGTTTTCGTGTGGTCTTTGGTTGAACAGGTTTTAAAAAAAATTGCAACCTATTTTTCTATCATCTATTTTTCAGCTTCTGGACTTTCTGTCTAGCTTAAGAAGGTTTCTCGCATCACACTTTTATACATATGGTCTCTTATTTTCTTTCTGATTTCCTTTATATATTTACATATTCAATTATTCAGAATTGATTTCTATATCTGATTTGATGTGTGAAGCTGTGTTTTCATCCAGATGGAGCACCAAATATACAGTTCCGTTGATTAAATTAACTGTAACTTCCCCATCAATTGAAATGCCACAGCCAGCTCTGAGGACAGAATCACAGGCCTGGGTGGAAGCTTGGAGACGCAGAGTCAACTATGACTCTTAATTCCTCACTCCTCTGATGGACCACATGTGCTAGACCTGGCTGGCTTCTCTTTGGAAAAATGCCTGCTACAACCATCTGCTCCTCTTTAAAAAGCAGGCAGTGTCTAGAGTGAGAACTAAGTGAAAGAGGGCCATTGAGTCTAAACAAAAGGACTGTCTCTCCCAGCAACCCCCAGGTACTCAGGATTTGGTCCAAGTCAGGAGGACTTGGCCCTCAAACCCATCACTGTTGAGAGCATCTGAAGGACTGCACTCCGACGACCTATAAGCCTTGGAGTTGCCCAGCCTTGAAGGAGGAGCCAGGAGACGGCAACAGAGACACTAATCGTTTATTGAATGAGTATTACATGTCTTACACATCGAAATCTTACACATCGAAATCACAGTTCCTGGAGAGAGACCCCACCATGCATGGCAGACAGCACAAGGACGNTGAACGTAGGTCTCCTGCAATGCAGGTGGATTCTTTACCGTCTGAGCCACCAGAGAAGCCCCCAGTTGTACATCAGTTTAGTTCAGTCGCTCAGTCATGTCTGACTCTTTGTGACCCCATGGACTGTAGCACTCCAGGCATCCCTGTCCATCTCCAACTCCTGTAGCTTACTCAAACTCATGTCCATTGAGTCCAATGGACTCAAACTGAGTCCATTGATGATGGTTGTCATCCAACCATCTCATCCCCTGTCATCCCCCTCTCCTCCCACCTTCAATCTCTCCCAACATCAGGGTCTTTTCCAATGAGTTGCACATGGGGTTGTGTAATTGCATTCCTCCACACCCTTACCAGCTGGTGGCACAGCTGGTAAAGAATCCTCCTGCAACGCAGGAGACCTGGGTTCAATCCCTGGGTTGGGACGATCCCCTGGAGGAAGTCATGGCAACCCACTTCAGTATTCTTGCCTGAAGAATCCCCATGCACAGAGAAGCCTGGTGGGCTGCCGTCCATGGGGCTGCAAAGAATCCGACATGATTGAGTGGCTGAACACACACACACACACCTTCACCAACACTGGCACAGATCAGTCTATCAATTATACCACAAATAGGAGAAGGGTGATGCCACAGGGTTAACTTAATTTACCTTTTTCTGATTATCAGTGGGATTGAACCAATGTTCATAGGTTTAATGTCCTCCTGCTCACAATTTGCTTGTTCTTGCTCATGTGTTTTGCCCAGTTTTAAACTGGGTTGTTTATCTTCTTTCTTACTGGGTTATAGAAGCCCTTTAGCTGTTAAGAATATTCACCTTTTGTCAGTCACGTGTATTGCAAACATTCAATTTGTATCTAATATTGCCTTCTGTTTTCGTGTGGTCTTTGGTTGAACAGGTTTTAAAAAAAATTGCAACCTATTTTTCTATCATCTATTTTTCAGCTTCTGGACTTTCTGTCTAGCTTAAGAAGGTTTCTCGCATCACACTTTTATACATATGGTCTCTTATTTTCTTTCTGATTTCCTTTATATATTTACATATTCAATTATTCAGAATTGATTTCTATATCTGATTTGATGTGTGAAGCTGTGTTTTCATCCAGATGGAGCACCAAATATACAGTTCCGTTGATTAAATTAACTGTAACTTCCCCATCAATTGAAATGCCACAGCCAGCTCTGAGGACAGAATCACAGGCCTGGGTGGAAGCTTGGAGACGCAGAGTCAACTATGACTCTTAATTCCTCACTCCTCTGATGGACCACATGTGCTAGACCTGGCTGGCTTCTCTTTGGAAAAATGCCTGCTACAACCATCTGCTCCTCTTTAAAAAGCAGGCAGTGTCTAGAGTGAGAACTAAGTGAAAGAGGGCCATTGAGTCTAAACAAAAGGACTGTCTCTCCCAGCAACCCCCAGGTACTCAGGATTTGGTCCAAGTCAGGAGGACTTGGCCCTCAAACCCATCACTGTTGAGAGCATCTGAAGGACTGCACTCCGACGACCTATAAGCCTTGGAGTTGCCCAGCCTTGAAGGAGGAGCCAGGAGACGGCAACAGAGACACTAATCGTTTATTGAATGAGTATTACATGTCTTACACATCGAAATCTTACACATCGAAATCACAGTTCCTGGAGAGAGACCCCACCATGCATGGCAGACAGCACAAGGACGTGGCAGCAGTCTTCACTACTGGGGAGAGAAGGAGGTTACCATTTACGGGGGAATCAATGTCCCCTTGGTTCAATAGTTATTAGGAAAACCAGTGGCTGGGACAGGGGACAAGCACATAGGCATTTACTGATTGCTGTCCAGTCACTAAGTCATGTCCTACTCTTTGTGACCCCTTGGACTGCAGCACACCAGACTTCCCTGTCCATCACCAACTCCGGAGCTTGCTCAAATTTATGTCCATTAAGTCAGTGATGCCATCCAACCATCTCATCCTCTGTCAGGTCTCAACATACAGCAACCTGGATAAAAGTTTAACCCAAGGCTAGAAGGGCTCAGCATTTGCCAACAAAACTGGAAAGCTAGTCTGGCCACCTTTTTCTTTCCTTTTCCTTTCTGTTCTTTTCCCTCCTTGCCCCCCCTTCCCCCTCCTTTTTCCTTTTCTCCTTCCTGTCCACTTCCTTCTTTTCTTTCCTCCCTTTCTCCCTCATTTAAATGTGTACTGATCTCCCAAATGGAAAACAGGCAACCAAAATAAATGATATCAGTATAAATAGAGTTGGTTGGGAAGGAAGCAGTGCACGAGAGGAGTCTGGTACTAGTACCACCGACCGTGCTGATATGGAAAAGTTGCAGGGATGAAATATAGATGCTTTGGAGAGAAGAAAATAAACAAAATCTAGTCCCCAGAATAATTGAGAAGTGAACCAGAGTCTCCCAGAACAGACTTGCTCCGTGACTGGCAGCTGTAGAAGTGAGAGTACATGGGTCATTAAGGACCACTGCCTCCTTGAGAAGAGGCTGCAGAAATCCTCTGTGGGGAAGGAAAGACCCACTTAAAACAGGTATATGGGTTTCTTCAAATCAAGCCATTTTGAGCCAAACAACCCATGACTCTAGGAAGAAAAAAAAAAAAAAAAAACAGCAGGAAGCCTGATAATATTGTTCTTTTCAGTTTGTGGCTTTTAGAAAGTATCTATAGCTTTTGTCTAATTTTTCCTGATTTGGACTTAGAGAACCATCTCAAGAGAAGCGGACCTGCAGTGCAGGTTTAGCCAGTCAGCTTTTATCCTCCCCATCCCCCAGTGATTGGTTCAGAGACGGATCCAATATTGTTAATATCGATGTTTTGTTTTGCTACAGCTGTTTTGATTTGTTGGCTTGTTTAAATGTTTAGTTGTTGACATCTAAACAATGGGTATATATTACGTAAAATCGTGGGTGTTGGCTTCCACGCACAGCCCATGTCATTCACTCACCCAATTCTTTCTTGACTTTGAGTTTCTAATTCAGCATTTATCTCATTTCACATCAAACATCAAGAATAATAGAGACCTCAGACAATACCTGTTCTCAATTTTCTCCTTACAGATGGGCAGTTTGGTCATAAGAAGGGAAGAAAGTTGTTTAAGGTCACACCACGAGTTGAGACATAAATGGGAAAAGGACCGTGAACATTTTTATATTAGCTCTCAGAAGCAGACCATACTTCCTACATTTCCTGCCAGGAAAGGTCTAGTTGCCCAAGGAGACCTCCGAAAGTAATATTCTATGGTGCAATCATTTAGGTGTTAATAGTGGGATTTCAGATCCAAAAGATGGTGGATATTTTTAGGCAGTGGGACTGGGAACTGAGTGTTCTCTCTCAAATAGCTTTTCACAGATGGGTGCCAGCTCCTTTTATGACCAGAGTTGAAGGTTGGTTGTATAAGACTGTTCTTTTCTTGACCATTAAAAAAGATATGACAACATCCCTCAGTCTTTCTGAAGTGGGTGTAACTTATCAGCACACAGATGGGAAAAAATACGTCTTTATTCATTTGCTCTTTCAATTATTTGTCTATCCACCCTACATTTACTGAGCATGACATACACCGTACATGATGCTAACTTCCGGAGACCCAAAGATTGGCCCATGGAGTACTCAACTGAGCTATAAATTGTAAGGCAGACACAAAGAAGCAATGGCTTCACTAAGGAGGCTCCCTGTTCCTTTCTATCACAAGGAAGAGTTTTGGGTAAAAGTCAAGGATTAACATCTGGATCTATGCTTAGAGCCCTGATCCACTATGGTTGCCCCTCACCCCACCACAATCTTAAAAAATAAATTAATAAGAAGTAGCCTCCCATATTTAAGAAATTGGAAGATTTCAAATAAAGATTCAGATCCCCAACTTCTCTTGAAAAATCATGAATCCGAAAACACTGGGTCCACACCCCAGTGAGCTGCAGTTAGGTGTGGCAGAGTGGCAGCTGTGCCTTTTAGAAAGGGCAGGCATTCTCCAGTTTGCTGCACTCCCCACCACTCCCTATCACCTTATGCATGGCTCCCATCATAAAGTTATGTAATTTGCCTATCCTCTGTAGGGATTTGCATCAGTAGTCTTTGATCTAGCATCTCCAAGCATACATGATGGGCACAGGGCAGAGATGGAGAATAATGTGTAGGCAGAAACTTAGAGGTGGGAAACAAGGAATCCCTTCAAGGCACTGCACGTCATTTCACGTAGCAGGCAGATGATGAAGTGAGACAGAGAGTAGGCAGACAAGAAGCTGGAGAATAGGCGAGGGCCGAATTACTCATGGAGGGCCCTGGGGGTCACGTGAAGGACTTTGTCCTGAATCCTGAAATCGCTGGGGAAACTCTGGATTCTCAGCAAGGGATTGTGATGATGATACCTGTGTTTTTGAAAGACCACTGTGCAGTCATGAAGAGAATAAAACTGGCAAAGTCGTGAAGAGCCTGGGAGACCATTTGAGCAGCGTTAGCATAGACCCAGAGAGAGATGAAGGATCCCGGGATAATTTTTTAATTAATTTATTTTTATTGAAGAATAATTGCTTTACAGAATTTTGCTGTTTTTTGTCAAACCTCAACATAAATCAGCCATAGGCGTCTCCTTTGAAACTCCCTCCCATCCCTCTCCCCATCCCACCCCTCTAGGTTGAGACAAAGCCCCTGTTTGAGTTCCCTGAGACATACAGAGTCCCCATTGTCTGTCTACTTCACATATGGTAATGCAAGTTTCCATGTTACTCTTTCCATACCTCTCACCCTCTCTTCCCCTCTCCCCGTGTCCATAAGTCTATTCTCTATGTCTGTTTCTCCATCGTTGCCCTATAAATAAATTCTTCAGTACCATTTGGATCCAGTAATCTTTAATCCATGCCTGGTGTAGGCATTTGGCTAATAATTTTCAGTGATTGAGATGCATGATGAAGTCTCGCGGGTCACTTGCCCCTTTTATCAACCAAGGGTCACCATGACCGCCCTCTAGGCTTCCTGCAGCCGAAGTTAAACACATGGTCACAGGCAGGACACAACTGAGTACTTTCTTGTCTGGAAAATGCTTTTTGGCAAAGTACACAGGAATTTAGACTTTCTTAGTAGTAATTACACTATCATGCCCCAGGGACTCCCCCAGGGTGTGCTCAGAGAATCAATGGACCTACCAGTCTCATTTACTTCTTAGGGTCCTAGGGTCTCCTTCCACAAATGAGCATTCCCAGTGCACCAAATGGGACCCTGGAGGGCTGGAAGAGTGATTGCTCCTCACAGAGGTGACCTGGAGGTGAACATCAGCCCTTGGAGGATGTCTGTGGCCCACTGATGGGGAAATACTGCAGCGACCAATGGCAGAAGCTGCTCCAAATGTGAAGAACATTGTTCCAGGCAGATGAGGGAACCCGGTGATTATGTCCACGCAAAAGTTGGTCATGAATAGGCACGTTATTTATTCATTCATTAAACGTAGGCAAACAAGCAACCAAAGAGGAAGCCGTCTGGCCATTCTTTTAATGAATCTGAGTGAAATGTGGGCTGTGCGGATGAAATGCTGCACTCCGGAAATATATTACCCACTCAGGAAGCCATCCCTCCAGCCTTAATTAAAGAAAATCAACAACTCCCACTTGCAATGGATAATGATGGAAATCAAGCTGAGAAACTGAAATACAGGCTTGCCAGGTCGGCAGGGCTGGGCTTGGCTGGGCTCCCAGAAGCCTGGGAACCTCATGAGTTGGTCTTAAAGATCGTGCCTTGGTTGTCCAGGCAGGCCAGAGCATCACAGGGGCCAAGATGCTGCAGGGAACTGACGTCATTACACGACACCTGGTCCTTTTGGATGAAGCTGTTGCCGACTCATTTATTCATTCCCTCAGTGTTTCATTCATCCACTCAGGAGACATTTATTGAGTACCTACTATGTGCCAGGCTCTGCACCACAGATATAAAATGATAAGCAAAACTAAACATCGTCTCAGCATTACTACAGTTATATTTTAGTTGAAAAGATGTTTATTAAGTAGACAATAATGTTATAAATTATGATCAGAACTCAGAGGGAAAAATATAAAATACTCTGCAAACATAAAAAGGAACCCTGAACAAGCCTGGGGAATCAAGGTAAATATCAGGGAGCAGGGTGGGTTGCAGTGGGCATGGACTGGGATCCTAAGGAGGTCCGAGGAAACTGGATGAGGAAAAGGCAGAACAATCCAGTAGGGCCAGCATGTGCCAATATTCAGAAATGCCCCTTGGGTATGATTTTGCCTCACTCTTATATACAAGTAAAGGACTCTCTTTAGATGACTGAGAAATAATTGTGGGTTGAATACTGTCATGAGAGCAGGAGGATTGGCTCAACTCTGTGGGTTTAGATGCACAGACTAGTGAGAGCTGTGTTTTCAGCCTATTAGCCTCTTCAAAGGAGGACTGAGCTTGCTTCGATGCAATAGTATGCGTCTCCGGATCTCTCATCCTGGCAGCACTTCCTGCCAGGTGAGCTGTCCCCACCTTTGCTGAACCCAGAGCCCTAGGGACCTCTCAGGTCTGAGGAAGAGCTCCCATGCCCTTTTTCCACAAGGCTGCCCATAGCCTGAACTCCAGAGACTAATCATGTATGGGCTCCCCTGGTAGCTCAGCTGGTAAAGAATCCACCTGCAGTGCAGGAGACCTGGGTTCGATCCCTGGGTTGGGAAGATCCCCTGGAGAAGGGAAAGGCTACCCACTCCAGCATTCTGGCCTGTATAGTCCATGGGGTCACAAAGAGTCGGACACGACTGAGCGGCTTTTACTTCCTGCTTTTCATAAGTTCTGTAACTTTGACCGAGTCACTTAACCTCACTGTGCCCCAGTTTTCTTGTCTAAAAATTGGGCATCACGATAATGCCTACCTTAGAGTAGAGGGCTCCTTGGAGGAGGGACTAGATGGGAGGCATGCGGCAGCGCCCGTCCTATAGGAGGAGCAGCAAGAAGACCTATATGATTATTACTCAGAGAATCTTCCTCACTTCCATTTCAGGCAAAGGGATAAAAAGAAGCTTACTGTTTAACATCAGGGTAGGTGGACGGATGTGTGCATGTGTGTTTCATGTTGCTATGGACAACTGAGAGGTAAACGTTCCCAAGACAGAGGTGTAAAAGGTGTGTAACTCAAGCAATTGTCTTGGCCACATCTAGAGGGACTGCAAGGTCAGCATGGCCGGAGTCAACAGATCTTGAAGTATCGGGATTCTTCTGATGGTTTTTGGGCGTCAGCTTGGGACTGTCTGCCTTAAGACTGTGCTCCTGAAAGATGATAATACTCCTCAACTCTCCATCTCTTCAACACCCTCACCCACTTTTCAGGCTTAGCTAGTCACGGTGTGCTGAGATCGGAAGTGAGAATAGACGACTTATCACCTCCATTTTATACCCAAGCTGCTCTTTCTGCTCTGACAGCCCTTTTTCTCTTCTCTCCTCCTTTATCAACAGCCATCAAGGAAACCATTTATCTTCCAAGACTGAGCTTATGTGTCATGCCCCTCAAAATATCCCCTAGACTCATCTTCCATCCCCACCCTCATAAAGTCAGTGATTTCCTTCTTCATTCCTAAATGAAATATATATATATATGTAACTGTCTTGGCATCATAATACTGTACTGTCTCATTAAATGTATGTCTATCTCCCCATGTAGACTCTAGAAAACCCCCTACAAGGTGGAGAACTTTTGTGTCTCTTGTACGCCCAGGATCTAGCACAAGGCTTGGCACGCAGTTGATACTTCATAAATATTGGTTGAATTAACAAACAAAGGAAATAACATGTGAAAGCCTAGCTTATTGTCCCTTGAATATAAAAGAAATCTGTTAAGCCACTATGATTATTTGGGAAAGAATGCTTTTTCTCTTTTCAAAAGCTCTTCCGTGGAATGCTACTCAGCAATGAAAAGGAATGATTCTGATACATGTAATACTTTGGATGGCCCTCAAGAGAATTATGCTAAGTATAAAAAAATTGGTGGTCCTTCGTGGCTCAGAAGGTAAAGTGTCTGGCTACAATGCAGGTAACTCGGGTTCAGTCCCTGGGTTGGGAAGATCCCCTGGAGAAGGGGGTGGCTACCAACTCCAATATTCTTGCCTGGAAAGTTCCATGGACAGAGGAGCCTGGTGGCTACAGTCCATGGGGTCACTGAACTATAACAACAACCAGTGGTTAAGAATCCACCTTGTAATGCAGGGGACATGGGTTCAATCCCTGGTTGGGAACTAAGAGCCCACGTGTTATGGGACAACTAATCCTATGTTTCTCAACTACTGGGCCCATATACTCTAGAGTCAGTGCACCAACCCAAAATAGAGAAGAAACCTATGCACTGCAACAAAAGATTCCAAATGCCAAAACTAAAACCCAATGCAACCAAAAATAAGGAAAGCTTTTTTAAAAATCTCAAAATGTTACATACTGTGTAACTCTGTGTATATTGTTGTTCATTCTCTAAGTCACGTCTGACTCTTTGTAACCCCATGGACTGCAGCACACCAGGCTCCTCTGTCCTTTACTGTGTCCTGGAGCTTGCTCAGACTCATGTCCATTGAACTGATGATGCCATCCAACCATCTCATCCTCTGTCATCCCCTTCTCCTCCTGCCCTCAATCTTTCCCAGCATCAGGGTCTTTTTCAATGAGTCAGCTATTCGCATCAGGTGGCCAAAGTATTGGAGCTTCAGCTTCAGCATCATTCCTTTCAATGAATATTCAGGGCTGATTTCCTTTAGGATTGACTGGTTCGATCTCCTAGTCCAAGGGACTCTCTAGAGTCTTCTCCAGCACCACAATTTGAAAGCATCAGTTCTTCAGTGATCAGCCTTCTTTGTGGTCAAACTCTCACATCTAGACATGAATACTGGAAAAACCA
This sequence comes from Neotragus moschatus, assembly GCA_006410615.1. Lineage (NCBI taxonomy): Eukaryota > Metazoa > Chordata > Mammalia > Artiodactyla > Bovidae > Neotragus > Neotragus moschatus. The sequence goes on from SJYA01002926.1 coordinate 148,702, forward strand.
TAGCTTTGACCATATGGACCTTTGAGGGCAAAGTGATGTCTCTCCTTTTTAATATACTGTCTAGGTTTGTCATAGCTCTCCTTCCAAGAAGCAAGTGTCTTTTAATTTCATGGTATATATAACATTCTTGAAATAACAAATGAAGAGATGGAGACCAAATTAATGGTTGCAGGGGAGAGAGTGTGAGAAAGGGAGGGAGGCAGCAGTGGAGATAAAAGGCAGCAAGAGAGATACTTGTGATAGACTATTCTGTGTTCTGACTCTGGTGATGCTCACTGAGTCTATGTATATGGTAAAATTACACAAAACTAGACAACACACACTCAGATAAGTACATGTAAAACTGATGACCTTTGACACAAGTATCAATGTATAATTGTACCAGCGTCAGTTTTCTGGTTGTGACATTGTGCTATAGTCACACAAATATCACCACTAGGGGGAAACGAGTAAAGACTATGTGGCATCTCTGTGTTCTTTCTTGCAGCTGCAAGTGAATCTTCAGTTTTCTCCAAATAAAAGAAACACACACACACACGCAATGAGATCCCACTGCACACTTGCCAAAATGACTAAAATTAAAAAGACAGACAACACTAAGTGTTGACAAGGATATGGAGCAACTGGAATCACACTTTTGCTGGGTGTATGGATTGATATAAACACTCTGAAAAGTTTTTGGTAGTTTCCGCCTAGGCTGAAACATATGTAACCAGCGTTTCCCTTCCTGGGGATATAATCCAAAAGAAAAGCATACACATTAGATGATTTGAAGTAGTACGTTTCATAATAGCTCCGAACTGGAAACTGCCCAGTGGATATTGCGAGTGGAACAGATAAGTAAGTCATGGTATATCCCCATGTCTCAGTGTGGGCTACGTTAACAAACCACCATGACCTGGGTGTCTTAATCAACAACATTTACCTCTCACAATTCTGGAGGCTGCAAAGTCCAAGATCAAGATGCAGATAGCTTTGGTGTCTGGTGAGGGCCTTCTTCCTGGTTTGCAGGCAGCCGTCTTCTCTTATATTTTCATATGGTCTTTCCTTGTTCAGGCTTGAGGCCTTTTTATAAGACATTAGTCTCATCCTGAAGGCCCCACTCTCATTACCTCATCCAACCCTAATTACTTCCCCAAAGCCCCACCTTCAATTATCATAAAACTGGGGATTAGGGCTTCAACATAGAAAGTGGGGGCATAACCCACATATTGGTTCCATAGCACCCATATAGAACATTCCATCATGGAATAGGCAAGTAGTGACTGCGCACATCCATAGGGATGAATCTTAGAACCATGATGTTGAGCGAAGGAAGTCATAAAAGAAGACATACTCTATGACCCATTTATATAAATTTCACGATAAGCAAAATTTATCTGTGCTATTAGATGTCAAGATGGTGGTCATATTTGGAGAGAAACAATTAGAAAGGGACATAAAGGAGACTTCTGGGGTCACAGAACTCTTCTGTTTCTTGGACTGGGCTCTGGTTATGCAGGTGAATTCGAAGCTTGTAGAAATTCATCTAACTGTACATTTAGGATGCCCGCCTGTTTGAGTATGTACAATATTATACTTCAATAAAGAATGTTAAAAGAAAGTTTATTCATTTTGTTCTGTAGTCAACATCTGCTAGGAGCCAACTTTATCCTGGATGTCCTACTAAGCTCTGTGTGCATGTGTCGTGTCTGAGTTTTGCAACCCTATGGATTGTAGCCCACCAGGCTCCTCTGTCCATGGGATTTTCCAGGCAAGAATGATGGAGTGGGTTGCCATTTCCTCCTACATACTAAGCTCTGGGGAGACCCATATAGCTAAAGGAACCCCTGGTCTTGGGGCTCCCAGTCTATGGAGAAGCTGCTGATTTTCTTCTTTCTCCTTCTTTTGCAAAGAGTTCTAAGTAACCCGATAAGATCAGGAGAAACTTTTCTGTTGGTGGTAGCTGTGATTTTAATTAGTTATCGAACTAAAAGGACTTGCATAAGAGAGATTTTCTTGTCTTTACAGCAGAGCAGAGAAATCTTTTTTATAAAATACTTATTGAGTTCTAAATTGTGAGCCCCAGCATCCCTCAGATAATTCCTTTTAAGACATACTCAAACTAATTTTCAGTCTAAAGAAGAAAAAAAAATACCCAAATGTAATTGCTGTAAAAGAAAAGAAATGTCCTTATTAGGAAATCTATAAATGCCTTAGGAATTCAAAAATAAAAATTCTCAAGTGAAGGAACTGTTGCTTAGCTTTGCCTGGAAATATCTCAGCTGAGAAGAAATTTTACATCTGTGTTTGTAGCCCTCCAGCTTTGGTGAACAGACCACCCTCTGCCCCTTAGGACAGATTATTTCCCACCATTTAAATGAAGGGCAATTCGTGGTTTTCACTGTGATTTGGTGAAAACAGTACTTCTTGTCATTCTATCCATCATAATCTTGTAATTTGAAGAACACAGGGGGCATTAAAGCATGGATAGTATCACCTCCCGATGCCAAAGATGGAAAAGAGAATTAATGAGATCAATAAAGCTACTCTCGCAGGAAAAATAGAAACACAGATGGGAAATGGCACCAGAGTTGGCAAGCCCGAGAGAGAGCTGGGGAATCTGCTTATGGCCCTGTCTTAAAGCCAGAACTGTTGCAGGGAACACGTGAGCTGGACCACCTCACTGCCACACCTCCAGGAGAGCCCCACCTTGGTAATGCTCAGGGTTCTGGCCAGGATGGGAAAGCAGTCAACATGGTCAGCGGGTATTGATGGAACACTGCCATGTGCGTGGCACCAGGTGATACAAAGAATTATGAAATATTGCCCATGTATTAAGAAGCTTATGTTCTACTATGAAAGAAAGTCAAAGACATTTGACTTTCTTATCTCATCTCTTCCACTGGATGTGTGTGTATGTGTGTGTGTGTGTTATGTGTTAGTCACTCAGTCGTGTCCAACTCTTTGCAACCCAATGGACTGTAACTCACCAGACTTCTCTGTCCATGGAAACGTCCAGGCAAGAATACTGGAATGGGTTGCCATTCCCTTCTCCAGGGGATCTCCCCGACCCAGGGATTGAACTCCAGTTTCCAGCATTGCAGGTGAATTCTTTACCAAATAAAGCATGATATATGCAGATAGACACTTGATCAATATTTATAATAAAAACTGTGTCAAAGTTTATCCAAGCTTCTCAAAGAATTGAACACAGAGGGTAGAGAGACAGAAGCTCTGATCAAGGCAGTAAACATACAGCCTAATACATCCTTGAGGGCCTCAAAGCAACCCTTAGAAAGATAGATGTAATTACACCCTATGTACAGACGGAAAAACAGTGGCTTCAGAGAGAATATGAACTTTTGCCAAGGTCCCAGAGCAAGTAGTGAAGCCAAATCTGATTGTAATTAGTCCAAAGCCCACGCTTTCTCAACCCGACCTTGTATCCTATAGAGAGAGTCACGTAGCACCTGGACGGGCATTTTAAGGTTGGGTCATCCCAGGTCTGTATTAATATTTATAAGAAAAAGTACACATAGTTAGTGTAACAAAGCTCTGGTTTCAGATATTTTTGCTTCCTGTGTGCGTGCTAAGTAGCTTCAGTCATGTTCGACTCTGTTGTGACCCTGTGGGCTGTAGTATCCAGGCTCCTCTTGTTCCTGGGATTCTCTAGGCAAGAATACTGGAGTGGGTTGCCATGCCCTCCTCCAGGGGATCTTCCTGACCCAGGGATCGAACCCACGTCTCTTATGTCTCCTCCAGTGGCAAGTGGATTCTTTACAACTAGCGCCACCTAGGAAGCCCATTTTTACTTCAGATTAGCCTAAAATATTTAAATATTTAAAATACTGTCTCAGATGAGGCTACGGTATTTAAATACTCTAAAATATAATGCAATTTCTTAGAGCCATATTAATAAATCACCCTGCGGGTGATAAGTATTTGTAACAAAAAGCATGAACAATTAAACTTTGGACGGTTTTCATTACAGAAAGCAACTATCTCTATCACGGGGAGACTTAAGAATGTTTTATAGAGTCCTAGAGGAGGACTGAGGAGAAGGCAATGGCACCCCACTCCAGTACTCTTGCCTGGAAAATCCCATGGATGGAGGAGGCTGGTGGGCTGCAGTCCATGGGGTCACTAAGAGTCGGACACAACTGAGCGACTTCACTTTCACTTTTCATTTTCATGTATTGGAGAAGGAAATGGCAACCTACTCCAGTGTTCTTGCCTGGAGAATCTCAGAAATGGGGGAGCCTGGTGGGCTTCCGTCTATGGGGTCACACAGAGTCGGACAGGACTGAAGCGACTTAGCAGCAGCAGCAGCAGAGGAGGACTGAGGAATTTAGAGGTTGCTAGGACTCACAATTCCTGCCTGGGACAAAGGGAATTAGTCTGCAAGCGGTGGAGTCAGAGTAAGAACGTCCAGAGTGGAGGGGACACCGCATCCAGAGGGTCTAGGTCAATATCGGAAACTGAATATCAATCACTATCAATTAGCATCAATATGAAAAAAACATAAGCTCATGCTTTTCAGTACCAAGTTGAGGAGACAAGGAAATACACATGATTTCTGAGAACTTGAAGTAAAGGGACATCAGGAACCCAATCTCCTGGGACAGCCTGGTGACTTCTGCTCACCTTGGGGATCCTGGCAGCTGGTTTAAAGGGCAAAGTTTGGAAAGACAATCGGACAGCAGCAGGCTAGGGAGGGCCTAAGGCACATTCTAATTTTCTCCTAGTTTGTCACTGGCTCTTAGGAATTATCACATCCAAGACAAACACCCTCATCACCACCTCTGAGATCAGCTTCTCGCTGGCACTTCCATCTTCTCTTCCCACTAATTTTCTTCTTGATATTTTAATTTATTGCATTTCATTGGTCCCTCTTTCCCTTTAAGGCATTGTAATTAGTGGGCAGTCTAATTTCCTTTTCGACAGTGTTCTTAATTGCCGTTAATTCTCACCTACATCTTTTAGGCATCCCTGTTGGCGGTGATTCATTCGCATTTGCATTCCAGCTCTTCAGTTATAAATACACTGTCGATACAGGCAGACAGTCTTCCTTCCATCCGACACAATGCTCGTGGTGTGTGTGGGCTCTGGGGCTTCTGTCTACCTTTCAACATCTCATTTATAATTGAAAATCCTCTAAGTCTTGGAGTTCGTTGGAATTTTTACGAACTTCTGTGAAGGGGTTGGGTTGAGTTTCTTTTTGTTTTTGTTTGCTTTGGAAAGTCAGTCCTCTGTTTCAATTACTTTCTTGTTGCTGGATTTAAATGTGCTTCAGTTTTCTGTTCTTTTCCTTTTTTAACCAGTTTTTACAGAATATGGGCTAGGCACTTACTAGATTAAGAGCCCTAAGTGACTGAGAGAGAGAGAGAGGAATCAAGATTCTCATCTCTCTACCCAGGAAGTTCACACGGGTTTATTAGCCCCTGGCAACCACTGATTTTGTTCTTAGCATGATTTTGACATTTTGAGACTGTCATATACACGGTGCCCTTATACTTTTCTTAATTGAAGTATATTTGATTCACAATTTTGTGGTAATTTCTGCTGTATAGCAAAGTGATCCAGTTGTACATGTATATATGTACACACGTTCCTTTTTATATACATACACATATATACATTCATTTTTTAATATTCTTTTCCATTGTAGTTTATCACAGGATAGTGAATATATTTCCCTGTGTTCTACAGTACCACCTTGTCATTTACCCCCAAACTCCCAGTTGCTTCCCTCCCCTAGTCCCCTCCCCTTTGGCAATCACAAGTCTGTTTTCTAGGTCTGTGAGTTTCTTTCTGTCTCATAGATAGGTTTATTCGTCTCACATGTTAGATTCCGCATATGAGTGATATCACATAGTATTTGTCTTTCTCTGTCTGACTTAGCTCACTTAGTATGATAATCTCCAGATCCACCCACTTGCTGCAAATGGTGCGCTTGTACTTTGATGCTAGTTTTTGGTTATGCCTGTTTCCCAGTTATGTCTACTTATTTTTAAAGTATCCTTAAACTTATCTTGACTCCGTAATATGTTATATTATATTACTATGTAATCCATTATAATTACATTAATACATTATATTTTCCTTTATTTTACTCTCCGTTACATACAAGGACACCCTCTCCCTTTTAAGCAATGCACAAGAGGGGAGATGGAGGAAGCAAGACCCATAAAAAGGCTGAAATGCAAAGAGCCAACCATTTAGGTTCCTAATCGGGGTTTCTAATCCTTGTGGTCCCCCAGCCCTGCCTTCTAAGCTCATAAGCAAGGCGGAAGAAAACAGGTTTGATCTCGATGAGAGTAAACTCAATGGTGTCGACGATAAACTGTGTGACCTTGGGCAGTGGCTTTTGCTTCCCTGAACCTCAGTGATTCTACTTTTAAAATGGGGATAATAGTACCTACTCTCAGGGGGTGATTGTGAGGATTAAACGAGTAGGAAAATGCAGTGTGCTTAGAACTATACCAGGCACACCTGCGCCATTTCTGGATTTGGTGTTCTCATCAGTTTCATCCCCCTCATCGTTTCAATAGTCATGTACAGCAAAAAAGGAGGGAGAGCGTTCACCATATCTTTGACCCCAGTGCGAAACCAGTCCCTCAAAGGTACTGGCATGCAGTGTAGGGAGTCAGCAAGCACTGGCGGTGCACACAGCCTGCAACAAGGGTCCAGGAGGGCCTCCTGCAGCACCCCGCTATCTGCAACACCCACACTTTGGCTTGGGTGCTTATACAAAATCTGAAACCCTCTCCTTTCTGCTTCCTGTGCCGATTCTGCCCAAACTTGCCTCACGTTTCCAGCAGGATCACGTGCTTCATCCCAGAAAGGTCCCACAGAACCACTCCCCCAGCCTTGCTTCCTGGGCAACTGCCCTACTGTGGCAATCCACGGGTGGCACTTGGTGTCTGTGGCCACTCTGATGCCCACCAAGTCTGTCACTCAATAACCTAAGGTAATTAGTTTCCTTTCCATTGTGACCCACTCCGTTCTGAGTCTGTGATCAAATCTACTGGAAAAATTGAGAATTTACTTTCCATTATATCTGATACTCACCTGTTACTGTTAAAGGGATAGTTTTAGGCTTTCTACTGCTGTTGTAATTTTGTAACTTTTATCTTGAAACAATTTTCAATTCATAAGAAGCAGCAATATAGTAAAAAAGAGTTGCTGCATTCCCTTCGCCAAGCTTTCCTACCCTAATGGTAACATCTCACATAAGCAGACTACACCATCCAAATCCGGAAAGTGACTCTGGTATAATACTGTCAACTAGACTGCAGGTATTATTTGATTTGGATTTTGTTCATCTTTATATGTTTTCATTCGTGTGTGTGTGCGTGTAGACCTAAGAAATTTCATCAAATGAATAAGTCCATGTGACCACCACAAGCAGGGTACAGAACTGTTTCACTGGCATAAAGAAATTCCCTCACTACCCTTTCCAGCCACACCCTGAACCCTAGTCACCTACAACCATCGATTTGTTTTCCATCACAATAATTTTGACATTTTGAGAATGATATACAAACAGTGCCCTTATTTTTGTTATTATTCTAGCTTGTGGTTATGCCTCCTTTCTACTGTTTTCAAAGTATCTAGAAATCTACTTTTATATTTTATTTTATTCCTCATCACCACCACTCCCCATGTACATCATTCCCCAGCTTGAGTATTGTCTAGAATAGTTGGTGGGGACTTCCCTGGCGATCCTGTGGTTAAGAATTTACCTGCCAATGCAGGGGACATGGGTTCAATCCCTGGTCCAGAAAGACTCCACATGCTGTGGGGCAACAGAGCTCTTGCACCATAACTACCGAAGCCCTAATGCCTCAGAGCCAATGCTCTGCAAAGAGAAGCCACTGCAGTAACAAACCTGAGCACTGCAACCAGAGAGCAGGTCCAGCTCAGTGCAACTAGAGAAAGCTTGTGCACAGCAAGGAAGACCAAGGAGCCAAAAATAAATCTTTTTTAAAAATGACCAACCTCAAAAAAAAAAAAAAAACCCAGGATAAACAAAAAAATAGACTAAAAACCAAACTGATTAACCATTAAGCTGTCTAAACAAGATCTAGTCATGAGATTAGTAACGGTAGCAGTGATGAAAGAAAGTGAAGTCGCTGAATCGTGTCCGACTCTGCAACCCCGTGGACTGTAGCCCACCAGGCTCCTCTGTCCATGGGATTCTCCAGGCAAGAGTACTGGAGTGGGTTGCCATTTCCTTCTCCAGGGGATCTTCCCGACCCAGGGATCAAACCCAGGTCTCCCACATTGCAGGCAGACACTTTCTCCTCTGACCCACCAGGGATTACTGAGCCCACACCTTGTGCCAGGCACTGCTATAGATACATTATGAACATCACCTCGATTAATTCTTACAACCCCCACCATGGGGGAGATGTTATTATTTTAATGATGCTACAAATATTTTATGTTTGAGAGAACTGAGGCACAAGGAAGTTGTGTAAATTGCTCAAAGTGATGGAGCCAGGCTGGGACCCCAGGCAGGATTCACCCCGTCCCCTGAGTCCCAGTGCAAATAAGAATTCACTTGATTTCTTTCACTCTGTAGCCAGGACCCACCCACACTTTGTGAAAAATCATAAACTCCCTAGGAGTGAGAGGTTCTCAGAACTGGAGGGGCACCTGAGACCACATGATTCAGTTCCTTAATTTTACACAGAGGAAATGCAAGTCTGATCGCCTCTGGGGCTTGGACAAATGATACGGAGGCACAGCCAGATTAGAATCTTGGGCTCCTTGTGTCTTTTATTTTTTAACAAATATTCCCTTTGAGCATCTTTATGGAGGCGTAAGTGGCAAATGCAAATTGCATATAATTAAGGTGTACAAGGTGATGATTTGATAACTGTATGCAGTATGACATGGTTACTACAAGGCAGCTAATTTATATATACATCACCTCACACGTGGAGAAGGAAATGGCTACTCAGTCTAGCATTCTTGCCTGGAGAATGCCATGAATAGAGGAATCTGGTGGGCTATACAGTCCATGGGGTCATAGAGTTGGACGTGACTAAGTGGCTGATCATGTCACCTCACACAGTTACCCTTTTTTTTGGTGAGAACTTTAAAATATACTTTAAAATACAAAGCATATACAATGCAGTATTGTGAACCCTAGTAACCATGCACTGCATTAGATTTCCAGAACTTGTTCATGCTGCATAACTCAGATCTCATAGATGTGAATACCTTCCTAGGGATTTTCAGGGTTTGGGTGAAAGTCAAGATGTGGAGCCAGTTACCTTCTCTTCTCTGGTTTTTACTTCACTTGTCTTGCTGCTGCTACTGCTGCTGATTACTTGCTCAGTCGTGTCCAACTCTGTGCGACTCTATGGACTGTAGCCCTCTAAGCTCCTCTGTCCATGGCACTCTCCAGGCAAGAATACTGGAGGGGGTTGCCATGCCCTCCTCCAGGGGATCTTCCCAACCCTGGGATCAAACCAGGGTCTTCTGCATTGCAGACAGATTCTTTTTTTTTTTTTTTTAAATGCTCCTGCCTCGGCCGGGGCCTGGCCAGGGGCTGCACACCCCTATACAGCGGCGGCGGCTGGAGGCCTGGCTCGCTCCCCACCGCTGAGACAGACCAAGCGCCCAGCGCGGTGCGGCGGAGCCCTGCAGACAGATTCTTGATCACTGATCCACCAGGTAAGCCCCATTTGTCTTGCTATCCTCTGCCAAACACAGCATCTTTTATGATCAGTATAACCTTGTCATCTTATGATTACTCACTAACCAAAGTCAATTCATTTGTTCAATGCATATTAGCCAGGGTTCTCCAGAGAAACAGAACCAATAGCATGGTGATGTATACATATATTTATACATTTATAAAGGAATTTGTTACAAGGAATTAGCTCATGCAATTTTAGAGGCAGTCAGCAAGCTGCAGATCTCACACACACACACACACACACACACACACACTTCTACTCTGTTACAGCCATTGTGATCTGGGGGCTTAGTTGTTACAGCAGCTAATATGGCCTTAATCAATACATGGCACTGGCTCTGATTCATTTGAATCCAAGTCACTCCAGCCACAAGTCACTGGACATTCATACACAGGGCAGTGGAGTCCCAGCCCCTCGAGCTCAGGTCTGATTCCAGGGCTCTGGTTCCCTGCTTCTGGCCTCTCCCAGTGTTCTGTGCTTTGTCTCCCATAACACTTCCCATGTTTCACCATCAGCATCTATTTTCCAGTCCGTCTTGTGAAAGGCAAGTTGCTTGAGAGTTAGGTAACTTGTCTTCTTCGTGTTTCTAGCACTGTGGTGCCAGAGACACAGTGCAGGCTGGTAAACATTTAATACTCCACCTGCTGTTATCACATTTTGCCTCTTTAACCCCAGTTAGTAGAGAAGGGCCATTCCTTTTGGGTCTTACTGGCTTTTTTCAGAACCACATAGAGGTCTTTTGCCTCACAAGCGAGGCAACTTCATTGAATCCGAAGGGAGATTTTATGCCTCACTCCATGGCATCCCTCTCAATGAGAAAATAAAATATTTGACCATTTTCTCCATTGTCCTCCGACTTTGTTTTGAATTGGGCTGCATTTTGCAATGTTTCTCCTGCTCAGAAATGATGAATACCCTTTAAACCAACACAGCGTTGTTTGCAAATGAACTTAAAGAGGAGCAAAATTGCACAGGGCCGAAGTGGGCTTCAGCAGCAGCTCGGAAAAACGTATTTTTCAAGGTCCCAACCAAAAGGAATTTATCCAATTTAATTTTCAGGTAGGTCTATAAAAATTAATAAGCATTCTGACTGAAAAGCATAATTAAACCAACGGTGAATGTAAATGAGGAAGGGAAGTATCATGCTATGACTGGAAGGTCGTTTTGCAACCGAATGGCCCATACCAAGAAAACAAATTATTAATGCAGTCTTATTTCTGGAGAATATTCGGGGAAACAAGAAAGCTCTTACTGCTCTGCATAATCATATTCTTGGGGATGTATGAGCAAAGAACAGCAGGCTCAGCTGGAACAAGAGGTCGTTTCCACAGCACTGAAGCCAAGGGGGAGCTGCCATTTTTCATTTCCAGATGGAGACAGTTTATATAAAACTGAAGCCCACCTCCCACCTTATGGCAGACACTGCTCAAAGCTAGGCCTCCTAGTAACAGAATCTTGATTTTGTTGAAAGGAGGCATTCTGTAAGCTCCAGGGCATGGATCATGACTGGTCTAAGCCATTCAGGTACCCCTTTTTGCCTTTGCTGGATACCTGATTTCTCAGCTCACCTTGCAACTAGGAGGGATCATAGGACACTGTCCTAGACACTGTTCTGGAGACATCAGCAGATATCTGCTGGAAAACTGGAAAATAGTCCCTCCTTAATAAAAAGAGAAAGAATGATCCTCTCTCAATACCCTGGCTCACCCATCTTAACATCTTGTTCTTCTCTTGGAAGGCAGTCATAGTGCCTGGAGCTGTGGCAGCCATTTTGCAACCATGAGACAACAAACACGAGCATAAAACAACCATTAAGCTAGAGACTGGAGTCCGTACTAGAAGAGACCTGGATCTTTAATGGCATGATTGAGTTGCTGAAACAAACCAGAGTGTCTGCCTCTAGCCTTCTTGTTAGTGAGATAAGGGATGTTTACATTGTTTAGGCGACTGTTGATTAGAATTCTATTACTTATAGCCAAACAGAATCCTAACTCTTTCAAGTTCAGTCCCCTTGTAATGTTCCCAGAAGCTATCTCTTCCTCACCGAACACTGTTCCTTGCCATTGCAAACCTGCTCATCTTTCTCATCTGAGCTTTCGCTCCAGCCACTTAACCAGCCTCCCTGCCTCCATTCTCAAAGACTATCTCCCACTCAGCAGCCTCTGTGATATAATGCTCCTTCCCAGTGTGTGCACCTGACTAAATGCTTATTCATCCTTTAGGAGCATTTAGGGTCAAAAATCAATCACCCTGTCCTTCGAGAATCCATCTCAGTTTTCCCAGGAAAATTCACAGCTCCCTTCTCCTTTTCCACAGGTGGTACTACTTCCATATACATTTCAGAGTCCTCCTTCCTCCAGTCTTGTCTCTTCCACTATGGTACCTGTATCTCAGTAGAACTCTGTTTGTCCAGGTAGCCTCTGGTCAGAGACTTTTTCTTATTCCTTTTGTGAACTTAGCATCTAGCACAGCCTTTGGCACCTCCTAAGAAGTCCATAAATATTCATGGAACAAACTCAGCCTTCAAGGCACAGGAGATAAAGTGGTGAACAAGACAGAATGGCCCCTTCTACGCTTCTGGTTTACCAACTCCAGCTCAAGAAACTCAGTAAACAAATGATCGCAGACACTTAAGCTTGGAAAGTGTGGGGGAAGCTACAAAGGGAATTAGCAGATGCTGTGAGGAGTGTAACACGGGATCTAATGTAGACTGTGGAAGGAGAGGTCAGACTAAGGCTCCCTGAGGAAGACACTCATGTATATTAAAACCCTCAAGGCCACGCAAGGGGAAGAAATTGAGTTTTTCCAAAGAGCTAGAAAAGAGTCATTGGGGCTGCAACACAGTGAGGAAGGGGAGGAGGGATGGGAGAGGTTGCGGGAGGTGACTAGGGGCCAGACCACAGGGAAGACCGCAGACTTGGAAGACTGTGAGAAGGCTTTTCCTTTTTAATATAAAAAGTGAATTTTTTCATGTTAAAAATGTCCAATTGTGTCACACGTGGTGTATGTTTTAAATAAATTTAGTCCAATAATCCTGACATACAGAAAACATTGATTGTCAAATTATCAAATCAATAATACCTTTCCAGCATTTATTAATAATGTGCACGTAGCTTATCTTATTATTGGAATGAATTAGCTTCTATTTCAGAAAAGGCAATGGCACCCCACTCCAATACTCTTGCCTGGAAAATCCCATGGACGGGGGAGCCTGGTAGGCTGCAGTCCATGGGGTCGCTGAGGGTCAGACATGACTGAGCAACTTCCCTTTCACTTTTCACTTTCACACATTGGAGAAGGAAATGGCAACCCACTCCAGTGTTCTTGCCTGGAGAATCCCAGGGACAGGGGAGCCTGGTGGGCTGCCGTCAATGGGGTCGCACAGAGTCGGACACGACTGAAGTGACTTAGCAGCAGCAGCGGCAGCGTCTATTTCCCAGATGAACTGGAGCACACAAAACGTTGGTCATTCATCTTAAATTTCAGTTTTAAAATAACAGGCTGTGGTGACATTTGGTTTAATTTTTTTAAGTATTTTTATGGTGAGACTTCCCTGGTGAGCCATGGGACCATGGTTAAGAATCCNGGCAGCGTCTATTTCCCAGATGAACTGGAGCACACAAAACGTTGGTCATTCATCTTAAATTTCAGTTTTAAAATAACAGGCTGTGGTGACATTTGGTTTAATTTTTTTAAGTATTTTTATGGTGAGACTTCCCTGGTGAGCCATGGGACCATGGTTAAGAATCCTCTGGCCAGGGCAGCGCAGGAACAGCTGAGAGGAACCACCCCACTTCCGAGGTCAGGGGCAGTGGCAGAGAGTGCCAGGCTGGGATGGCGCGGGAACAGCTGAGAGGAGCCACACCGTGTCCAAGGTCAGGGTTGGGGGCTGGGAAGAACCACCCTGTGCCCGAGGCCAGGTTATGGGNCACTTTTACAGCATCATCTTTTAGGATTTGAAATGGCTCAGCTGGAATTCCATCACCTCCACTAGCTTTTTTCGTAGTAATGCTTCCTAAGGGCCACTTGACATCACACTCCAGGGTATCTGTCTCTAGGTGAGTGACCGTACCATTGTGGTTATCTGGATCATTAGGATGTATTTTGTACACTTCTTCTGTGTCTTCTTGCCACCTCTTCTTACTATCTTCTGCTTCTGTTAGGTCTTCGCCATTTTTGTCCATTATTGTGCCCATCTTTGCATGAAATACTCCCTTTGTATCTCCAGTTGTTTTTTTAAGAAATCTCTCTCTGTCCATCAACAGATGAATGGATAAGAAAGCTGTGGTACATATACACGATGGAGTATTACTCAGCCATTAAAAAGAATACATTTGAATCAGTTCTAATGAGATGGATGAAACTGGAGCCAATTATACAGAGTGAAGTAAGCCAGAAAGAAAAGCACCAATACAGTATACTAACTCATATATATGGAATTTAGAAACATGGTGATGATAACCCTGTATACAAGACATCAAAAGAGACACAGATGCATGGAATGGACTTTTGGACTTGGAGGGAGGGGGGGGGAATGTTTGGGAGAATGGCACTGAAACATGTGTGCTGTCATGTGGGAAACGAATCGTCGGTCTATATTCAGTTCAGGATACAGGATGCTTGGGACTGGTGCACAGGGATGATCCAGAGAGTTGATGTGGAGTGGGAAGGGGGAGGGGGTTCAAGATTGGGAACTCATGTACACTTGAAAAAAAAAAAAATGTTGTGAAGATAAAGGGCTTGATTTATTTCACTTAAAAAAAAAAATCTCTCTCATTGTATTGTTTTCCTCTACTTCTTTCCATTGTTCACTTAGGAAAGCTTTCTTGTTTCCTCTTGCTGTTCTGTGGAACTCCACATTCAGTTGTGTATATTTTTCCCTTTCTCCTTGCCTTTTGCGCCTCTTTTCTCGTCTATTTGTAAGGCCTCTTCAGACAGCCACTTCACCTTCTTGCATTTCTTTTTCTCGGGGATAGTTTTGGTAGTGTTATGAACCTGTGTCCATAGTTCTTCATGCTCTCTTGTCTACCAGATCTAGTCCCTTGAATCGGTTCATCACCTCCACTGTGTAATCATAAGGGATTTGATTTAGATCATACCTGAATGGTCTAGTGANAAAAAAAAAAAAAAAAAGAATCCTCCGGCCAATGCAGAGGACACAGGTTCGATCCCTGGTCCAGGAAGGAAGATCCCACATGCCGCGGGCAGCTAAGCCCGTGTGCTACAACTACCGAGCCAGAGTGCCTAGAGCCCGTGGTCCGCCGTAAGAGAAGCTACTGCGACGAGAAGCCTGAGCACCACAAGGAAAAGTAGTTCCCACTCACCGCAACAAGAGAAAGCCTGAGCGCAGCAGCAAAGAAGCAGCACAGACATGAATAAATAAAGTATTGATGGTGGGAGGACCACTTAAAGTGGGATCTGGCCTCTTAACACAATTGAATTGTCCAACAGAGGATGGTCGATCATAGGTGCCACGTTGCACGGCAGGGCTCCAGAGCTGACCCACGTGAAACCTGAAACCTCCAGCCGCTGATTAGCAACTTCCTGTTTCCTTCCCCACACACCCTGGAACCACCATGCCGTTCCTTGAGTCTATGAGTTCGCCTAATTTCGGTGCCTCCTCTGAGCGGTCTTTCTGTGCGTCTTTCTGGGATGGGCTTATATTGTGCTTAGCACCGTATCCTCAGGGGTCATTCATGTGATTGCAGAGTCGCACATTGTCCTTCTGACTTATGGCTGAACAGTATAGTGATGTTTGCCATGACCACATTTTCTTCCTTCATCTGTTGACGGACATCTCGGTTGTTTCCACCTGCAAAGGACTTCTGATGTTCCTCCCAAGTGCAATGGGGAGTGACTGGATAGTTTCAGGAAGATGGGGTGTCAGTGATCTAATTTACATTAGATCTGAGGAGAAGCTATTGGAAGGAAACAAGAGTGAAAGTGGAAGGTCAAGTTAAGAGTCTATTTCAGGGAAAGATGACAGCTTGAGCGGGGGAGACCGCAGTGGGCTAGGCAGATAGGAGGGAGGTTTGGGAGTCAAATTGACAGGACTCAGTGACAGGTTGGATGGGGAGCTTGGGGAGCAGGTCATACACGCAGCTCTGTCTTTACCTTCATCCTCCTGCTTGGCTGCCTCCTGACTTCTCTTGGGACACGGAGCCAGGGTCATCCGTCTCTGAGTGGCTGCCAGGCTCCTCCTTGCAAACAAACCTGATTTGTGGGAACAAGGTCAAAGGGACGGCTTTCCTTCTAGAAAAATCAATGAAACTCACAAACCAGAAGAAAAAATATTAAACCTGCCTGCCTTTCTTTCCACACAGCTGTCTGTGCAGAAAGATGCATGTGGCATTTCCTAGTAATTAAATCATACGGTTGAGAGGAAATGCAAGGGATCACTCAATTCTCCAAAGTCTGTTTCCCAGGGAAGATGCTTCTCCTCCGCCTCCCACCCCCACCCCTAGGAGCCAGGTTTGTGCAGAGCACCGCCAGCCTCCGTCTGCCAGCGCTGCTCCTAGTGGCCGTGGTTCCTCTGACCCAGCCTCAGTCGGGACTTCCTGTTTTGACCTGTCAGGGCCCCGTCCACCTAGCACTTATCACTCTGTATTTCAATAATTAATCGTGTAGGCAGTTACGCGATGTCCCATTACTATGGGAGACATGCCTGGTGTGCTCAGGCTGCTTTCAGAGTGCAGACTTATTTAACAGCGCTGAATTAACTCACTCCTGGGGCTCAGCCAGACATCTGACCGCCCCCTTAATCATCTCATGTCCTTGTGAAGGGCACTCCGAACCCCAGCCAGCACCCTCGCCCACCAACTCAGAGGAAATTCTCCCATCTCAAATCTCTCCTCTGATGCTGACAAGCTTGCTTAGCTGAGCTCTCCACTTCTTGTTTCTTTTTTTCTGCAGTGAGAACTGTACCACTCACCACAACATAGGGGTCAAGACCCTGGAGTCAGTGTGGTTCAGGTTCAAATCCCAGCTCTGCCACTTCTCTGCTGTGTGACCTTGGGTGGGTCACTTAACCTCTCTGAATCTGCTCCTACTTTTCTAAATTGAGCCTCAAGAGTATCCATGACATAGGAATGCTTTGAAAATTAAATGAGGCTTTTTTTTTTAGATTGCCTCAAATTTGGCATTTATTTGACGCCCAATAACTGTTAACTGTTATCATGATTATAGCTTGTTTATCATCTCACATAACTGTTGCAAAGAAAGCACTTTAGTATGTGAAATAGATGCTTAAATGGCACCATTACCAACACAGGGGACAACAATGGCTGGCCCTTGTTGAGTGCTTACTAGATGCCAGACATATTCTCAGTGGTTTACTTACATAAACTCAGCAACCTTGAGTGGTGTTGATAATATCCCCATTTTAATATAGAGAAATTGGAACAACTCTACAAACATTAGATAATAGTATCATCAACAAACATTTAACCAGCACCTGCTCTCTGGCACGGACTACTCTCAGCACTGAGAATACAAACGTTCCCTTCTAGAAACTCACAGACCAGCAGAAGAGGTAAATAAACACATAACTAACTTAAAGTGCTCTGCTCACAGTAGGAATAAAATTGTATGCAAATATTGAGTTAATAAGCAATTTTTCTGAGACGTAGGAGAGAGGATTAAACTGAAAATATAGAAGAGAACTATGTAAATATGAATACATGCACAAAAAAAGGAAAATAGTATCATTAGCAGTTGGCAATAGATCCTCTGCTATCTGACCAGGTAAGAAAGAACATGCCTCAGGTCACACGGGTAAAGAATCTGCCTGCAATGCAGGAGAGCCAGGTTTGATCCTTGGGTCGGGAAGATCCCCTGGAGATAGGAATGGGAATCGGCTCCAGTATCCTTGCCTGGAGAATATCCCATGGACAGAGGAGCCTGGTGGGCTACAGTCCATGGGATCGCAGAGTCAGACACGACTGAGCAGCATTGATATTTAATCGACTTGATGGTGATGGGTGCTAACAGAGGAAAATAGAGCAGATAAGGTGGGAAAGATGAGTCTTGGGATGGACAGTGGAATTATTATGTATATAGTATGTTGTATTCACAACAAAGCACCTCAGTCTGGGGATCCTAAACCACAGGCATTTATTTCACACCGTTCTGGAGGCCAGAAGTCCAAAATCAAGGTGTCAGCAAGGTTGCATTCTCCTGAGGCCTCTCTCATTGGCTTGCAGATGGTGCCCCTTTGCTGCCCCGTCACATGTCTCCTGGGGTCTTTTTTTGTGCCCTAATCTTTTCTTATAAGGACACCAGTCAGACTGGATTAGGCCACACCCCAACAGCCTCATTCTAACTGCATTACCCATTTAAAGACCTCATCTCTAAACACAGTCACATGCTGAGGGACTGGGGGTTAGAATGTCAATCTATGGATCTGGAAGCAGGGGGATGGACGCCATGCAGTCTGTAACAGGTTACGGAAGGCTTCATTCATATGCTTACACATGATGGGAACTTGAGGGAAGCGAGGAGTCACATGGACATTGGGAAGAGTCTTCCAGCAGAGTAACAGCAAGGGTTGGCTTGGGTAGGAACTGACCGTGTGACTTTGAAGAACAAGAGGAGACAAGAGCGACTCAAGCTGACTGAGTGATGCCATCAGAGAGATCACCAGGGAGGATGAGTCTTATAGTCTGTGCTTAAAACATGCATTTTATTCTTGGTGCAATGGAAGGGATTTTGGAGAGTTTGGACAAAGGGGTGATACAGATTCCATTGCTCTTGCTTTCAGATGATTACTCTGGTTGCCATGCTGAGAGCAGAATTCAGGGAGGCAAAGGAAAACAAAGAGAACTGGTTATGAAGCTGTTGCCGGAATCTGGGCAAGGAATAGGGTGCCCTGAGTCCAGGTGTCAGTCCCACAGTAGGCGGCAGGTAGCCAGGTAGAATAGGAAGGTTTTGAAAGTAGAGCTGAGAGGATTTGCTGATTGGTTGGACATGGGTCAAAGAAAAGAAGGTGATAAGGAGACCCCCGTGTTTTGCCTGGACCGCCAGAAGGATGGAGCCTTGTTTTCTGAGATGGGAGAGGCTACAGTTGGACAGGTGGGAAGCAGGTAGACTGGAACCCATTGGACCATTTGGTGTGAGCTGCCAACAAGGCACCTGCAGAGCTACTGAAGGAATTTTGGCAAAGACATCCAGATTTGGAAGCAGAAACTTGAGAACCATCAATGTATATACACCTTGGGCACCTGATGCAAAGAGCTGACTCACTGGAAAAGACTGATGCTTGGAAAGATGGAAGGCAAGAGGAGAAGGGGATGACAGAGGATGAGATGGTTGGAGGGCATCACTGACTCAATGGACCTGAGTGTGAGCGAACTCCATGAGATAATGAAGGACAGGGAAGCCCGGCATGCTGCAGTCCATGGGGCTGCAGAGAGTTGGACATGACTTAGGACTTAGCAACTGAACAGCAACAATGTATAAACAAATACTCTGCAGCCCTTGAGACTAGAAGATACCGTGGACTGGAAGAAGACAGAAAAAGAAGAAAAAAGCTCTGAGGAATTGCTCCCTGGACCGCTGCAAGGCTAAAAGCAGAGGCTTCTAGCCAGGAAGCCCATGAACTCAGAAAGGGAAAATAAAATGCATCTTCATTTTCACCGACTCCTAACTGAAATCTGGTGTGTCCCTCAATTATGAATGAGGGAATAAAACACAACAGCATTAAGTATTAGTGACCACATCACCAATAGGAATCACAGCTAATTATCATGTTACTAGTGTTACCAATATTTCAAAATATCATTCACACTTATCACTATTTAAAAATTAGGAAGTCTTTAGACTTGCCACCGAATCTTTTCCTTTAATATGTTAATAAAAAAGCCCATATATTACCATTTCACACATTTGTTTCATTAAATATTTTGATTTTTAAATGAAATTAGTTTGTTTGCAAAGGCAATGCATTTAAAATCATTATTCTGCAAAGCTTCGTCTGCCTGCCAAAGAGGTCCAAGCTGCCAAAAAAAAAAGGGGCTCAGTTTTCTGGTTTAATGGCTGAAGAATCAACAAAGAAAATTGAAGAGGAGCCAGGCCCAGACTGATTCTGCAAACCTGGTCCTTCTCCCTGCCTCCGCCCTCCCTTCCTGATGACCACATCCTATTTATTTAGCCCTTGTGTTCAGTGCAACTTGGATTCCAAAATGAGCAAGCCAGAGCCTCTTCTCCCAATGACCCCGTTTTCCAGAAAGGGCACAAGTACCCAAACAGACATTATACTCATCAGACACTCTTGCAACTTACAAATGATACTCAGGCGCTCTGTGCAAGCTCCCAAGACTATACTTTATAGCTTTCAAATGCAGAGTTTTACTGCCGGGGAGCAGAGAATTGACACTGTCATTGTGTTCTTTTGTGGCTTACTTTCTTCTAGAAGTATTCAGCTCAGAGAGGAGATCCCTTTGGAGAGGGTAGTCTTTCTGTGCTGAATTCATCACAGGAGTAAGGCGCTTAAAGAACACCTCCTGCCTCACGGGCTGCTCAGGATAAGAAGCTCCTCTCCTCTGGTGACCCCTCTGTTTTCTCCTCACTCACTTAAGTTCCTCCCCGGCCCAGGCTGGAGTTAGGGATGGGGGAGGGGACCAACAGCAAGAGCTATTTTCATTGTTCTTTTGCAGATTTCCTATCCAGAGCCTCTTGGGTGCCATTTACTCCACTCTGAAAATAGAAGCACCAGAAGGTTCAGATCCACATTTGGGGCCCTGTAGCTTGAGGCCTTCTATCTCACTGACGCCATTTTTGGAGCTAACAATTGGCTGAGTAGATTTTCCTGGCTCACACCCACTGTCTCAAAGCAGCAGTCAGGCGGGGAGGGACATCTCAGGGCATCATCTGCACCATAAGAGGAAACCCAGAACGTCAGAGAGCAACTTCCTGGCTGTACGGCTCGGTGTGTGCTAGGCGTGTGCTCAGTCGCTTCTGTTGTGTCTGACTCTGTGCACGACTGTAGCCTACCAGGCTCCTCTGTCCATGATTCTCCAAGCAGGAATACTGGAGTGGGTTGCCGTGCCCTCCTTCAGGGGATCTTCCTGACCCAAAAATGGAATCCGTGTCTGTTCTGTCTCCTGCGTTGGCAGGCAGGTTCTTTATCAATAGCACCACTTGGGAAGCCCTGTACTGCTGGGAGATGTCTTCATATCCCATTTCCATGACTTCCAAAAGTAATATAGAAAAGAGTTTATTGCAAAAATAAATATACATATATATGTCTATTAAGAACCTAGGAGACATACTGGGCCAGCTTCGTTTTCTTCCATTGTTAAAATGGGGGAGGTGGTCTCAACTGCATGAAAGAATCTATGTGTGAGGAGTGGGATGTATGAATTTGCCTTAGTTGGGAGAAGACTGTCTCATCTTGGAGAAAATATCTTGGTAAATATTTTGGATTGAAAGGGCAAGGGTAGAAGCCATGAGACCCCAGAATCTCCAGCGATGGAAGACTTGGCTCAACTGCTTGGTTTAGAAATAGACAAGAAATAGAAAAGAATAGACAGACCCTTTAATAAACAATGGAAACTTTCTCTTAACAGCATACAATGGGGTGGGAAAGGCCTTCCTAACCATCTATGTATTCAACAAACATCTTTAAGTGGCAGGCACTGCTCTAGGTGCAAGGATCCGTGTTTCTGTCTTCAGATGACTTTCCACGAATATACATGAAGAAATAAGGTGTAAAAATAAGGCAGCAAGAGGGGCTTCCCTGGTGGCCCAGTGGTAAAAAATCTGCCTGCCAATGCAGGAGACACAGGTTCAATCCCTGACCTGGGAAGATTCCACATGCCACGGAGCGACTAAGCTCGTGTGCCACAACTACTGAGCTTGTGCTCTCAGAGCCCTGGAGCCCCAAATTATTGAGCCCGCGAGCTGCAGCTACTGAAGCCCACATGCTTTAGAGACCATGCTCTGCAGCAAGAGAAGCCACCACCATGAGAAGCCCAAGCATTGGAGCAAAGAGTAGCCCCCACTCGCCGCAACTAGAGAAAAGCCCAATTGCAGCAATAAAGATCCAATGCAGCAAAAAAAAATAAAATAAAATAAAGGTGGTATTCGTAAAATTCAGCCGTTCTTTTCTCTGCTTCCCTAGAATAAGACAGGGCATCTTGATCATCTGTGGATGCACAGTCAGTCAGAACGCCTGGGGACAGTTTTCACACCTGCCCGTGAGGTTTCTACCAGCATCTGATGGGTAGAGGCCAGGGACATCATTAAACGTCCTACTATGTGTACAACAGCCCCCACAGCAAAGAGCTATCTGGCTGAGACGCCAATAGTGCAGAATCTGAGAAGCCCTGCTGTGGAGGGAGTTGCCAGCGTGCACGCCCGCGTCCACTCTTACGCATGCATCCTTTAAACCAATATTTGTTGAAATGACACTATGTGTCTGCTGCATGTCGGAAAGGCAGCAGTGACCAAGAGATGATCCTTATTCTCATGGAGAGTCCTTGTAAGCTGAGAAAAAGTAACTCCACAAATAATTGCTTAACAGTTATGGTGCAGGACACGAAACAGTACATGGTCCAGTGTGGGAGCTGGGAAAACTGCTCTATGGATGCGGCCTCTGAGCTGATGCTGGGAGGATCTGGTGGTATTTAACCTATGACCTCGGTATTCTGATCATTGTGCGTTGGGCCACTGGATTCAGCAGTTCCTTGGCATGACTATTTGTGAAATCAGAGACAGATGGAACAGCATGGCGATAGGAACATGGATCCTGAAGCCAAACTGCCTTGGTTTGTAACCACCTTGGGTGACTTCTCTGCCTCAGTTTTCTCATCTGTAAAATGGGGATGAAAATAGCACCTACCTTGTTGGTTCCTGGCAAAGATCAAATGAGTGAAAAAAATCATTGAATAATGGGAAACACTCATACAGTAAACTCTACATAAGTACTGGTGATTATTAGAGTAAATATTGTTATTTCAAGGATGAGGTCTTCTCCACTGAAATCTGTCCCACTTCTTTGTGAAATGGTGAGAAAACACATGCCTTGAATGGACTAACCACTCAAGTACTTATACCTGCTCACATTTTTCTATGTAATCTCATCATTTTTAAGTGAATTTGACCATCTTACTTTAACAGCAACAGCACCTGAGGCTGGGAATGGGACTTACATTCTTCTTAGAAAAGTGAACAGTTAGTGTTTGACCTGCAGGGGGGCAGAATGTCAAAGATGCAAAATCCAATTGCACTCTGCTGGTAGTGTTTTTGACTCACTTTCATAATCTTGATTCTTTAAATCCCAAAGAGTCCCAAATTCTTTGCATAAACACATCCAAATTTTCCCTTCTATGAAGCTTGTACTCCATAAAAAGGAGTGACATGTTATTTTTATAGCAGGTACTAAAATACTCTTTAGGGGATCCTGTCTTTTTTTTGAAAAACATTTTGCTAAGCTTTAACTGTAGAAGGACAATTTTAAAAAGAGAGATAGATGACCAGGCTTGTACCCCAGAAATTGTGAGTTGGGAAAAGTGAGAGAGAGAAAGGAAATGGGAAAAGTCACCTGAAATGGGAAATGGAAAAAGAAATCCTGAAGAGTCCAGGAATGGTCAATTAAAAAAAACATCAGAAATAGGCATAACTGAAGGATGTTTTAGATCACATGTGCCTGAAAGTCAATTTTCAAGTTGTGTGCTGAGCAGAAATCATCCATCACCTTAAACTCTTTTTAGATGGCTACATACCATATTAAAAAGCAGAGACATTACTTTGCCAACAAAGGTCCATACAGTCAAAGCTATGGTTTTCCCAGTAGTCATGTACAGATGTGAGAGGTAGACCATAAAAAATGCTGCTGCTGCTGCTGCTGCTGCTAAGTTGCTTCAGTCGTGTCCGACTCTGTGCGACTCCATAGACGGCAGCCAACCAGGCTCCCCTGTCCCTGGGATTCTCCAGGCAAGAACACGGGAATGGGTTGCCATTTCCTTCTCCAATGCATGGAAATGAAAAGTGAAAGTGAAGTCGCTCAGTCATGTTCAACTGCTAGTGACCCCATGGACTGCAGCCTTCCAGGCTCCTCCGTCCATGGGATTTTCCAGGCAAGAGTACTGGAGTGGGGTGCCATAAAGAATGCTGAGTGCCAAAGAATTGATGCTTTTGATCTGTGGTGGTGGAGAAGACTCTTGAGAGTCCCTTGGACTGCAAGGAGATACAACCAGTCCATTCTGAAGGAGATCAGCCCTGAATATTCATTGGAAGGACTGATGCTGAAGCTGAAACTCCAGTACTTTGATCACCTGATGCAAAGAGCAGAGTCATTGGAAAAGATCCTGATGCTGGGAAGGAGTGAGGACAGGAGAAGGGAACGACAGAGGATGAGATGGTTGGATGGCATCATCGACTCAATGGACATGGGTTTGGGTGGACTCTGGGAGTTGGTGATGGACAGGGAGGCCTGGCGTGCTGTGGTTCATGGGGTCGCAGAGTCGGACATGACTGAGCAAATGAATTGAACTGAACTGAACACATCATGTAAACATCTTTTGTGAGTTCTGGATGCAGAAAGTTAAGGAAAAGTTTCTGGTGTTCATATCTGCAGAGTCATCCTCAGAGTGAGACTGTGGTGAGATTAACAGGTAACTAGAGATAGCTTCCCTAGTGGCTCAGATGGTAAGGAATCTGCCTGCAATGAGGGAGACCCAGGTTTGAGCCCTGGGTTGGGAAAATCCCTTGGAGTAGGGAATGGCTACCCACTCCAGGATTCTCGCCAGGAGAATCCCATGGACAAAGGAGTCTGGCGAGCCACAGTCCATGGGGTCACAAAGAGTCAGACACAACTGAGCAATTAACACTGTCACTCACTTTCAAAGATAACCTTAAGAATATATGACCCTGGAATCCGCAGAAATCTTGGAGCAGAGATTAAATTTCCCAGCTGAGTGTGGGATGGAGGTGGGGGTGGGGGTTTGTCTCAACAGTAAGAAAACAAGAAAGGATGTTCTCAGATGAATTGTGAGTCACATGCCCCTTTCTTCACTGCAATACATGGATCACAGGAGGAAATAGTTTATGGACCATTCTTATGATTCTTTGGGGCAGTCAGACATTAAAGACAATAAAAGAAGACATTAGGTGCTCAAAACAAAGTAAATGAAAGCATAAAAATCTCCACCTAAAAACTTAGAGCCTCAACTGACTTAAAAAAAGATCTTGCTAACTGAAACAAAGAAATCAATAAAAAGGCAAGAATGCACTGGTTGTACTGATTTAAGCTTCACTTTCCTTTCTATATAAATAAGGTATTATTTATTTATTTTTAGCATAATTTTTGGACTATTTGTATATTTATATGGCTGCTCTGGGTCTTAGTTGCAGCATGCAGGGTCTTTGATTGCAGCACATGGGACCTAGTTCCCTGACCAGGGATCGAACCCAGGCCCCCTGCACTGGGAGCTCAGAGTCTTAGTCTCTGGACTGCCAGGTAAGTTCCTAAAAAGATATACTTAAATTTTTATAAGAACTTAGTCTTCTCTGAGGGTGTCTTGTTTTGCCTGGGCTTAGCACCCTGTAGTTGACATCTTTCTGAGATGAGAAGAGATAGAAACAAGAAAAAGCTGCAGGTATCACTTGTTTCCTCGAGCATCATTTTACCACACTTCCCAGATGGTCTGTTTATTTGTTTTGTAAATTGAAGGTTTGTGGCAATCCTGCATTGAGCAAGTCTATTGTCACCATTTGCTCAACAGCATTTGCTCACTTCACATCTCTGTGTCACAGGTTGGTAATTCTCAAAGTAGTTCAAGCTTTTTTGTTATTATTATCTTTGTTGTAGTGACCTGTGATCTGTGATGTTATTATGACTCACTGAAGCCTCAGGTGATGGTTAGCACTTTTTAGCAATAAAGTATCTTTTAATTAAAGCATGTATATGAGATTTTTGTTTGTTTGTTTGTTTGTTTGAGAAGGAAATGGCAATCCACTCCAGTGTTCTTGCCTGGAGAATCCCAGGGATGGGGGAGCCTGGTGGGCTGTCTTCTATGCGGTCGCACAGAGTCGGACACGACTGAAGAGACTTAGCAGCAGCAGCAACAGCATGGGACTTCTTTAGACACGATGTACGCGGGTCTGAGTGAACTCCGGGAGTTGGTGATGGACAGGGAGGCCTGGCGTGCTGCGATTCATGGGGTCACAAAGAGTCGGACACGACTGAGCAACTGAACTGAACTGAATGTTTTCCCACACTTAACAGATTACAGTACCGTGGGAACATAACTTTTGTATGTACTGGGAAACCAAAAAAATCATGTGACTATTTATTGCAATATTCACTTTATTACATTTATCTGGAGCCACATCCACCGTATCTCCAAGGTATGCCTGAATCCCAATTTAAAAAATGAGGTGCTTTCAAGTGTTCAGCATGATTCAATTGAACCAGAAAATTCTGGAATCAGCAAAACTGTATAGAAAGAGCGTGGACGATTCATTCTGGCAGCGCTGCGTTGGACTTCTGGTTTTGGGTGGCTGCAGGCAAGCTGCTAAGCCTCTGGCTCCTGGAGACTCGGTGTCTCCCACTGTCGTGTGGGTGGAACGGTGCCCACCTTACAGGCTACTGGAAACATCAAATGAGACCAAGAGGGGTGCATGTATGCGTCTCCAGGTGATTCTCATTATTCGCAGGAGTCAGGCGCCATAAAGTTGTAAGAAAACCGATTCAGTGAACACTGAACCGTTGCTGTTAGGGGAAATACAGACTAGGGTCCTGTGAGACTCTGGTCATGGCATTTTCATCAAACCATCAATGTATCACTTTGTTTTCAGTGTGTGTGTGTTTAGAAACACTTGAATATTAAGGATGATCCAATAATGTTGCTCTCAGGGCCGGCAGCACTGTGACCCCAGCGTGTTATCCAGCCATTCTCTCCGTAAGGCGCATCCATGTTTTCTTGCTCACCAGACAGCACCCCAGCTCGACACGTGGGGATCACTGTAAACAGTAAAATCCCCAATAAAAAGTGCAAAACTGCAAGCAGCAGTGGTGCTAAACAGGCTTCAAAAAGAGCACTTGTTTACAGTGTAAGAACTGAAACGACAAAACCTGGCTGTTTCATCAAAGCTGCGTACACCAGCTGGAATCTGCATGTGAGTGACTGGGATTTTTACAACTCTGTGCATGGCTGTGAAGGATCACCAAAGTATTGCAAGCTTTGATTTGGGGATGACGGGTACATTTTCTTGGACAGCAAGATCAAACCAGTCAGTCTTGAAGGAAATCAACACTGAATATTCATTGGAAGGACTGATGTTGTGAAGCTCCAATCATTTGGCCACCTGATGCAAAGAGACAGCTCATTAGAAAAGACCCTGATGCTGGGAAAGATTGAGGGCAAGAGCAGAAGGGGGGCGACAGAGGATGAGATGGTTGGATGGCATCACTGACTCAATGGACATGTGTTTGAGCAAACTCCAGGAGATGGTGAAGGACAGGGAAGCCTGATGTGCTACAGGTCATGGGGCTGTGAAGAGTCAAACACAACTTAGCCAGTGAACAACAAGTAAGTTGTAGCGAGTAGGCAAATTTGCAGATACACAATATGGAAATAATGAGATTGTGTTGAAATAGGTAGATCTGTGTGTGTGTACTTAGAGCTGAATAAATGCTTAGTTTCCCTCTTTCTCTTTTCTCAATAATGTGCTAGACATGACTAGGGAACCAAGGACATTTGAGACAAGCATGTACAATCCCAGGTTGTCAACAGCGGAAAAAAAAAAAGCAAACAAACACAAACAGCAGCTGAAAATTAATTAAGATGAGAATTATAAGCAGCCCCTCACAGCCTGAGGGGTGCCACAGGAAGTGGGTGATTAACGGCCACCTGCCTGATTCAGGTAGTAAGGACTACAGCTGGAATGCAGGCAGGTCTTAGCATAAGCCTTGCCTCCCTCCTCTGAGGAATGTGGTCCCAGACAAACAGGACATCGGCAGTTCTTCTTACGGCTTCTAGAGTGGAATTTGTCTCAGTGGTCATAGGCGAGAGTTCTCTCACCAACTGTATGACCTTAGGCATATGGCTTAACTTCTCTGAACCCTGGGAGCTATGTGTGTGAAAGTCACTCAGTCGTGTTCAACTCTTTGCTACCTCGTGGTCTATACAGTCCATGGAATTCTCTAGGCCAGAATACTGGAGTTGGTAGCCTTTACCTTCTCCAGAGGATCTTCCCAAGCCAGGGATCGAACCCAGGTCTACTTCATTACAGGCAGATTCTTTACCAGCTGAGCCACCAGGGAAGCCCTGGGAGCTATAACCTAGATGTTAAATTCCACTCTCCATCCAAAGGAATGCCTCATGATCTTTTAGAAAAGCACTGATGGATCCAGAGGGAANCCACGTGTCCCCTAGGGGGCAAAGTGTCCCCGCATTGAGAATCTCTCTGCTTTACATCATCTTTGTTGTTGTTCAGTCTCTCAGTCGTGTCTGACTCTTTGCGACCTCGTGGACTGCAGCGTGCCAGACTTCCCCATCCATCACTATCTCCCGGAGCTTGCTCAAACTCATGTCCATTAAGTCAGTGATGCCATCCAACCATCTCATCCTCTGTCAGCCCCTTCTCCTCCTCCCCTCAATCTTTCCTAGTATCAGGGTCTTTTCCGATGAGTCAGTTCTTCAAATCATCTTTACAAAGCTGTAATTCTGGTTGTTTTTCAGATGAATAGTCAAGCAACCAGCCCATCTGCTAGGAAGTGAATTTATGACCAGAACCTCTTTTGCATGCCCAGGGTGAGAATTTATAAGTTACTGACTTCCATGCGTTTCTACTGAGCCTTTGGCACTGTTGATTGTCACAGAACTCTGGGGCTGGCAACTATGTTTCTGAGAGACGGTGCCCTGTTTCACGAACCCTTCCAGAAGGCCAGATAGCCTTGCAGAGGGCCATGGCGCCCCGAGGTCCTCCTGTCTCCCACCTCCTCTCTGGCCACAGCTTTCCCACCAAGATTTTTCAATGGCATTCAAGTCTGTTCTTACCCAGCCTGCAGTTCCTCCAGCTGCCGNGCCCTGTTTCACGAACCCTTCCAGAAGGCCAGATAGCCTTGCAGAGGGCCATGGCGCCCCGAGGTCCTCCTGTCTCCCACCTCCTCTCTGGCCACAGCTTTCCCACCAAGATTTTTCAATGGCATTCAAGTCTGTTCTTACCCAGCCTGCAGTTCCTCCAGCTGCCGGAACATCTGTGACTGGAGGCTTGACTTTCTCATGTTTGAGGATTTCATCTAAAGTATTCAGACAGACAGTAGACAGCTGCCTTCTTTCCTCCTGTGTCTGGTTGACAATATCTGTCCATTTTCTTCGTAATGGATAGGACAGTGCTTTGAGACTCTGGACCAAGGACCACCAATTTTATCTAACCCAAAGGCCTTTGTTACAATAAGTAATATTAATGGACTCCTTACTGTCCCCAAATGAAACCCACACGTAATAGAGCCTATCTCTACTCATAACTATTAAAAATGTCACACTACGTAAAAATAATCTATTAGACTCTGTATTTCAATATGTAACTACTCAGGCATGATTACAATTAGAAAGCTTAGGGAAATGATGAAATGTGTAAACCTGCATGGGCTGCCCAGGTGGTGTTAGTGGTAAAGAACCCACCTGCCAATGCGTCAGACACAAGAGCCACAGGCTCGATCCCTGGGTCAGGAAGACTCCCTGGAGAAGGAGATGACAACCCACTCCAGTATTCTTGCCTGGAGAATCCCATGGCCAGAAGAGCCTGGGGGCTACAGTCCATAGGGTCGCAAAGAGTCAGACACGACTAAACGACTCAGCACGCACGGACACATATAGACCTGCATACACCAGCACCACTACTGTGGCAACTGCAAACCCAAGTGTCAGGGGGCTTGGATTTGGTGATTCAAATTCACGAGCAGAGGGGCCGGGGTAACACGATCTTCTGAGATGGTGAATAACTCTTACTACGGTTCTGAACATATAGAGTACACACTTGCCTTGATTTTCACAGTATCCTTAGAGTGTTTAACTTTCTGGAAAATTTGATATATATTAAAAGTGCAAAAAATACCATGTTTAAATTTAAAAGACTTCTCTTAGCAATAGACTTAGATAGTAATAAATGGATTTTTCGCCTTTACGAATTGCTGAACGTTGAGCAGGATGGCAGGAAGGCCCCAGGCATCGCTGGCGGTCTCATTTCTTGGACTCTCCCTACCAAATATGACTAGGGCCCTTCTATCGTCATCACAATAACAAAAAATGCTCCCCAAGTCCTCCAAATGTCCCTCAAGGGCCAAGAGGCAGTGCTACTCCAGTCGTACCTTCAGGTAGCGTTCTCCCAGCTTTCCAGCAGCCTCCGTTCACCTCTTCTATTCTGGTTCAAACCCCCAGGCCCAGTCCTCATTGCCTGTAAGCAGGTCTCAGTGCCTACTCCCCAAGCCCGGCCCTTACTTTCATCTCGGTCTTCATTTCTGGCCCCTGGTGAGTTTCCTCTTGGGCTGCTAAGTTTGAGTGGGTATCCTCGTGTTTTTATGCTGTGTTGTCCAGCCTAACTATGCATCTGTGGCAAGAGAGTTTGCTGTCAGCCTCAGCTTCACCCGATAATTTACTGGAAATCACGTGTGATTCCATTTTCTCCCTGTCTCACGGCAGCTCCTGTCCTCATGGCGGCGTTGTTCAAGTATGGCCATTGCAAGTCCACCCCACACTTCCGCTGGTCATTGACCCCAACCACCCCAGACCGGGCTTTCTCAAGTCCATCATTTGTAGTCATCGTACCCCTGTTAGGACAACACCTGTTCCAAGTTTTTCATGACCAAGCCCTCGGTTCCTAACTCACCCCTGCAGTGTCAGGGCATCTGGTCCTAGAAAGGTCTCAGTCATGGCCTCACACCTGCCCGGAACCAACCTGCCCCCCATGACAACCTGGTCTCAGCCCCCTCCCCAGCCCAGCTTCTCCCCCTCTGCAGTGAGTCTCCCAACTGCCCACCCCCATGGCATCCCTCGGGATTTGTGGTGACATCAGGCAGGACCATATGAGTTAGGATTTCCCTGGTGGTCCAGTGGTTAAGAATCTCGCTTCCAAATACAAGGGACATGGGGGTTCGATCCCTGACCAGAGAACTAAGATCACACACGCCATGGAGCAACTAAGCCCACATTACAACTACTGGGCCTGCAAGCCACAACTAGAATGTGTGCATCACAGCAAAATAAATAAAATACTTAAAAAAAAAAAAAAAACACAGGAGTCAGCAGAGATATCCTATAACCTTGACCCTCAGGTACTCGGGGGTCAATGTGTCAATCCCTTTCTCCCCAGAAGGGGTCTCAGCTGTGCCCTACTCCCTGTAACAACCCTCTGTATTAGTTTTCTGTTGCTTCTGTAATAGAGTAGCCTCAAACAAATGAATTCTCTATTGTTCTGGAGGTCAGACCTCTGAATTGAGTCCTGAGGCTAAAGACGAGGTGTCAACAGAGTTCATTTCTTCTGTTGGCGCCAAGGAAGAGTCTGTTACCTTGCCATTTTCAGCTTCTAGAAGCTTCCTCAATCCTTGGCTCATGGCCCTGCATCATATGGTCTTTTCTCCCTCTGCTTCCATCATCATCCCACCTGTTGCTCCACTGACCTCCTTGCCACCCTTCCATATGATTACATTTAGGGCCCACCCAGATAATACAAGGTCACACCGTCCCCAGCAAGATCCTTACCCGAGCTAAAGAGCTCCTCCTGCTAAATAAAGGAACAGTCCCTGGATCCAGGAATTAGGACCTGGGTATCTTTGGGTGGGTGAAGGGGCATCAGTCAGCCCACCACTCTCTCCACCACTTTATAAAAGAGAGTGGGAGTGCTGAGGTCATCAAACTAGAGAAGAAAAATGTTTACAAGCTGTTGCACACATCTAGGGTTTCCACAATGACTCAGCAGTAAAGAATCCACCTGCAACGCAGGAGACACAGGAGATGTGGGTTCAATCCCGGGCTTGCGAAGATCCCCTGGAGGAGGAAATGACAACCCACTCCAGTCTTCTTGCAGCCCTCTCACCATTGGACAGAAAGGGAGCTAACAAGGTTTCTTGTCTTGTATTGTACAAGAATAGGTCTCACCTTACCATGAATCTTGCTGATAAGAAGTACAGAATTCTAACAACAAATAGAACACACTTTCTGTGTCAAATCTATACATGTTTTATCTCCTTTGAATTATCCTCGAAAGCCTACTGGTGGTACCTTTCTTATTTTCTGGACAAGGTAACTGAGGCACAGCTAAGTAGCTTGTCCAAGTTTTCCAAGTTAGTGAGAGGCAAATCCACGATTGGGAGCCACACACATTTGGACTCAAGAGCCTGCCTCTAACAAGCCTACAGATCATTCTGCTGCCCAATTCTACCATCACATTGCTGTGTGACCCCAAGTCAGCCCCCTTCCCTCTCTGGGTGTTGGTTAAAGCAGAAGTAATAGGCGAGGTCAGGATTTCTCAACCCTCACTCGACTGACATTCCGGTGGCGGGGGCTGTCCAGAGCACCGTAGGATGTAGAGCAGCATTCCTGGCCTCCGCCCACTAGATGGCAGGAGCATCCCTCCTTTCGCCCCCATCTCCACTGTGATAACCATAGATGTGGAGGACAGAATCTTCCCTGGTTAAGAAACACTGAGCAGGCACCCATCAGGACTTGCCAAACTTAAAATATTCTGAGATAATTTCTTTCATTCTTTCTTTAGCTTCAATTTAGGAATCGTTTTATATTCAGGAAGCTCTCTCAGCAGGCAAGAGTTCAAATGCAATGTGCAAGCTAACCAGTCTTATGAATGAGCACAAACATATGCCAGTGGTAATTAATTAAATACCTCCATCGCATCACGAATAGCACTGGCTGAGGACAATATTACCATTCAGAGTATACTGTTACCCATTTCTCAGTTTTGTATCACATGAGGTATAAGAGTAAACAGTTTGTTTAGGGGTTTAAACAAAAGCTGTTGCTTTTCATGTTGAAGGAAAGAGGAATCTCCCCAAATAGAATCAGAGTCTGCTCACCCTCCAATCTTGCCACTTTCTGCAAGATCCTCTCAAGGAGTCAATTTACATAAAGTGGACAAAAAAAAAAAAGACTGTCCCTCAGAGTCAGCTTATCTTTTTCCTTCTCCCTGTGGTCTCAGGATTGTGAGCATGCCTCTTAGCTTCAAGATTTTCCATAATATTGTCATAGAAGCTCTCCAGCCCAACTTCTACCTGGCACATATATACTGTGTTCAGATCATTTGACTTCATCTCCCATTTAAATGAGTTTGGGGTTCTTTGGGTACTGACTGAAGCAACAAAAAATATAGACAAATGTCCAATTTTGTATTCCAACTCTACCACTAGTTGTGTGATTCTGGGCAAGTGGTTTAATGTCTCAGCCTCTGTTTTATCATCTTTAAAATGGGAGTGGTACCACTTATCTCATGGATTTCCAGAAAGATTAAACTAAATCATATCTATTAAGCATCTAGATAGTGCCTGGCAGGTACTGGAGTGGAGTGAGGGGAGTGAAGTTGCTCAGTCGTGTCCAACTCTTTGTGACCCCATGGACTATAGCCTACCAGGCTCCTCTGTTCATGGGATTTTCCAGGCAGTAGTACTGGAGTGGATTGCCATTTCCTTCGGCAGGTACTGGTGGCTCCCTTTTGCCAAAGTGATGAGTCAGAAGGCAGAGAAGTGGCTTTGGGCTTCTCCCTTAGCTTCTTTGGAGAAGGCAATGGCACCCTACTCCAGTATTCTTGCTGGAAAGTCCTATGGACGGAGGAGCCTGGTAGGCTGCAGTCCATGGGGTCCCTAAGAGTCAGGCACGACTGAGCAACTTCACTTTCACTTTTCACCTTCATGCTTTGGAGAAGGAAATGGCAACCCACTCCAGTGTTCTTGCCTGGAGAATCCCAGGGATGGGGGAGCCTTGTGGGCTGCCATCTATGGTGTCGCACAGAGTCGGACACGACTGAAGTGACTTAGCAGCAGCAGCAACAGCTTAGCTTCTTGCTCTCATGATTGAAGAACAGAGCTCATGTACCTGAGATGGTCTAGATGTATCTTAAGAGAAGGAAAGAGGTAGAATAGTCAGTCTGTGAATAGTGACCATCTGACTATGTATAATCACTTTGGGAAACACAGATCCTAAAGTCTGACTCTATGCTGGCTTTAAGCAGGATCAAGTGTCCAGCTTGATCAGGAGCTCAGTCTGGGAAGCTTCACCACACACAATTCACATGCAAATGTGGTCAGCCTGAAAAATCAGATCCACTGGGCTACCAAACTCCTGAATCAGAGGAAAGAACAGAAGCAATATTCCAAAGGAGTAGGTTTAAGTTTAGCATGAGAAACTAATCTGTGTGTGTGTGTGTGTGTGTGTGTGTGTGTGTGTGTGTGTGCGCGCTAAGTCAATTCAATTGGGTCCAACTCTTTGCAACCCTATGGATTGTAGCCCGGCAGGCTCCTCTGTCCATGGGATTCTCCAGGCAAGAATACTGGAGTGGATTGTCATGCTCTCCTCCAGGGGATCTTCCTGATCCAGGCCTCTATTAAAATAGTTATCAGCTCTTTGGCTAATGACCCCTTTCACCTCCTGTATCAGAAAGCTTTTACTAGGTTATGCTATGTAAAAGCAACCCACAGATCTCAGTGGCTTACAACTTTAGCTTTATTTCACCATTTCTTTTTATTCTTGGAGTCACATATCTTCTTCAGCTCTATTCCGTGTATATCCTCATTTCAGGATACAGATTGAAGGAACAGCATCTGTCAAACAAAGCCTCATGACAATCATGGGGCAAAGGAAAAAAGAAAGAGATCTGACGAAACCCACAATTTAAGAACTGTCCTTTGAACATGCTTTGTATTACAGCTACTCATATGCCATTGGGCAGAGCAAGGCATGTGGATAAATCTAACATCAGCGGGTCAGACCACAGAAAGAACTAGTAAATATGTAAGGACACATCTCCGAATTGTGTGTGGGGTAGAGATGGCGTATGCTCCAAGCATTTCCAAGCCTTCTCTGATTTCAAACAAATTTTCAGTTTTGAGAAGACAAACCAAGTGAAAGGCTTCTTTTACACACAATGAGAAGGCGAACTCTCAAAGTTCCTCCTGAAGGCTCTTAGGGTCTATGGCACCAACTAGGGTCTTTCTAACAGATTTCCAATAGATCTTGCAAATCTCTAAATTTATTTTGCTAGAGCAGGGAGGTGTCCATTTATGAGGACAATAACCCAGGATAACAACATCATTTTCAGGTATCTTTGTGGCTTTTAGGCATTTCCAGCAGAGGACTATTACAATTTCTTTCTAGACTTGCTGCAGCTATGAAAAAAATCGGCCTGCAAAGCAGGAGACCCAGGTTCAACCTCTGGGTCAGGAAGATCCCCTGGAGAATGGAATGGCAACACACTGCAGTACTGTTGCCTGGAGAATTCCATGGACAGAGGAGTTTGGCGGGCTATAGTCCATGGGGTCCCAAAGAGTCAGACACAACTGAGTGGTTAACACTTTCACTTTCTTTCATGGCTATGACAGACTTCACATTAGTAAAAGATGAAAGGACATATAGAGAAAATGGGATATGTATGCACCTTGGGAGGAGTGGGCCCCAAAGGAATATAGAAATGCTGTCACCAAATAATAAAAAGGATGGTGAACAGCCAAAACTACAAGCATTGAGGAACACCAGTTCTTCCACTGGTCCCAGAAATTTCTTCCATGTCTAAGATGCTTTAAGTCTAAGTTTAAAAATTAATTTCTCTACCCAGGCTTCAAACCAACTGCAAAATCATTTTCTAAGTATGATACTTTCCTTTACACCACTCACTCTCCCCACTGCCACTAGGAATGAAGCTCCCAAGTTGTTCCTCATTAACTGTTTTATTCAAACAAAGGGCCCTTTCCTTCCAATTCACTAGCTCCACCACCACCCCAAAATCCCATCACTCATCTTCCCAGTTTTCTGATTTCCCTCATTTCCCCAATGACTTTCCTTGGAAAACTGCTGTCTTTGCAGGTCTAAGTCAGCATTCTGAACATTCTTGCAGCCGCAGTACGAATGTTCACATTGAATGTGTTATGTTCACTAAAGGAAAAAAGCTCACTCATCTTTGTTATCACCAATAACTATCTATCATGTTGGCTATTTATGGAGTCCCTGATAACGTCCTAGGCTCTGTGCTCCAGAGTTTTCACTTATGAGAATCACCTCTGAGTACAGGAGAGAATATATTATGACTTTAGTTGAAGAGGTGAATCAGATGGGCCCAAGGTCTCAGAAGCTAGAAACTAGCAGAGCAGGCATTCAAACTCAGTTTTGCGTGATCTCCGTGTCCATCTTCCTCTACATCATGCTTGCCTCCAAAGAAACACTGGATGAAACAAGCATTGTAAAGGGCACGCCACGCTGGGCCGGAACAATGCCCATTAAGTGGAATTCACACCTACCTTGTACTTCCTGCACACTTCGATTCACTCAACAGGCTGAGGAATGGAACAGGAGACACTTATTCCTCTCCGGACAATAAATCATTGGCTTTCTATCTGTCACCAGCTCGATTTCCCAAAGATTTGTTTTCGTCACTTTAATGAATTATTGGATCACCTGGAAATTGCTCAGAATTAACCTGTGGCTGACATTAATGGCTCTGCAACACAAGTGTCAAGCTCTCTCTAACCAGTCCTATCCATCCTTTTACAAAGAGACCAGCTGCCTGGCGCAAGGCGGTTCATTTATTCTGATGCTGCATCTGCCCGGCTCTGCAGCGGGGAGGTGAACAGGCGCCGGAAGAACCTGCGCAGAACAAAATGGCGTCGTCTACCGCAGAGGCCCCTGGGCGCTGCCTGCTGCTTCCGCCCTGCCACGTGGGTGGAATCACCATAATCCCATTATAACTTGCCACGCCACCCTCAGTTCTTTGGAGAGCCTTAGCAAGCTTCGAGCTTCTTTACTAGACTCCACTCTGTATCTTAAACATCCTTCAGTCCTCTAAGCTTTTAACTCCAGATCTATCCCAAATTCAAACAGTTCTCTCTCCCATTCTTCCAGCCTTCTCAAGCTATCCCTACTTCACGCCTCAAGAGCTAGCATAAAGCAACTTCTTTGTTCTCCCTGCTCCCACTCTCAACCTTCAGTATCCATTCACTACAGAGTGGCTGGAGTGATCACTTTAAATCAGATCATGCCAACTTCCACTAAGTTTAAAGTTCCCCGTGGCTTCCCACTCTACTTGACAGAAAATCCCCAAGAGCCTCCAGGACCTGGCTCTGTCTTCCATACCAACTCCTTATCTAGTACCTTGCTCCAAACTCTCCTTTGGCTCCCATCACGTGGGCCTTTGTCCCTCCCACATTTCACTCTCCTTTTTAGTCTTGTTTTGCTAACAGTCCATCTACAGCACTATGACAGACCTAGGCACATAGCAAGTACTTACTGCATTCACTTGGTCAATTAATCGGTTATTTTCAGAGTCTTAAGAAGATGGTGGAGCATGGGGAAATTGAGGGCTGCTGATCCCTTGTGAGTGGTTTTACGACAAACCCCCCCTCATGAGAAGCCCCACAGCTCACTGAGCTCCTCTGCCCCCTCCGTTCATGCTCCGGTGTTAATTTCCAGGTTGTCAGTCGACTCTCTAGATGAGGAAGTGGTACACTTTTCCTGCAAAGGGCCAGATGGTAAACATTTGCGCCATTCAGTAGTTGTGACAGAGACCCCGGGGTGCCTTTTCCAGGAGGAGTTCAGTATCTGTCACAACTACTCTACACTGCCACTGTAGTGCAAGAGGTCATAAGCAACACGTAAAGGAACGGGCCTCGTATTGACAGTAAAACTTTATTGACCTGCAGGAGGCTGGAGCTGATCCACTGGCTATAGTTTTCTAAACCCTGTTGAAACTACAAGTTTCAGAAGTAACTGTAATACAAGGCTGGCCACCACTCACTAAGGGTCCACTGAGGAAGGCCCAATACAGTAGAGACGAGAATTCACCCACTGCTGTGGCAATCAGGAAAGCCCTCTCCATGGTCTTCCTTTCCTGGGAGAAGTCTTTCGCAGCATAAATGTTGGAATCAAGCCTGTCATCTATTACAGCTTCCTCCACAGACAAGGCATGCAGCCATGAGTGTGTGTTAGTTGCTCAGTTCCATCTGACTCTTTGTGACCCCATGGACTATAGCCCACCGGGCTCCTCTGTCCATGGGATTCTCCAGGCGAGAATACTGGAGTGGGTTGTCATTCCCTTCTCCAGGGGGTCTTCCTAACCCAGGGATCAAACCTGGGTCTCCCGCATTGCAAGCAGATTGTTTATCATCCAAAGTACCAGAGACAAGTTACCAAATTATTTCTCCTATAAAATGGAACAAAATCCCTTAGGGTTTTTTTTTGTTTTTTTTTAAAGTTAAGTGATTCCAGGTGAAGTGAGAATCACCCAGCAAAGGTAAACACGTGTGCAGGCACATGCCCTGCAAATACAGTGTTGATTGTCAGTTTGCTCAGCCAACAACCTGGCTTTTGTCCTCCCAAGTGATGTTTACAGTCTAGAGGCACAGCTGAATTGTTCAGGACAACAGATGACATTCTTTGTAATGCTTTAGGGAAAGAGGCGAAAGAAAGATGAAGCAACTGGCAAGAAGAGAATATTTTGGTAAAAAATAAAAATAAAAACAGGTGTTTGAAAGGGATTTTCATGCTGTATGTGATATCTGATATAAAATCTCTCCCTTCACCACCCATGAGACTTTCTTATTACTGCATTGGGGAGTTGGATCCATTTGTTTTTAGGGGGCTTTAAGGCATGAGCTGAGGACAAGTGCTCCCTTGCCTGGCACATTCAAGGTGCAGTAAATGCTAGTCGGGCTTCCCTGAGAGCTCAAACAGTAAAGAATCTTTCTGCAATGCAGGATACCTGGATTGGATCCCTGGGTTAGGAAGGGAATAGCAACCCACAGTCAGTTCCCTTTCCCTTCTACCTTCATCATTTTGCCTTTACAAAAAAAAAAATCTTGGTGATTCAGACTCAATACCAAAAATCAGTAAGTCTCAAGTATGAATGTTTGTTAAAGGAAGAGAGTAATTCAAATGAGGCTTGCCTGATAGAGATCCCTCAAGGATACACAAAGATGGCAATAGAGATCCCTCAAGGACACATAAGAATGGTTTGCAATTAGCATACTCATTCTTAATATATAAATGGGTTATTCTAAAGTGCTGAAGTATGCTTAAAAGCAATTTGATTCTCAGTAGTCCAGGCATTCTCTTTGCAGCCTTTCCTCCATGTTGTTTACATTTCTCAAGAATGAGGAAACCAGAGACCAACCCTTTGCCTGAGTTATAACAAATTACAAATTAATAATTATCCCAGCACTCCCTGGGAGAGAGAACTCAAATTTGAGCCCTGGGAAAGAGAACTTAACCGGGTTCCAATTGATATTTTCCCATATATGTTTGTTTGATCTTGAATAAATCACCTATTCTGTCTGGTTTCAGTACCTTAACATATTCAAAAGCATCTTATGTGTATTGATTGGAAATTTTAATATTGTTAAAATGTCAATATACTGAAAATGATCTACACATATTCTTGACATTATCTAACATCTGAACTGTGACTCATCTCCTGGATGAGGTGCTCTAAAAAGTTATTATTTTTGTCATTTGTCCTCCCCTTATCCTAGAAATATGTGTGTGCGTGTGTGCGTGCACGCACACACACACACACACACACAATTTACCTCTCACACACACACACAATTTACCTCTTTTCTTGCTAATGTTTCTGGTATCATATTTAAGAATTTGGTGCTAAAGCCAAGATTGTAAAGTTTTACCTTTATGTTTTCTTCCAAGGGTTTTATGGTTTTTGCTCTTATATTTAGGTCTTTGATCCCTTTTAAGCTGAACTTTGTGGTGTGAGGTTGGGATCTAACCTCATTCTTCTGCACATGAAAATCCAGTTGTCACAGCACCAGCTGTTGAAGAGACAATTCTTTCTCCACTGAATAGACTTGGCACCCTTGTCAAAAATCGACTGGCCATAGATTTATTTCTGGACTCTCAATTCTATTCCATTGGTCTATATGTCTATCCTGTGTCAAAAGCACACTATTTTAATTATTATAGCTTTGTAATAAGTTTTGGAATGGGGAAGTATGAGTTCACCAACATAATTATTTCTCAAGATTGTTTTGGCTACTCAGGCCCCTTGCAAATCCATATGAATCTGAGGAACAGCTTTTTCATTCCTGCAAGAAAGGCCATTATAAAACTCATAGGCTATTGAATCTGTACATCACTTCTATGAATTGACTTCTTAACAATGTTAAGTTTTCCAATACATGAACACAGGACGTATTATTATTTACTTAGGTCTTCTTTAATTACTTTCAGTAGTTAGAATAATTACATTTTTGTAGTTTTCAAGATATAAATATTTACCTCCTTGGTTAAACTTTTTCCTTTGATATTTTATTTTTTAGATGCTACACATATTCTTTTAGATGCTACACACATCAGTGGTAAAAACAGGCATCCTTGTCTCATTCCTAGTCTTAGAGAAAAAGTTTTCAGTTTTTCATCATTGAATGTGTTACCTGTAAGTTTTTCAGGAATGCCCTCTATTATGTGGAGAAAGTTTTCTTTATTCTATGTTTTTTTGAGGTTTTTTAATCATTAAAGGGTGTTGGATTTTATCAAATGCCTTTTCTTTATCATCTGAGATGATTGCATGTTTTTCTTCATTCTATCAGTTTTATGTGTTATATTGACTGACTCTCTTGCACTGAGCCACCCTTGCATTCCTGGGATAAATCCCACTTGGCCATGATATATAATCTTTTTAATATGCTGTTAGATTCTATTTGGTAGTATTTGTTGATTTAAAATAACATTTTTAATAAAAGTCAAATCCTCAAAAATCCACTGTAGCCATACTGTAATGAACAGGAGATCTCTGTCTCCCACCTACATATAACTGACTTATCCTCCTAGCAATTGCACTGGACTTTTACTTTGCAGTATACATGATAGCTTAAATAACTGATCTTTTATATTCTTAAACATATATATGTTCTTGCATGTGCCTGTGCCCATGCGTGTGTGTGCACGTGTGTGTGTGCACGTGTGTGTGTGTGGTTGAGGCAGTGCAGCACAGTAGTCTACTCCAGGCTTTGGGAGTAAAAATCTCCCAATGTCAGAAAGATCTGCACTCAGCTCCCAGTTCTGTCACACACCATTTGTGAGAGCCTTATCAATGTCTTAGCTTCCCTGAGCTTCAGTTTCATCACAGGAATAGTTTCATCTGTAGCTCTCAGAGCTGTTGGGAAAAAAAAAAAAAGAACAAATGAGAGTCTTTATGCAAAATATTTAGCACAGTGCCTAGCATAGGACAGAAAGTCTCAACAAAAAGAGCAATGTGCTTATCAATATACTTTAGATTTAACAAATTACAAGTGTGTTATGTTTATGCATTTTTTTTTTCTCCCTGGGAGGTTAGTTTTGTTGGGAAAAGCTGCTCGGTTAACATGAACTTGAAGTGGCGGCTGTGGTTACACCTACTTAGTGAGATGTGCCGAAGAAATAATTCCACCAGGCATCCAGATATGTTCACAGAGAAGACTGATTGGAGGTATGGACATCTTACTCACATGCTGAGTGCAGTGGTTCTGCTTTATCAGCGTGGGAAGGGAGGCAGTGCTCAGCCTCATTTAGCCTGATATTTCCTCTCCGATCTCCATTCTGAGCCAAGGGGAGGTGCATTCCATCACTAAGGTGGTGGGTGACTTGCCAGGAAGGAAGCCTGGCTGAGTGGGTATCCGAGACTAGAAGTTGTTGGAATTAAAAAAAAAAAAAATCAGGTATTTGAGCTGCAGTCTAAAGTCATGGCCTTGATTACAGACTAATAGAAGAGAAACTGTTAATATCACTGCCTTGTTTCTCGGCTTTTTCTCAAGAAATGGCACTCTGTTTAGAGTAGACTCACCTTTCTGCAACACCCCATGGGTAAGAAAAAATTGCAGCCAACTCCAGAAATCATGCAGCAATTATAAAAGCTGCAGTATGCACAAAGAATCATTATGACCAAAGTTCAGCACTGGGGTGATTGTATGCTGGCTAAGAGCAAGGTCTCAGCCAATGGAGTGCCTCCCTTGAGGTCCAAAATATTCCACCAGTGACCTGTTAGCTGTGTGATCTTGGACAGGGCACTTCCTCTCTCTGCACCTTGGTTCTGTCTTCTGTAAAATGGTATGATAGTAGATGAGACTATGTGTTAAGCTCCGAGAGCAGTGCCCAGAACATCATAAGTATTCAATACATAAGAGTGATGATTCATTTAGCTAACATTTATAAGAGTTCATGACAGTACTCCCAAAGGGTGGTTGTGAGAAACAAATGAGATTACACAGCTCAAGTGCTTGGAACAGAGTCAGCGCTCAAATCAAGGTTTACTATCAGTATATTAAGGGGAAGAAACAAAATACTGATACAGAACATGATCTCATTTTTCAAATATGCAGAGGAAGGGGAACGGGTACAAAGCTCCTTCTTCTCCTTCCCCGAACCCCTGGTGCTGCTCCAGAAAACCTCAAATACCTAACAACACATTCCTCCCTGGAGTGTTAGAAAGAGCATGTTGCAGGTGGTTGAGAAGCTTTCAATACCCAAAGGCAAGAGTGTCCTAATGGGATCTTGGGCATCTCCACCAGCTGTGCCAGATTCTGACCCTCATTCAAGACCCAGGTCTCCTGGAACAGGTGTCTTCACCCTGCAAGTCATGGACCCCTTTGCAGTCAGAAAGCCCATGACTCCTTCTTACAATGATGTGTTTAAATGCATAAGACAGACGACATGGGATTACAAAAGATGCCTGTAACTTGACATAAGCTATGATTTTTATAGGGCTTCCCTGATAGTTCAGTTGGTAAAGAATCTGCCTGTAGTGTGGGAGACCTGGGTTCTATCCTTGGTTTGGGAAGATCCCCTGGATAAGGGAAAGGCTACCTGCTCCGGTATTCTGGCCTAGAGAATTCCCTGGACTGTACAGGTCACAAAGAGTCGGACACGACTGAACAACTTTCACTTGGTTCATGATTTTTACAAGTGAAAGTCACAGATACTACTAATACCATTATCATTTTTGTTTGTATTCATAATTGATTGAAATGCTAATTTTTAGTGGAAGTTAGTTAAAACTGAAATGTAGAATTTCCTCTTTCAAAGCACAGACTCCTGAATTTTATTCACAGATATTGTGGGTCAGTGGTCCAGAGGTGAGAATCCTTGCTGGGACAAATATCCACTAGGCCTACCCTCTTAGGCTTCCCTGGTGTCTCAGACAATAAAGAATCTGCCTGCAATGCAGGAGGTCTGGGTTCAATCCCTGGGTCAGGAAGATCCCATGGAGAAGGAAATGACAACCCACTCCAGTATTCTTGCCTGGGAAATCCCATGGACCGAGGAGCCTGGGGGGCTGCAGTCTGTGGAGTTGTAAAGAATTCACGACTGAGAGACTAACACTCAGGTAGGCTGACTGAGTCGTTCAGATTTTGTTGTTTATTTCAGGAACAGCAGACGTTCCATTATGCTCCTTGAAATCTAAGTGAATTGATTCAGAACACATAGCTTATCACCTTCTTTTAATTATGAGATTGAGAAAAACTACAAGTGCACCTTATGTTGAGGGAAAAATTCATCTAATTGGAATTGAATGGTATCAACAGCTAATTCTTTTTTTTAACACAATGATTCTACATAGAGTAAATTGGTTTGGCTGATCAATGGAAAAGAATACTCTTTTAGGGCTTAATGAGAATAATTCCTTCTTTCCTTACAAAGTTCTCACAGCTAGATGGATGTTCCTCTTATCAGCAAGTTTGGAAGTGATGGTGCTTTGCTTTTCATTACAAAAAACAAAACACACAACATTTTCTGAACCTTTTCAGCACCAGATTTTATATGCACACACGTGTTTGCACATGGATATGAGTACATTTTATCCCAGAGTTATGAAA
This sequence comes from Neotragus moschatus, assembly GCA_006410615.1. Classification (NCBI taxonomy): domain Eukaryota; kingdom Metazoa; phylum Chordata; class Mammalia; order Artiodactyla; family Bovidae; genus Neotragus; species Neotragus moschatus. The sequence goes on from SJYA01002926.1 coordinate 192,412, forward strand.
CTGTGATAAATAATTCTGTACCTAACAGAGAAAGCCTTTTGAGATTCTTTCCAGCAAGAAACAGCTAGAAGAGGTGAAGGACACAAGAGACTAGAGAGAGTGAGAGGGCAAAGCGATCCCTGGTTCCCCTGAAACAGACATGTTTCCTTTTCTATCTTCCATTATCAGATTGGTTATGGTGACTTTGCTATCAGGGAAACCATCCTTAGAACATTTACCCCAGTTTCAAGGATCAAAAAGATAAAAAGGGTTACAGAAGGTCCCTCTTTTGATTTTCCCCTGCCTGTGATTATCTATTGCTTCTGAAAGCTGAATCCTGAATGTAGTCCTTTCCTACTGTATCTGCAGCACAGACCCAGTGCAAACACTTTTCCTTAATATACGCTATTTAACAATTTAGCTAAGTAAGGGCATATCAGAATAGCCTGGTATAGGTTGTGTGCATGTGTGCTAAGTCACTTCAGTCATGTCCAACTCTCTTCAACCCTATGGACTATGTGGCCCACCACGCTCCTCTCTGTCCGTGGAATTCTCCAGACCAGAATACCAGAGTGTGTATACATGGCAGTGCCCTCCTCAAGGGGACCATCCCGACCCAAGGGTGGAACCCGCATCTCGTGCATTGGCAGGTGGGTTCTTTACGATAGGCATCACCTGGGAAAGCCCCCTGGTATAGGTTGGGCTGTGGTTATTTCAACACAAAACCAAGTCAGAAGTTTGATTTGGTCAATACAGTCAATTCTAGGAAGATAAAAAGGAATGGAACTATCTATGAGGGTGAAAATTCTTACCTCTTCTTATTAAGCATCAAGCTATTGGAATCATTCGATTTTATCTTCCGGGACAGTCGAAAGAGGGAATTGAAAGCCTGCTTGAACTTAAGACCAAGAAATCCAATGTGTTCATGGATGTGCCTCCTCTACGTCTGTACTATGTATGTATTTACAACGGTCATGCCTGTGTGTGTCCGAGCCTCACGTCTGTGTGTATGTCAGTGCTGGTGTGCATCATGGGTTAAATGACCAGCAGATGTTGCCTTTGCCTGGTCTCCAAGGTTATGTTTTGTGGGTTGCTTACAAATGCCAGCAAAGAAAACTCAGCCATGCTTATATAGTCAAGCGCCCTAGATGTTGAGAGCCTGAATCCCTGAATGTATGAGGTACTGTGATGCTGCATTGTGGAGAAGTTGAGTTACAAGTAGGAGTTTGGGCAGCAAAAATGTCATTTTAATATTCTGCTGGCAGCTCTCTACAACGGAGTTGAAAGCAACCTCAGGATGGATTTTTTTCAGACAAACCTTGAGACATTTTGTCGAGTGAATGAATGTTAAATAGAAAAGTATAGGAGACACGGATGTAAAAGCTGATTGGTACCAGGCTGGGGAGGGCCCTGAATACCAGGTTGAAGCAAATGGCCTTGGAGAACCCATCAGTGGCTCTGGCCAAGCAACGCATGACACAATGGGGGGAAGATGTGCCATAACCAGGGAGGTTCTGGCATTGGCCATGGACCAGTGTGGGCACATTATAACAGGTACACTGGGTGGTTCTTCATGGAAATGGAACTGAGTCAACATGAGTCCCAGTCCTCACTGACTGCCCAGCTCCAGACTCTGCTTGGCTCTCAGCTTCTAGAATTGTCTAAATGCTCATTCCCGTTTATTCTTTCATTAGTTCCTTTAACCCATGTTCAGTATGGGTCTCTCGTGTTTCAGGCTCTCTCATCAGCACTGGGGTTTGAGCAGTAAATGGAAGCAAACCAAATACCTGCCCTTGTAGAGTGTCCATTCCTACTGGGAGGAGATAGAGACAAGACATACATAAAACTAATAAATTATGTACTATATGAGGCAAGAGTAAGTGCTTGGGAGAAAATCTGATAACATAGACAAGGGACTTGGGAAGAGATGGGCAGCTGAGAAGTTTAGATCGGGGAAGATCGTGATGTTCCAGGGAAATGCGAGGATGTAAGGAGCAAGCACGTGTCTGAAGAAAGAAAACTTTCAACTGAAGAAAACTGAAAGAGAATTTTCCTCTGAAGAGAGAGGAAACAGCAAGTTCAGAGGCCCTGAATCGGAAGCTCGTATGCCATGCTCAAGAGATTATGAAGAGATCAGCGTGTCTGGAGTGAACGTGGGGGAGGTAAGGTCAGAGAGATGAAGGAGCTCACAGTAAAGGCATTGATTCAATCCGACTTCTAGAAAGAGTGAGCTACAGGAGGTGGGGAACAAAGCTTGCATTCTTCAAACCAGCGTTAGGACCAACAGGACTAAAGGAAATTAGAGTTGCTGGCATGTTTGCTTGGAGCCCTTCGCAGTTGGTAACAACATTGACAAGTTGTACGGTGAGCAGGGTTCCTTGTGTAGTTTCCAGATAGTCTGAATTTAGAGTCCCTGAAAAAGCAGAATCCAGTTGGTTGGAATCTCTGCTCACCTTAAAGGACCTGAGGTCTGTGGTCCAATATCTGCCAACCCTTTCTCTCCAGACCATGGACTCATTGTCCAGTTGGATTGATCCACTAGGCACTGAGGACCTGGGGGGGGGAGGGCAACCCCAAATACCAAAAACCTGATTTTGAGGGAAACTGTGAGGCTCAGGCTCCCCTTCATTCTGCCCTGGTTCTGGCTTCTTTCCAAACACATCTGGATTTCAAAGGAAATTGAAGCCACGTGGCACCGGTGAGTCACAGACACTGAACCCATCAGATGGGCCAGTTTTTTTTGATCCTACTATCTCTTTCCTTTCCTTTCTTTCTCCTCCTCCTTCTTATAAACATTCTTCTTACATGCAGAGATAGAAAGTGTTTTGATTGTTTTATTTTTTGGCCAACCAGAGCCCTACCTAGGCTTCCCTGGTGGCTCACCTTGTAAAGAGTTTGCTTGCCATGCAGGAGAACTGGGTTCCATCTCTGGGTTGAGAAGATCCCCTGGAGAAGGAAAAGGCTACCCACTCCAGTATTTTTGCCTGGTGAGCTCCATGGACAGAGGAGCCTGGCGGGCTACAGTCCATGCGGTCACAGAGTTGGACACAACTGAGCGACTAACACACCCATAGGACCCTGCCTTCCTCTTCCTGCTGATGCCACTTGGCACAACCTCCAAACTGTGTTCTTGTCCTATCAGTCCCCTTCCTCTCCAGGAGGAAGACATCTCACTCCATCTTTCACCCTTCCAGTCCCATGTCTGCCAGATCCACAATACACAGAAGGTGAGGGTCTTTGTGGTTCTTCTGGGAGAAGCTATAATTTGGTAGATTTTGTAATCTGGGAATTTTTATCTTTATTCTGTAAATTACCTCAAAGGGGATGTCCCTTAAAAAGAAGTGGTGCATTAATAAGGTTTCACAGTGTGGAACAAGTCATCACTTGCTTGAGTGCTCAACTGCTGCTTAAAGAGAAATGCTTGCTTGGAAAGTATATTTTGGCAGGGTGTAGAGTATAATAGACATTCAAAAATCTTGATTCAATCCAATCTGGCATTACTTGAGAGCAATCTGGCTTGAAAAGATTTGAGAGTAGCTATGTGTTTGGCCTTGTCCACTTTAAGAGTCCTTGGGTTTGGTGAGACTTTATGAGCATGTAAAGTTGTCCTCACTAAAATATCTCCCTTCTCATCACAATAACACACTGTTTCTCTCTGTTCCTTGGAGGGCCAGTAAGTCTTATCTCATTTTGGTTCGCAGTTAAACACTTGCACATCTTTGCTCCACTTAGGACCCGCCTCAGTGGTCCTAAAACTTAGGTAGCTTATCCAACCCAAATGGAGGCAAGCGTGTTCAACAAGCAGCAGAGAACTGGAGCCTGCTTACGCCGTCACTGTTGCTGCAGCTACAAGATATCACTGTTGAAGATCAGCTCTGCACAGCTCCGAGATGCTCCACGTTGGAATGTAAATCCCAACAGAAGCTTCAGTGGTTCTTTGAGGAAAAACAATCCCACTTCCGTAAGATTCAGCATAGCCAATGGTGTTTTATGCTCAGTTTTGTAAAACTGTATCACTTTAACACTCCAGAAATCAGCCACTGGCCTCAGGAACAGAGCATGATATTAGGGTGTCTGAGTTGGTGGGAGCTTACTGCACCCACCAAGGCTATGCCCAAAATACCTCTTCTTTATAAAACCACAGACTCTATTTTTGAGCTTAGCACTATATTGATCTCAGGGCTGTAATGCAGTTAGGACTTCTCCTTTCTTTAAAGTAATCTGATTTCAGGGGTATTGTTCTCGCCTGCCCATTTGACTTGGTCAGAGCCTCCTGTCAACCTGGTCAAATCTGTTTAACTGAGAGTGGAATAGCAGAGATGAGCTACCTGCTGAATTACACCCCTCAACAACACACACACACACACACACCCCTCTGTCACAGAAGGACCCTGGACTCAGATGAAAAACTACATTTCCCAGCTTCCCTTGCAGGAAGGAGCAGTCAGTGAGAAGGGAGTAGAGGCTGCTGGGTGAGATTTGAAGAAAACTGTTGATCTTTTCTCCTTGCTTCCATCTGGAGGCCAAACTTGTGAGGTGAACCCCACACCCCACCAAAGTTCTCTTGGATCATGAAGTGACCTTGAGGATAGAAACCATTAATTAGGTAAGGATATTAGAGTGAAAAAATAGGAAGACTTTGGGTCCCTGATGACCAGGAACTCCTGGAAGACCTCAGACCGCCTTTAATTCATCTTTTAGCTGGACTTCTCAAACTTTAATGTACATATTAATCATAGGCTAAAATGCAGACTCTGATTTGGGAGATCCAGGGAGGGATGAGATTCTGCAGTTCTCACATGATTCTAGGTTAAGGTTCCAGATAAAACACAGAAAACTGAAAGTGAAAATCACTCAGTTGTGTCCGACTGTTTAACACTCCATGGACTATACAGTCCTTGGAATTCTCCAGGCCAGAATACTGGAGTGGGTAGCTGCTCCCTTCTCCAGGGGATCTTCCCATCCCAGGGATTGAACCCAGGTCTCCCACACTGCAGGCAGATTCTTTACCAGCTGAGCCACCAGAGAAGCCCAAGAATACTAGAGTGAGTAGCTGCTCCCTTCTCCAGGGGATCTTCCCGACCCAGAAATTGAACCAGGGTCTCCTGCATTGCAGGTAGATTCTTTACCAGCTGAGCTATTAGGGAAGCCCTTAAAACACAGAGCACCCCATTTCATCTAAATTTCATATAAACAAGTAAGTTTTTAGTATAAATATGTTCTAAATATAGATGCATGAGATATACTTATGCTCGGAAAAATTTGTGTAAGTATGACCCAAATATCACACAGTGAATTAACAAGGGAACATCCTTTTCGGTATGGCAAAAAATGCATATCAGCTCTAAGGAACTTAGACTTCACAAGGTGGGTGGATTTCTACTGTTTTTATTTTATTTTTTTTAGTATTGATAGCAAAGGAAAAAAAGCACCCAATCTAAGTCAGATTTTTAAAACGTCAATGGAAAATGCACTTGGTAAACTCCTGGACTGCAAAATGAGATGTCCAGCAGGTCACCATGAGCAGCAGCTGGGGCATCAGCAGTTTGAGGCCAGAGGACTCTCTGCCTGTCTCCCTGATGTTGGCTTTTGTCCTATTTGTGCTTCTGTCTACTCACTATGAACCAATTTCTTCTTTTTCCCACTGGTTCCTACTCCTTCTCGATTTTCACCTTGTCCAGATTTTCACCACGAGGCCAGCCCCAGCCCCAGTTCTCCTGGAGTAAAAGAGGCACCATGACTCAGGGCATGGACTCAGACTCACACAGTGGTACTGTTATTGTTTCTGTTCATACAATAGTAGGGACGTTGTCATACTCTCTGTGCATTAGCTTCCTTGACTATAAAATAGGGAGACAGTGGTACCCACCGTGTAGGATTGCTGTGAGTTTGAAATAAGGTGAAATGTGCAAAAGGCCTTAGACCAGAAACCGACACAAAGTAAGCACTAAATAAATCCATACTGGCTGCTGTCACAGCACTGACCTCAAGTTCTCATTAGTTTTAAATCTCTGGGTGGGAGGAAGAGGATCTGGCTTCCTCGGCTCCCTGGGGCTGTCAGTGCAGGGGCTGTGAGGAGGCTAATGGTGCCTCTGGGAAGGTGAGACCTCGGTGCTGTGGGAACCCAAAAGAAGAGCATCGGCCTCGCCTTATCTGGAAACAGCATCACAGACTGAGCATCTCGAAGACATGCAGGGGGTTTCCAGGAGGGAGAGGGCAAGAGCATTCCAGGCAGAAGTGTAGCAGAGCTGGACGCCCTTAGCACGCGGCTATTTCTGTGCCTCATTACTCTACACTGCCTTACTTGGCAACAGGTCTAACTCAGCCACTGCTTGGTCTCTCAGTGGGCCCCGCCCACAAGCAACCAACTGTCAGTGAGTGACCATTACTTGTCATGCTCAGCTATTGGCCAGTGTCACAGTGGGCCCCGCCCAAAAGCAGCCACCTGTCAATCAGCGACCCTTAGTTGTCTTGGTCAGTGTTGCAGTGGGCCCCGCCCAAAAGCAACCACCTGTCAATAGCGACCCTTAGTTGTCTTGGTCAGTGCTGCACTGGGCCCTGGCTACAAGCAAACTGTCAGTGAGGGACCACTGGGGAAGTGATTCAGTCAAGAGTCAGGGGTATGGTGGTCATCAGGTGGAGAGTGAGGTTAGAGGCAGATTCAGGCCTGCTCCCAGAGGCCCTCCAGCTCACCCAGCCTTGGGCCAGTGGGTGAGCTGGAGGGCCCAGGAAAAGCCTGGGGAATATGTCCTGCAGGGGTCCAGCGTCCTCACTGAGGCCCCCCACTAGCCTTGGCCCAGGCCTTGAGGCAATGGTGACCCTCTCCCTCACTCCTCTGTGGCCTAATAGCAGAGGCCATCTGCCTGGGTCACAGTCTGTGAAGCCGGTCTCCACATTTAGGTGGCCTGCGGAGACTGAGGCCAGTTGGGCTGGGCGCCTGGCTCCCTCGGGGACGACAGCAGGGCAGGAGGTGGGAACCTCGCCCTGAAGGAGCTGCCAGTTGAGATCTGCCTGCACTTAACCAGGTCTGGGACCTTGGAGGGTGAAAGCTGTGCCTTGGGACTTTGTCCTTTCTTGGTCAGAACAGAGAATAACACTTTTTTTGTAGAGATTGACAGAGAAATCATTATCTGACTGTGACCTGACCTCGAGAACAAAGGTTCTGACACCAAAGAAGTTAGCAACAGCTGACAGGAGGGAGACAGGAGGGAGAGGGAGGGCCACCTCTGCCTCGAGGCCTGGGCCGAGGCTAGTGGGGGCCTTAGGTTCTGGAGCCCTGTAGGATGCAATCCCCAGTCTGTTCCAGCTCACCCACTGGCCCAAGGCTGGGTGAGCTGGAGAGCCTCTGGGAGCAGGCCTGAATCTGCTGCTAACATCACTCTCCACCTGATGGCCACCACACATTGACCCTTGACTGAATCACTTTCCCAGTGGTTCCTCATTGACAGTGGCCAGTAATTGTACCCCCTCACCTTTTGCTTTTAAAGGGGCTTGCCGAAAGGTTTCAGTAACTGTGGGGTTCTTAGGCCATGAGCCACACATCTCCTTGTATAAATCTGTAATAAACCTTTCTCTGTTCCAGACTCTATAATGTTTTAGTTTTGATGGGCCTCACTGTGCATCAGACACATAGACTTGAGATTCGGTACCAGAAGGAAGACCTTTAAAAAAAAGGAACAGAAAGTGTGGCAGGACTTGATACCCTCTTGGAGTCTCACTAGCCCAGCGGTAAAGACATGCTATGAGATGGAGCAGCAAGAGGTTAGGATGAGGTCAACAGGCAAGACAAAGAAGGCCCTTCATTGGCAAACTCAGGAGTCTGAACTTCATTCAACTAGTAATTGAACTAGTGATCCCTGCCTGGAGTCCAGAACTCCTCAAGATCCCTTATGCTGGATTAGAGGCCTGTGAGTTCACTTTGGCAATTTCTCTTAGAAAACTTCTGGTGGGATAATTAGGGAAAAGTTAAGGTCATCTTTCTGAGCCTCATTTCTCCCATCTGTAATATGACAGTAATAATCACTGCTGTTTATTGTTCAGTCACCGAATCATGTCTGAATCTTTGCAACTCCATGGACTGCAGCATGCCAGGCTTTCCAATCCTTCACTATGTCCTGGGGTTTGCTCAAACTCGTGTCCACTGAGTTAGTGATGCCATCCAACCATCTCATCCTCCACCCCCTTTTCCTTTTGCCGTCAATCTTTCCCAGCATCAGGGTCTTTTCCAGTGAGTCAGCACTTCCCATCAGGTGGCCAACGTATTGGAGCTTCAGCTTCAGCATCAGTTGTTCCAATGAGTATTCAGGGCTGATTTTCTTTAGGATTAACTGGTTTGAGCTCCTTGCTGTCCAAAGGGATTCTCAGAAGTCTTCTCTAACACCACAGTTCGAAAGAATCAATTCTTCGGCGCTCAGCCTGCTTTATGTCCAACATCCGTGCATGAATGACTACTTGAAGAACCATATAGACCTTTGTTAGCAAAGTGTTGTCTCTGTTTTTTAATATGCTGTCTAGGTTTGTTATAGCTTTTCTTCCAAGGAGCAAGCATCTGTTAATTTCATGGCTATAGTCATGTGATTTTGTAGTCAGTGATTTTGGAGCCCAAGAAAATAAAATCTGTCACTATTTCCATTTTTTCCCCATCTATTTGCCATGAAGTGATAGGAGTGGATGCCATGATCTGAGTTTTTTGAATGCTGAGTTTTAAGCCATTTTTTTTCACTCTCCTCTTTTACCTTCATCAAGAGGCTCTTTAATTTCCTCTTCACTTTCTGCCATTAGAGTGGTATCATCTGCATTATCTGAGGTTGTTGATATTTCTCCTGGCAATCTTGATTCCAGCTTGTGAAACATCCAGCCCCACATTTGACGTGATGAACTCTGCATATATGTTAAATAAGCAGGGTGACAATATACAGCCTTGATGTACTCCTTCCCCAATTTTGAACAAGTCTGTTGTTCCATGTCCAGTTTTAATTAATACAGGTTTCTCAGGGGGCAAGTAAGTTGGTCTGGTATTCCCATCACTTTAAGAATTTTCCACAATGTGATCCACACAATCAAAGGCTTTGGTGTAGTCAGTGAAGCAGAAGTAGATCTTTTTCCGGAATTCCCTTCTTTTTCTGTGGTCCAACAAACATTGGCAATTTGATCTCTACCTTTTCTGAATCCAACGTGTATATCTGGAAGTTCTCAGTTTACATACTGTTGAAGTCGAGCTTGAAGGATTTTGAGCATTACCTTGGTTGCATATGAAGTGAACACAACTGAGTGGTAGTTTGAACATTCTTTGGCATTGCCCTTCTTTGGGATTGGAATGAAAACTGATCTTTTCCAGTACTGTGGCCACTGCTGAGTTTTCCAAATTTGCTAACTTGAGTGTAGCACATTAACAGCATCACCTTTTAGGATCTGAATTAGCTCAGCTGGAACTCCATCATGTCCAATAGCTTTACTCATAATAATGCTTCTTAAGGCCCACTTGACTTCACACTCCAGGATGTCAGGCTCTAGGTGAGTGGCCACACCATCCTGGTTGTCTGGGCCATTAACACAATAATAATAGTGCCTGCCTTATTGGGTTTTAAGGATCAAATAAGTTACTATATGGCAAGTACTAAGAACAGAGCTTGGCACATAGCAGTTGCTCAATAAATTCATTACTGTTATTCTTATTAGTTCAGTGAAGTTTAAAAAATGAATCTGGGCACTTTTAGGTCATTTGGGTGGCCCACTTATAGCCTGGGACAACAATGGGATTATAATACCTGTGTTTGCATGAGTGTTTGTGATCCCACAGGCACCACTTAGCATATCTTCATCATCGGGGATTAATGGAGAAAGAGCAAAGGTGGATTTTATCCATCAAGGGTGTTTTTTGTAGCAGGTGAGGTTCCAATAGTGTCAGGGTATGGTGTTCAAAAAAGGTGCCCCATCTTGTTCATACAGAAGAAAGTGATGGGAGGACTGACTCAGGACCAGAACACAAAAGAGAATCTCCGGGAGAAGGAATCTACATCACTGCAGCCAGCAGGGTGCCATAATGTCTCTGCCAAGGGCACTTTAGTTTTGGCACAACAACATCACCCATCCCATTAAATTAATGTTGTTAATTTAAATGTTATGGGTTTCATAGTCTTACATTTTTTAATTTATAAATTTGGCTTTTGTTGTATAAGAGCTATTAGCATACGGACTATATGCCAAGCTTTGTGTTGGTACATATTTAAATAACCATATATGGGTAAACGTAATTTAGGTCAATACTAGGAGTCTGCAATTTTTGTATTATCATTATTACTCACATTTGAGAATATTGTAGACAGCCAGGAGGGCGTTAAAGAGCTGAAGTCTGTGTTTCAGAAAATTCAGGAAGTGTAATGTAAGGTTCTGTTGTCGCAACAGCACAGGTTGCTATGAGAAACTAACAACCTTGTGGAAATAACACTATGTTTTCTTGTCTGGACTCCGCATCTGGAGTAAGTAACCAGCAGTCGTGGTTTGCTTGGAAGCAGGGCCAGCTTCATGAGCCTGCGACATGTGCAGGGTCACACACTCAGAAGGAGACCACATTTCCTTTAATGCCCTGTTGTCACAGTCCTGAAAGTCTTCATTTTGAACAAGGGCCCTGGACTTTCATTTTGCATCAGGCCCTGCAAAATTACAGAGTCGGTTCTTCCTGGACGGAGGGGATTCCCTGAACATGGGGCATCCAGTGCTAAAATCAAGACCATGTCAGCAAACTGGGAGGTTTGGTCACCCCAGTGGGCACCTGGTGGCTTTACTTCCAGTGCCCTGGCTGCTTCACGGGGGCATCAGGCAGGGGATCTGTTGAGCCCTCAGGTCAGGAGGATGCACACACCAGGCTCAGGATTCAGTTTCCCAGGC
>SJYA01002926.1:207971-223354 GCA_006410615.1 Neotragus moschatus
CCACTCGACTTCACATTCCAGGATGTCTGGCTCTAGATGAGTGATCACACCATCGTGATTATCTGGGTCGTGAAAATCTTTTTTGTACAGTTCTTCTGTGTATTCTTGCCACCTCTTCTTAGTATCTTCTGCTTCTGTTAGGTCCATACCACTTCCATCCTTTATCAAGCCCATCTTTGCATGAAATGTTCCCTTGGTATCTCTAATGTTCTTGAAGAGATCTCTAGTCTTTCCCATTCTGTTGTTTTCCTCTATTTCTTTGCATTGATCACTGAAGAAGGCTTTCTTATCTCTTCTTGTTATTCTCTGGAACTCAGATGCTTATATCTTTCCTTTTCTCCTTTGCTTTTTCCCTCTCTTCTTTTCACAGCTATTTGTAAGGCCTTACAAATAGCTGGGAAGCTTATATATATATGTCATGCCTGTCTACTTTTCTTTGAAGGAAGTGTCCATGATCAAACATATTTGAGGACAATTGGCTCAGATGTCTTAAGCCTTGGATGCAAAAGAAGCTGTAAGTCTCCATTCAGGCTCTTTTTTCCTTCCCACTGTTCAGTGGACTATGTGCACTGGCTGTGCAGATGACATCATACGAGATGCAATGAAGAAAGGCGCACAATGGATGTCCCCCTGGGACCAGCAATCTGATGCAAGAGCCAGGGAGACACATAGAAGGGTTTAATCCATGTTGTTTAGTAAAAGACAGAGAGTGGGATTTAAACAATGGGTAAGGAGTTATTGGGTGAATACAGAGCAGAAAGATACTTTAGGCAAAAGAAAGAATTTGAGCAGAAATATGGAGAGAATAGTAGTTTAGAGAATGATGCTAGTGGGGAGAGTGGAGCTGAGTGTTTTTTTGGCTGAAAGTAGGGAGGACAGAGGAGGTGGAAGAGGACGGATGGGCTGTTGCCTACAACAGTGCTTGCGGCCTGGGAGTGAAAATGAAAGTCACTCAGCTGCATCCAGCTCTTTGCCACCCCAGGGACTGTATCCTTCCAGGCCCCTCGGTCCATGGAATTCTGCAGGCATGAATACTGGAGTGGGAATATAAGGGAATATTGGAGATGCCCTTCTTCAGGGGATCTTCCTGACCTAGGGATCAAACCTGGATGTCCTGCATTGTAGGCATATTGTTTTCTGATAAGGGTTCAATAACTATTTTTTGAGTGAATAAAGAAAGAAATGAGTGAAAGACAACCTTGAATGCCAGCCTAAGGAGATGAAATTTAACTATAGGTAATGAGAAGTCATAATAATAATACTAATTAACATATGTTATCTTCAGTAGTTTTNTGTAGGCATATTGTTTTCTGATAAGGGTTCAATAACTATTTTTTGAGTGAATAAAGAAAGAAATGAGTGAAAGACAACCTTGAATGCCAGCCTAAGGAGATGAAATTTAACTATAGGTAATGAGAAGTCATAATAATAATACTAATTAACATATGTTATCTTCAGTAGTTTTGAGAATGGGAAGTGAGCTGCTCGGAACATCACTTAGGGAAAAACAGGGCACAAAATACTGCATAGATTCTGGGTTAGATGGGAGACATTAAAGTCCAACTTCTTTGTGCCTCCCCGGTGGCGCAGCAGTAAAGAATTCACCTGCAGTGCAGGAGACAGGGGTAGATGTGGGTGTAATGCCTGGTTTGGGGAGATCCGCTGGAGCAGGAAATGGCAACCTACTCCAGTGTTCTTGCCTGGAAAATCCCATGGACAGAGAATCCTGGTGGGCTACAGTCCTTGGAGTCACAAAGCATTGGACACGACTGAGCACAGTATACATTACATTGTATCTACCCTGATAGAGCTGAAATTACTTTGGTGGAAACTGAGGCTGTAGAAACATCAATGCCAGAAAAACAAGGAAATGTAGAGCCAGGAAGGAAAAAGCAGGGTAGTGTGAAATACAACAAGGGGGAAGGCTTCTGCAAAGAATTCCTACTTCAGGTGAAAGTTGAAGGCTGACAATCAGTTCACCAGGCAAAGGGAGTAAAGCAAACATTTCAGGCAGAGGGACAGTTAATGCAAATGCCCTGAGCTAAGATATGGGATACCAGACCACCTGACCTGCCTCTTGAGAAATCTGTGTGCAGGCCAGGAAGCAACAGTTAGAACTGGACATGGAACAACAGACTGGTTCCAAATAGGAAAAGGAGTATATCAAGGCTGTATATTGTCACCCTGCTTATTTAACTTATATGCAGAGTACATCATAAGAANGGCATCACTGACTGGATGGACGTGAGTCTGAGTGAACTCCGGGTGTTGGTGATGGACAGGGAGGCCTGGCCTGCTGCGATTCATGGGGTCACAAAGAGTCGCACAGGACTGAGCAACTGAACTGAACTGAACTGAAGAAGGGCTTTGTCAAAGGAGAGAAACAAAATGAAACAAAATAACAACAGTAGCAAATCTGGTGTGACTGCAGCATTGTGAGTCAAACTGAGAAGTGTGGACCATGACTAGGCCGGAAACAGGCAGGGGCCAATTTTGAGCCAGGCCCGGAAGACTTTGTTAAGGATTTCCATTCTCAACCAAAGAGCAAAAAAGGGCCACTACAGAGTCTAAGCAAAGGAGTGAAGAGCTTCTATTTATGACTTTTAACAGGTCACATTCAAGGGCATGAGTCCAGATGATTTGCCGCTGGATCGAAGACCTGCTTATCTTTCTTTCCTTGGGACAGTCAGATGACGTGCTTTTGTTTGCTAGTAGTATAACTCTGGAATAAAAGTGTATTAACCATATAGATTATGGCTAGGTGATTCCAGCGTTCACTCAGCAGCTCAACAATAGCTTCTCTATAATTCTTTGTCCGTTTCCTCATTGTCATACGTTGGCTGCCACAGCTCCAAACATCACGTCTTCACCTGACAATATGCGAAACAGAGAGAGGGGAGAATGCCTTCTACTCACATCTCCTCCCTCCTCTTTTATGAACAAAAGGTATATTTTCCAGAAACCCCTCTGCAAATTTCCTCTTTGTGGAGATTTGGTCACTGCCCACACCATCATGTCAAGGGGGATGGTAAGGCAGTGATCAGGGAAGGCAGGAGGGAAAGATAAGGATTACTCAATGTTGCATTTCACCTCTTTCTCTCATTGCACAAGAGGGTGATTATCTGCTTTTGGACACTTTGCTGTGGGAGAAATTCAGGAGGCAGATATACCCGTCTATCTGCATACTTAGCTTGTTGACCTTAAACAAGGCATTGGGGAAGATAGTATAAAATAAGGTAATAAACACTCATCCAGCTTAAGGAAAACATCTCAGCAACCATGAGACCACCGATTACTCTCTATAAGATCATCTCCATTCCTTCAACCACAATTTTGTATTTGAAGCTTATAATGCCTTGAATTTGAGCATGCCTATGACACGTTTATATCCTGAAAAGATGGCCCTTCCTGGTGGCTCAGCTAATAAAAAATTTGCAATGCAGGAGACGCCTGTTCAGTTCCTGGTTTGGGAAGATCCCCTGGAGAAGGAATAGACTACCCACTCCAGTATCCATGGGCTTCCCTGTGGCTCAGACAGTAAAGAATCCATCTACAATGCAGGAGACCTGGGTTCGATCCCTGGGTTGGGAAGATCTCCTGGAGGAGGTCATGGCAACCCATTCCAATATTCTTGCCTGGAGAATCCCCATGGACAGAAGAGCCTGGAGGGCTATATAGTCCATGGGGTCACAAAGAGTTGGACACGACTGAGTGACAAAGCACAGCTCAGCACATCCTTAAAAGACACATGGTACTCTTTGATCTATTGCTGAAACTTGATATGAAAGAATCCTATACTAATACACTCTTTGGCAGTTTTTTCCATCCACACTGCTTCCTCCTCCACATTAAAGATGGTATGCATATCTCTAGTTCATTTAGCCTAACTGACATATACTCTCTCAATGTTTAAATATTTCAGGTTTTTTTTTTCATCCTTCCTCTCACTGATAGACATTTGAGATTGATACCATTTGTTTCCACTATTACAAATGGATATTTTCATATATGTTTTTATACATTCCTCTGTGTACATGAGTATGTTTCTCCAGGGCATATAATGGGAGAATTGCTGTATGGAAAAAAAGACAAAACTGAGAGTCAAACCTGCTAAGACTGGATTGTACCAACAGTTCTGCCATCTTGTCACCTCTTTGGTGAGTCCTCTAACTGCTCTCCCCCAGGTTCCGCCTCTGTGAACCACGGGATAATGATGTCGTTATGAGAATCATTATGAAAATTAAATTAAATCATGTCCATTGAATACCTAACAGAGACCAGGCACAGGGTAGGTTTGCGTCCCGCGCTACCTCCCCCAGCTATCCCCTCAGTACTTCGGCTGCTACATTATTTATAAAATGGTGATTGTATTCCTCATCTTGCTAACTACCCAGAATCAAAGGGGATACGGCAGT
The DNA here is from genome assembly GCA_006410615.1 of Neotragus moschatus. Classification (NCBI taxonomy): domain Eukaryota; kingdom Metazoa; phylum Chordata; class Mammalia; order Artiodactyla; family Bovidae; genus Neotragus; species Neotragus moschatus. The sequence goes on from SJYA01002926.1 coordinate 212,387, forward strand.
AGGTAAAAATCCTATGAAACTGCTGCCTTTTTAAGACAAAAAAGTTCTAATAGCAGCAATCTGTCACACAGTTCAGCATGATATATTGAAGTGCTTTGAAAGTGAAACCCAGCATTCATTCACTCGTCAGAAATTTTTTCAGATCTGCTTCACACCAGGCACCAGGTCATCAAAGGCTAAACAAACAGACCCAGACATGGACTCCCAATCCTGCAAAGAAACGCAGTGAACAATTATCACACAAATACATATAAAATATGCTAAGTGTGAGGAAAGAAAATAATAGCTAGTAATAATAATAACAATGGCAAGTAATCTTGGCACTACCCGTCCTGCCCGGGAGCTAATGTAATTCTCACAACAATCCTGTGAGATTGATACTATTATTGGGTATAATATCAATTATTATATTGATATAATAATAATATGATATTACTATAGCAGGAAGCAAATGGCCTAATCCAAGGAGCAACCAAGGTGAGTGCAATGAATGGGATACTGACTGAGGTGTGGGCAGAGCTGAAGGAAACCCACCAGGGCCGGGAGACTGCCAGGGGCTGGCCACATCAGGGAGCTGTGACCTCCTTGGTGCTAAGGGAGTATGGTGGGTGTGGGCACTTTCTAGAACTTAGTGCACAGCTGCCCATCAAGAGCCTGGAGAGGGAACAGAGCCACCAGCTCGCAGGCAGGGAGCTGGCTGAGTAAACTGCATGATGTCATCTCCATCGGCCTTTCATTGACTAACTTCAGCCAGAGGACAGGGCAAAGCATTGACCAGCCCAAGGGAGCACAGAGGAGGGCGAAAAGGGTGGCCAGACTGGGAACCTGCAGTATCAATTGTTATCCCTATTAACAAATGACAGTGAGGCACAGGGAAAGGAAAAGACAAACAATGATCTCAACAAGAGATCAAGGATAATCACAAGCAATTTTTTGCTGCTATGTGTGATCCAGGAGGGCTTCTCGGAGGAGTTGACCCACCCAGTGAGCAGGGACCAGAGGAAGAATGTCCAGAGAGGGTGTGCACAGGTAAAGATTCTCAGTGAGGGAAGCTCCAGTTGTGCTGGACAAATGAAAAGAAGGTCAGCTCAGAGGGACTGTAGGATTGGAGTCAGGTGAACAGAGGCACTGCACCGAGTATTATTATGATTGCAAGCGCACTGGCTCCAGAGGAACATGGCTGAAAGGCCTCTGACCACTTTCCTCTCGAATCTGAATTCACAAAGGCCCACTGTGGACACCAGGCTAGTTTCTCCTCACCGGGTCACGCCGCTGGTGCATGGTCACCTAAGAGTGGCCAGCTCCTCGGCGGGAGGTTCTTGGCAGAATGCCCGAGCCAGACCGGCTGAGCTTGGCTGGAGCCTGCAGGACCCTGCCGCGGGGCCGTCAATCCGCTCAGCTATGATAGCTGCCTAATGGCGCGGAACGTGTTTAAAATGCAACCCAGGTGCCGGACCCTCTTCTACATGCAGTACCATTAGGGAGGCTCCATTCTCGGCCGAGCAGGACTCCCGTATCCACAAGGGCACCACTTACAGTGAGACTGGACTGAAATTGACTTTGGAGGAGGGTGACCTCCCCGAGTGAGGAGCAGAGGGAAGGGAAGCAGGGAGCATCTCTGCTCTCGGCACCGCCAGGCAATCACTATGGGTCTCAGTTACCGCTGGTTCCTCACTCTTGCCAGTGCCCGCAATGGACAAGGCTCCCTTCAGAGGGTTTCGAAAACAAAGTCTTTCAGCTGTTAGCTTGTTGGAATCCAGGTGTGGGCCTTGCCTAATTTACATATTTGTTTTAATAATTTGCATGCATGTATATGCACTGGAGAATTCCAGNGTCTCAGTTACCGCTGGTTCCTCACTCTTGCCAGTGCCCGCAATGGACAAGGCTCCCTTCAGAGGGTTTCGAAAACAAAGTCTTTCAGCTGTTAGCTTGTTGGAATCCAGGTGTGGGCCTTGCCTAATTTACATATTTGTTTTAATAATTTGCATGCATGTATATGCACTGGAGAATTCCAGGGACGGGGGAGCCTAGTGGGCTGCCGTCTATGGGGTCGCCCAGAGTCGGACACGACTGAAGTGACTTAGCAGCAGCAGCAGCAGCATGTATATATCCACCCATCCACTCATCTATGCGTCTATGATGTATCTATCTATCTATCACAGATAACCACAGGGCTCACTTTTTTTTTTTATTGCGCATTCCATTCGAGGAATGGTTGTAATCACTGTAATTTATTTCTTCCTCATAAAACTCCTGTGAGCTAGGTACTATAATAGTTTCCATTTCATCATGGTAATATAGAGGCACAGAGTATTGATGTAGCTTGCCTAGAGGCATTCAACAGCTAGTAAATTAGAAAGTGGAGATTTGAACCCGAGAAGTATGACTTCAGAGGAAGGCCAAAGGATCTGTAAGTGACCACATGCATATCCTCCACCTTAGATTTATAATCGTTGCTACATGGAAATTTCCGCTCCCTCTCCTTCCTCTTTGTCTCTCTCTCCATACAATACAATGCTATATGTAATTGTATCTCAATGAAGCTAGGCTATAAACAGAGTTAGATGAGAATATATTACTCACAGAAGATGCATGCTGAGATATTGGGGTTGAAGTTGCACGCTATATGGAATTTATTTGCAAACAGTTCAGAAAAATATACAGAAGACAAAAAGATGGCCAACAATCACAAGAAAAGATGGTCAGCATCACTAATTCTCAAAACTACAATGAGGTATCACCTCACTCTGGTCTGAACGGCCATCATTAAAAAGTCTACAAGTAGTAAATACTGGAGAGGGTGTGGAGAGAAGGGAACCCTGTTCCCTGTTGGTGGGCATGTAAATTGGTACAACAACTATCAAAAACAGTATGGAGTTTCCTTAACAAACTAAAAATAGAACTACTATATGATCCAACAATCCTACTCCTGGGCAAATATCCAGGAAAGATGAAAACTCTAATTAAAAAAGCTACAGGCACCCCAGTGTTCACAGCAGCACTATTTACAATAGCCAAAATATGGAAGCAATGTAAATATCCAATAGATGAAATGATAAAGATGTGGCATGTATCTATATCCATATATATGTATATACATATATACATAGTATGGTGTATATATATATATATATAATACATATGTGCATATATACACATATTTATATATATATATATACACACACATATGAAAAGTGGAAGTGTTAGTCACTCACTTGCGTCTGACTCTTTGTGACCCCATAGACAGTCCGAGGCAAGGACTACTCCAAGGGATCTTCCCAACCCAGGGATCAAACCAGCATCTCCTGGATTGGCTGGTGGAGTCTTTACTGTCTGAGCCACCAGGGAAGCATATATTACAATATTATTCAGCTATAAAAAAAGAATGGCTCATGAAAAGAATGAAATAATGCCTTTTGCAGCAATGTGCATGGACCTAGAGATTATCATGCTAAGTCAGACAAAAACAAATAAATGAAATCACTTACATGTGGAATCTAAAAAAAAAAAAAGACACACATGAACTTGTTTACAAAACAGAAATAAACTCACAGACATCAAAAGCTAACTAATGGTTACCAAAGGGGAAAGGGGGAGAGGGATAAATTAGGAATTAAATCTGTGGCTAACAGATACACACTACTGTATATAAAATAGATGAACAGCAAGGACCTACTGTATAACACAGGGAACTATATTCAATATCTGTTTAAGAACTGAGAAAGAATTTTTATGGGAATCACTTTGCTGTATACTTGAATTAAGTCAACTAAACTTCAATGAAAGAAAGACAAGCCTGTGCGTCAGTGTGTATGTGATGAAAGCTTTCAAGATCTACTCTCTGAGCGACTTTCAACTATACACCAGTCTTGGGAATGACGGTGGCCACGCTATGTCCTGCATCCCCAGAACTCATTCATTACACAGCTGAAAGAGTGTACCTTTTGACCTCATTCCCCACAACCCCACCCCCGCCGCTGGCAACCTGTTTTGTTTCTATGAGTTCAGTTACTTTCGATTCCACATATAAGTAAAACCATCCAGTGTTTGTCTGTCTTTGCCTGACTTATTTCACTTACCATAATGCCCTCAAGGTCCACCCTTTCCACAAACAATGAGATTTCTTTCTTTTTTATAAATGACTAATATTCCTTTGTGTATATGTACCACTTTTTCTTTATCTATCCATCCATCTGCAAACACATATCCGTGTCTTGACTGTTGTGAATAATACTTCAATGAACATGGGATAGTGATTTCACTTCCTGTGGACGTTTAGCTAGAAGTGGAATTGCTGGATCATACTGTAGTTCTTAATTTTTTTGAGGAGTATCCATACTGTCTTCCATAGTGGCTTACCAGTTTTTATTGTCACCCACAGTGTACAAGGATTCTCTTTTCTCTCCGTCCTCAGTAGCACTTATTTCTTTTCTTTTTGATGATGACCATCCTAACTTGTGTGCAATGATATCTCACTGTGGTTTTAATTTGCAATTCCCTGATGATTAGTGATATTGAACATCTTCTCCTGTATCTGTTGGCCATTTGAATATCTTTTTTTTTTTGGAAAAATGTATATTCAGGTTCTTCCTCTGTTTTTAGTTGCATTATTTGGATTTTTTTTCCTTTTACGGTTGAGTTACATGACTTTGTGTTATCAAACCTTGCTAACTACAGGTGAACACACTGTCTTGTGATTTCTTTTCAGCTAGTAATCAGTTAAATCCTCAGGGAAGCGAGGACTTTAAGTGGTTGTGGCCAATAGAAGAGACTTAGAAAATCTGAGCAAGAGAAGGTCCTTTGCAAGAGGCAAGAAGGAAGTAAAACCCAATTTTACTGAAGGTGAACTATCTTCAGCTGAGTGGTTCTCCACTTTTTTCCCTGATTATTGAAACTTGCAATGCATGAAGGTAAATTTCAATCCCACCTTCCCTGTCTCTGCCTAAAAAATTCAGCTCACTCTTCCAGCTTGCCATCAAGATGTCCACAGACATCAGATAATTTCCTGCCTTAGTTGATTCATCTAGAAATTTCTCTGCCACTGCTGCAAGGCCACTCAGATATTCTATTTCCTTCCCTTGGCATCTTTTACATTTTCTCTAGCCATGAGTGGAATATTTTTCAAGTCCTGTCTGCTATTTGTTTTTTCTTTTTCCCTGCCCCAAGCCCATCTTCTTGTTCCTGATAGGCGGCAGGAAAGCTGGTCGTTCTGACAGCTGGATAGGCTTAAATAGATCACAGCCCATAATGGGACCCTACAATAAATAGCTATATTGCTCTGGGCAATGGCCTTTCTCAGAATGAGTTATAAAGCTGGCTGACGTCGTAGCATGGCACATTTGTACACCATAACTCCTGTTCAGTATGTTGTATTCCACGAGGAGCATCCTGAGACAAAATATGATATTTTGCAAAATCCTGCATGAACTATTTATTTGAGCAGAGTTTTAACAAAAGTTCCTTCTCGAGCCCTGCATGGAGCAGGGCTTTGAAGATGATAATGCAATAGCAATATTTATTGAGTTCTTACTGTATGCCAGGCACAGTGCTAACTATTTTGCATGCCTATATCTCATTTAATCTCAACGGGTCTCTGAAATATAGGTACTGCTATCATTTTCGTTTCACCAATGAGAAAATTGAGGGTTGGAAAGGGGAAGTCATCTGCCCCACCCCCAGAGTTTCTAATTCCGTACGTCTAAAATAGAGAATTTGCATTTTCAACAAGTCTCCAGGTGATGCTGCTGGCCTGGGCCATACTTGGAGAAGCACGGAGAGTTTTTTTGAGGTTGCTTTTCATTTTTCATGTTTTTATTGTTTTATAGTTGATTTCCAATGTTGTGTTCATTATCACTGAACTTTTGCTTAGCTCTTCTCCTGCCGGTGCTTTTTCGCTGCTTCACCTAGGTGGACCCGCACCACAACTCAGACCATAAGTTGCCTTCTCCCCATTTAAGATCTGAGATCCCGAACAGGGAAGTGGCTTACTCAAGAAGGACCAGATGTGGCTGACTTCACGTTCGCTCATCTCTACACTAAAGTGCAGCTACCTTCTGAAGTAAGAAGCTCCCATGGACCTAGATGCATGGAGGGTTTCTGAAATAAATTTTGTTGGAAGATTCTTTTTTTTTTTTAATTTTATTTTTACTGTATTTTGCTTTACAATACTGTATTGGTTTTGCCATACAGTGACATGAATCCGCCACGGGTGTACATGAGTTCCCAGTCCTGAACCCCCCTCCCACCCCATTGACATGGATTTTTAAATCTGTAGTCAGGCAGAGAATCTTGGTTAGGATTTGCCCATGGCTATCCTGGGATCAGGATGCTGTGTAGAGCGTGAATAAAGCAGAGACATTTATAGTGCTTCTTAATCCAACCTGGATGTTTTCTCACGTGGAGCTGGGGAGGAAGGTCGCAGACACTTGCTCCTCCCTGTGTATTTGAGGGTCCCTGACTCCACTGCCCCCGCCCAGAAATAACCCTATTCCTTCTCAGCGCTGTGAATGGCCCTCTGGTGGACTGAAAGAGTTAATGCAATTTCTGAAAGGTTTAAGCCGGGAAGCACAGAGCAGTAGAACTTGTCTGCATGGAGAGAGCCTCAATCCTGGCTCTGCATCAGAATCACCTGAGGCAGGTGGGACATGCCAGCAGCCAGCCCCGACACCAGAACTGCTCATGAAAGTGAGCTGGGGGAATCTAGTGTCTCAGGCATCCCAGCTCTAAAAAGCGTTCCAAGCGAATTCTAAGATCAGTCAGGCAGGGCTGAGAACTGCTGAAGTGTGAATCAGCATCCCCTAGAGAGCTTGTTAAAACATAAATTTCAGGGCTCCACACCCAGAGACTTCAATTCCCTGGGTCTGGGGAGGAGCAGAATAATTTGCATGTCTCACCCACTACCAGGAGATGCTTGCACCTGTCTCTTCGCCATCCCCTGCGGAGCAGTCATGCTCACCCGTGTCAGTTGCAGAGTGAACACCTAGCCAGTTACTGGCCCATTCACGATGAGAATTCAGGTCTTCTGACTTTTGTCTGAGGCGTGCTTTGCTACTTTGCCCAGAGTCTTCATTCCGCCATTCAGCAGACGTTAATTAAGGACCAAATAAGCAGTAGGTGCTATTCTAGATTCTGGAGGTTTAGGGTGAGAAAGATAGACACGCTTTCTGTCCTCCCAGAGCCTGTAGTCTAGTGAAGTGGTTCCAACCACAGGTGATTTCATGCCTGTCCCAATCTGGGACACTTGGCAACGTCTAGAGACGTTTCTGGTTGTCACAACAGAGATGGGGGGGGAAGGATGCTACTAGTGTCTAGTGGGGAGAGGCCAGGGGTGCGGCTAAACATCCTCTGCATAAGAAAGCCCCTGAAACACAGGGACCCAAATGTCAATGGTGCTGAGATTGAGGAGCCCTGAGATTGTGGGTAAGATATACACATAAACTGGCAACTAAAACACGCAAGAGGTAGAGAGTAGGCAGAGGAGGAAGACACTGCGTCACTTACCTACATGGATACTCCAAATTATAGCTACCTCTGAGAATGATCTGAAGACTAGCAGAAAATATTTTCCACAGTTAAAGATGTGAAGAAGGAACCACAATGAGATGGGTAGGAGGGACTGAGAAATGGTATGGTCAGGACCCTTACCCCCAGATCAGCAACCCACAAAGAGGGGGAATATCACAGTCCTAGGTGGTCTACCCAAGGAGCAAAGGGTCCAGCCCCCACATTGGGCTCCCCAGCCTGGGGGTCGTGCACCAGGAAGAGCAGCCCCCAGAATGTCTGGCTTTGAAAACCAGTGGAGCTTGTGTTTAGGAGAGCTGGAGGGCTATTGGAAACAGACTCCTCTTAAAAGGCACATGCAGAATTCTCATCGGCTCTGAGTCTCAGTGTCAAGACAGGAGTTTGAAAGGAGCCCAGGTCATATACTTGGCCATCTTGGAGAGCCTCCTGGAGAGGCAGCAGGCACTGAGACTCCGCTTGGGGAATCAGACATGGCAGGCAGCCATTTGGGGGAATTTTTCTACTGCAATAACACCAGCACTGGCAAACACCATTTAAAAATACTCCCGTTAGTGAATTAGACCAGGAACCCACCCCCACCCACCAGTGGACCAATCCCAGTGCTGGGTACCCCAGGCTGTACTGACAGCCACACAGGGGACTGGCCATGCCCAACAGTGAGCCAGCAGCAGGCCCATGTCTCCCAGACCACACAGCCAGCCGTGCATGAAGCCCATCTGGCCCTCCAGTGGGCCCACAGTCCCTGAACAGGGCACCACCTCAGAGCTTCCCAGGTTAAGCAGCCGCACCACAACAGAAGGACACAAGAAGCCCGCATAGGCTCCACTAAAGCACACAGGTCTGGAGACCAGAGACGAGTGTGCTGCGGTGCCCCATAGGATGTCTCCTATGCATGGCCACATCTTCAAGATTGGGAAACATAACTAACCTTCCCAGCACACAAAATAAACACAGAGAATTGGGCAGAGTGGAGGGACAGAGGAACATGATTTAAATGAAGTTATAAGACATACATACCCAAAAAGAACTAAACAAAATGTGGATAAGCAAGCAACAATGCATTAAAAGGATCATATACCATAATCAAGTGGGATTTATCCTAGCAATGCAAGGAGGTTCCATTTTGTAAATCAATCAATATAATACATCACGTTAAGAAACTGAAAAATAAAAATCATATAACCATCTCAATATGTGTAGATAAATCTTTTGACAAAATTCAACATCCATTTATGATGAAAATTGTCAACAAAATGGGTATATAGGGAACATACTCTCTAATAATAAATATAATAAAGGGCATACCTAACAAGCTCACAGCTAATATCACACTCAATGGTGAAAAGCTGAAAACTTTTCCTCTAAGGTCAGGGACAAGACAAGGATGTCCACTCTCACCACTTTTAGTTTTGGAAGTCCTCGCCACAGCAGTTAGACAAGAAAAAGAAATAAAAGAAATCCAAGTTGGAAGGGAAGAAATGAAAATGTCACTATTTGCAGATGACATGATACTATACACAGAAAGTTCTGAAGACACTACCAAAAGCTCTTAGAACTAATAAATGATTTCAGTGAAGCCTCAGGATACTAAAATGATACACAGAAATCTGTTGCAGAGAAATACACTAGTAACTTATTCTCAGAAAGAGAAACTAAGGAAATAATCTCACTTACATCAAAAAGAATAAAATACCTAGGAATAAATTGAACCAAGGAGGTAAAAGGTTTGTACTCTGAGAATTATAAGATGTTGCCAAAAGCAATTGAAAATGATTAAAACAAGTGGAAAGATATAGCATACCATGCTGGCTCATGTTTTGCAATAATTTGTTAAGATGACTGTGTTACCCAAGATGATCTACAGATTCAATGCAATCTCTGCTGCTGCTGCTGCTAAGTCACTTCAGTCGTGTCTGACTCAGTGCGACCCCATAGACGGCAGCCCATCAGGCTCCCCTGTCCCTGGAATTCTCCAGGCAAGAACACTGGAGTGGGTTGCCATTACCTTCTCCAATGCATGAAAGTGGAAAGTGAAAGTGAAGTGGCTCAGTTGTGTCCGACTCTCAGCGACCCCATGGACTGCAGCCTACCAGGCTCCTCCTGGAGTATTGGAGTGGGGTGCCATTGCCTTCTCCACAAACGCAATCTCTATCCAAGTACAAAAAGCATTTTTCACAGAACACAAAAAAGTCATTCTAAAATTTGTGTGAAAACATTAAGACCCTGAATAGTCAAAACTATTTTGAAAAACAAGACAAAGCTTGAAGTACCACATTCCCAATTTCAAACTATACTACAGAGTTATAGTCATCAAAACAGTACATTACTGGCATAAAAATAGACACACAAATCAGTGGAACAGAATAGAGAGCCCAGAAAAAAACCTCACACCTACATGATCAATTAATCTATGAAACGGGGCTCCCCAGGTACCTCAGTGATAAGGAATCCACCTGCCAACACAGGAGATGCAAGAGATGCGGGTTCAATCCTTGGGTGGGGAGATACCCTGGAGTAGGAAATAGCGATCCTTTCCAGTATTCTTGTCTGGAAAATTCCATAGACTAGGGTCCTACATAGTCCATGGGGTCTCAAAGAGTCAGACACAATTAAGCACGTGAACACACACATACACACACACTCACACACACACACACACACAATCTATGACAAAGAAGGCAAGGACATACAATGGGGAAGAGACTGCCTCTCCAATAAATGGTACTGGGAAAACATGCAAAAGAATCACACTGGACTACTTTCTCATACCATATGTTAAAGTAAACTCAAAATGGATTAAATACTTAAATGTTAATACCTGAAACCATAAAACTCTTAGAAGAAAACAGTATAGTGTTTAACAGTATACTCTTTAACACTGATCTTGGCAATATTTTGGGGGGTCTCAGGCAAAAAACCAAAAATAAATAGAACAGCATCAAACTACAAAACTTTTGCACAACACGAGAAACTATCAGCAAAATGAAAAAGCAGCCTCCTGAATGGGAGGAGACTTTTGCAAGAAATGTATCTGCTAAGGAGTTAATATCCAAAATTTACAAAGAACTTATTTAACTTATATCCAGAGTACATCATGAGAAATGCTGGACTGGAAGAAACACAAGCTGGAATCAAGATTGCTGGAAGAAATATCAATAACCTCAGATATGCAGATGATACCACCCTTATGGCAGAAAGTAAAGAGGAACTAAAAAGCCTCTTGATGAAAGTAAAAGAGGAGAGTGAAAAAGTTGGCTTAAAGCTCAACATTCAGAAAACGAAGATCATGGCATCCAGTCCCATCATTTCATGGGAAATAGATGGGGAAACACTGGAAACAGTGTCAGATTTTATTTTTCTGGGCTCCAAAATCACTGCAGATGGTGTCTGCAGCCATGAAATTAAAAGACACTTACTCCTTGGAAGAAAAGTTATGACCAACCTAGA
>SJYA01002926.1:230483-264299 GCA_006410615.1 Neotragus moschatus
CACTTCTGAAATGGCATGGTTATAGAAATGGAGGATAGATAACAGTTGAATGGTTGCCAAATTTTAGGTGGTGGTGATAGCTGGAGGTAAGTGATCATGGCTATAAAAAGGCAACCGGAAGGGTAATTGTGATGATGGAAGTGTGTATCTTGAACCATATCAAGTCAATGTTCTAGTCTGTAGGGACTACAGTTTGACATTGCGGAAACCTGGGCAAAGGACACAGGGGATCTTTGTGTATTAGTTTTTGCGGCAGTGAGTGAACATAATATTATCTTGAAATAAACATTAAATAATACACTGGGGATGACTCCTGTGATGGAAAAAGTTGAGAGTGCTCTTGGATCCAGAGAAAGACACTTAACCCACAGATATGGGATTTGGAAGGATTCCAGGGAGAGGAAACATCTCAACAGAAAACAAAAAGATGAGTCCACTGAGAGAATAAGGGATTGGGGCAGAAGGAGAGATTCAGACAAAGAAAACAGCATGTACAAAGAAAAACAAAGCATAGCAGGGGAATAATACCTTCCACTTGCCTTTCCTGAGCACACAGCATCCATCAACCATTTTGTCGGAAGCACTGTACAATCATCACGCATTTAACACTTAAAATCGCCTTATAAAGTAAACACTTCTATTATCCCCTTGTTCAAGACATGGCACCTGTGGCCCAGAGAGGTCAAATGACTTGCCCGAGGTCACACAGCTGATACGTATTGGAGCTAGAATTAGAACCAGCATTCTAGCTCCTGGACTACATAACTTTGATCACTCTTCTGCCTGGAGATGATGATTCACTGTTTGAGAGCTTGAAGGTAAAGGGGTGGGGGTATGGATGGATATGGGGAAGGTGGGGCCAGGATGTAGGGGACAGGCTGGCACGGTCATGTGAGACACCTGAGTGGCAAAGGCACCGACTAACAGCAGTGGGAAATCACTGAAGAGTTTAGCTGGAAAAAGGGATGTATTTAGATATTCGGGAAGTAGCGTTGGTCAGGGAAGAACCAAGATTAAGAGTGAACTGAGGCAGAGGAAGCTTTTAAATTCATGATGCTAGAGCAAATACTGGCGCCCTCTGAATTCCAGGAAAAGATGTGCATTTCCAGGTTTCTTGAGACATTTCATCCGTCCAGTATCTCTCCCCATGAGTGTCAGTAGATCACCCGTCAGCCTGCGACAAGATCAGAACAAAGTGGGGAACAGGCTTCCTTGCTACATTTCAGAAGGAGTCTTCTCTGTGGCCAGCCCCCAAGTATCATTTAGCCTGCTCGCTAACTAGAAGCTTTAAAATAACAGAATTGTTTAGTAGTAGAAAAACACAGTTATTAGCTCTGATTATAGGGGAATCTGATGGGGCCATGAGCGTGCTCTGCCTGTCTTCTCCTAACTGGCAATTTCAAGCTGCCTCTTTCCCCCCAGATTTCAGAGAAGGAGGCACCCAAACCTTGCAAACAGCCCTGCATTGTTTATTTGTTATTTTTAAACAAATCAAACGGAAATTGATCTGCCTTCTTGGGAATGCACGGTGGCTGCCAAATGGTCTGGCTCTCCGACAGGTTTTTGTGGCGAACACCATCCGTTAGCCGTGATCGCTCCAATTGTGAATAATCAGGGAACTAATTACGGGCCTTGTGGCATCGCCCTCACCAGCAGGTAACATAATTCACTACTAAGTGGAGGGAAAATGAGCCTCCCGTGCTTTGAAGGAAGCTGTCAGTCCCCATAACATTCCAACAGTTCGCTACTGCAGGTTTCCCTCAAGGAAGATCTAGCGAGCGTCAGCTTCAGGGAGAACGCTGACCATCTGCCTGCCTGTCCATCTGACCATCTGTCTACCTGACCATCCCTTCCTTCTCAACATGTATTTATCGAATCTCTAAGTCAGGCAAGCCAATGGAGTTTGTACCCTACAGGCTAGTCAAGTAAGTAGGTAAAGGACATCATTGTTTAATGGTGATAAAGCCTGGAAAGAAAGGCAAACACATATCCCCATAGAATAGGTTCCTTAGAAGGGAGGCGTCTCTCAAGAGACAGCATTTCCCAGAGACCTGATGGATGAGAAAGATGTGGTCCTGCTAAGGTCAAGGAGCAGAAGATTCCAGCAAAAGCAGAGGCCTGAGGAAGGAGCAAGCTCGAGGTTCAAAGGCTGGAGTAGGTTGAGAGCGGACCAGGTTGAAAGCAGAGAATGTAGGGAACCAGGCCGGCCGTGTCCGCTGTGCAGCCATTGACAGGAGCTTCGGGGTATTCTAAGGGCAGAAGGACACCCCTGGGGAGTGTCAAGAAACAGAAAGGCAAGATGAGTGTAAGAACAAAGTGGAAGATGGGGGAGCAGGGCAGGAACCCCGGGTGTGTTCTGGAGGTGGAGCCCAGAGGCGCTGGTGATTCTGTTTGGATGATGAGCACCCTAGGTCCTTGGACACATCACTCCATTTCCTTCCCAGACCAGAGCTCTCTATATAAAGCACCATGCCCCTCACCCTGTGTTTCTTAAGCATCTGCTGAGCCTGTGGGTTGGAATTCTCCTTTTAGCGCTCTGTCTACTGCAATATTCAAAGGCAAGAGGTTTTTTTTTTTGTTTGCTTTTTGAAAATCACGGTGGTTTCCAGAAAGTCTGCCATACAAGTAGGAAACAATACGAACTGGTTTTGGTTTTAATTTATTTCCAGGTCACAAAGACCTCACAAATTCTCATGAGAAGTGATATGGACTGCCTTCTAGAAAAAATGCATATGCTTATAAGATCTTCATGTGCACATTTCTCTAAAGACAATCTGTGAACACTCTGGGGATCTGTGAGCCCCTGGTAAATATTCCTGCCTATCAATTGACAGGACACTGAGCCCCTTGATCTGGCAAATTTTTAAATAATATCCCCATTGTCAGCAGGCCTGGCCACCAAAAGTCTTGCCTAAAGTAACAGAATCAAGGACAATGCCTCAAGGGTATATATTATCTCATCCAGTTGAAAATGGAGATAAACTCTCACTGTTGAAACCAAATGTGGAGGAAAAAAGTCAAGAGCCAGCGAAGTGTCGGGTCTGTCTCGGCCTCGCACAGGACAGACTAGTGATCACAAATGTCACCTGAGCATCAGGCAGCTGGGACTCAAGACCAGCTCTGGGGCTTGCTAAGCTGTGTGAGCTTGAGTGAGGCAGTATGCCTTCTAAAGTTTCATTTGTCTCTGGAAGGGGAACGACCATAGCACTTCCCTTCCAGGTTTTGGGGGAAGATTAAATAAGATCATGTCGACAATATGAACTTCCCACGGTGGCGCTGTCATTATAAGCTGAGCAGGTTTGGGCGAGTTAAGACAGCTCGGAGCCTCCTGTAACAACGCATTTCCCCTACTGGGCTGGGGTTTTTGGAGAATCAAAGGGGAGAATGAACACAGAAACGCCCTTTATATCCCTAACAGACGAAACTTACCCTGCTGTTGCTCTAAGGAATCACCAAGACGGGCTTCTGAAGCTCCCCTGCTCATAAAAGGGAGGGGCTATGATTTAAAGCAAATAAACACATTTTCCTTGTAGTCTGTTGCGACTGCCTTTGAGATCATTGATGACATCCTAAGCAACTGGGGCTGGAAATTTTTCGCCTACACTCATAAAGCAGGTTGAATAGAACGATTGTTGAATTCAGCTGAGGAGCTGGTGAATCACGGCTTGCTGTTGGGTGTGTTCCAATATGTGGCCACGTCTGGATAAGCAGGATCTGCATGGGGGAGACTCGGATCCGGAGACATCTGGCCCTGTGAGGTTTCCCCTTTGATTCTTGCCTTTGTGTTTAAAAGGCTTCTGGAAGAACTTGAGTCTACTGTCCCTCTTTGTCAGTAGGAGCTAGGGGACAGTGGGAGCTTTCGTGAGTTTAGACTATACCGGCGTCACTGGTGTCAGGGTGACAGCTCCTGTCACTGCAGGGGCTGGACAAGGGCAGGGCACAGATTGCATATTTAGTCTAAAGCAGGACTGACATCTGAATATTTGTATGCCCATAAGGAGAAGCTACAGGCAAAGGAGAAAAGGAAAGATAGACCATTTGAATGCAGAGTTCAAAAGAATAGCAAGGAGAGATAAGAAAGCCTTCCTCTGGGATCAATGCAATGAAATAGAGGAAGACAATAGAATGGGAAAGACTAGCAATCTCTTTGAAGAAGGCAATGGCAACCCACTCCAGTACTCTTGCCTGGAGAATCTCAGGGATGGAGGACCCTGGTGGACTGCCATCTACGGGGTCACACAGAGTCAGACATGACTGAAGCGACTTAGCAGCAGCAGCAACAGCAGAGATATCTTCAAGAAAATTAGAGCTACCAAGGGAACATTTCATGCAAAGAGGGACTCAATAAAGGACAGAAATGGTATGGACCTAACAGAAGCAGAAGATATTAAGAAGAGGTGGCAAGAATACAAGAACTATACAAAAAAGATCTTCATGACCCAGATAATCACAATGGTGTGATCACTCACCTAGAACCAGACATCCTGGAATGCAAAGTCAAGTGGGCCTTAGGAAGCATCACTACAGACAAAGATAGTAGAGGTGATGGAATTCCAGTTGAGCTATTTCAAATCTTAAAAGATGATGCTGTGAAAGTGCTGCAAATTTGCCAGCAATTTGGAAAACTCAGCAGTGGCCACAGGACTGGAAAAGGTCAGTTTTCATTCAAACCCCAAAGAAAGGCAATGCCAAAGGATGTTCAAACTACCACACAATTGCACTCATCCCACAGGCTAGCAATGTAATTCTCAAAATTCTCCAAGCCAGGCTTCAGCAATACGTGAACCATGAACTTTCAGATGTTCAAGTTGGATTTAGAAAAGCCAGAGGAACCAGAGATCAAATTGCTAACATCTGTTGGATCATTGAAAAAGCAAGAGAATACCAGAAAAACATCTATTTCTGCTTTACTGACTATGCCAAAGCCTTTGAGTGTGTGGATCACACAAACTGTAGAAAATTCTTAAAGAGATGGAAATACCAGATGACTTTACCTGCCTCCTGAGAAATCTATATGCAGGTCAGAAAGCAACAGTTAGAACTGGATATGGAACAACAGACTGGTTCCAAATTGGGAAAGGAGTACGTCAAGGACTCTATAATGTCACCCTGCTTATTTAACTTATATGCAGTACATCATGAGAAATGCTGGGCTGGAGGAAGCACAAGCTGAAATCAAGATTGCTGGGAGAAATATCAATAATCTCATATATGCAGATGACACCACCCTTATGGCAGAAAGTGAAGAAGAACTAAAGAGCTTCTTGATGAGAGTGAAAGAGGAGAGTGGAAAAAGTTGGCTTAAAAGTCATTATTCAGAAAACTAAGATCATGGCATCCAGTCCCATCAGTTCACAGCAAATAGACGGGGATGGAAACAGTGGCTGACTTTATATTTTGGGGCTCCAAAATCACTGCGGATGGTGACTGCAGCCGTGAAATTAAAGACGCTTGCTCCTTAGAGAAACAGCTATAACCAACCTAGACAGCATATTGAAACGCAGAGACATCACTTTGCCAACAAAGGTCCATCTGGGCAAAGCTATGGTTTTTCCAGTAGTCATGTATGGATGTGAGAGTTGGACTATAAAGAAAGCTGGGCGTCAAAGAATTGATGCTTTTGAACTGTGGTGTTGGAGAAGACTCTTGAGAGTCCCTTGGACTGCCAGGAGATCCAATCAGTCCATCCTTAAGGAAATCAGTCCTGAATATTTATTGGAAGGACTGATGCTGAAGCTGAAACTCCAATACTTCGGCCACATGATACAAAGAACTGACTCATTAGAAAAGACCCTGATGCTGGGAAAGACCGATGGCAGGAGGAGAAGTGGATGACAGAGGATGAGATGGTTGGATGGCATCACCAACTCTATGGACATGAGTTTGAGTAAGCCCCAGGAGTTGGTAATGGACAGGGAAGCCTGGCATGCTGCAATCAATGGGATCCTAAGAGTTGGACAAGACTGAGCGACTGAACTGACTAAACTGAAAATAGAATATTTTCTCGATGTAGCCACTATGGAAATAGTACGTGTGCACGCTCAATTGCTCAGTTTCGTTCAACTCCTTGCGACCCTATGGACTATACCCCTCCAGGTTCCTGTGTCTGTGGGATTTTCCTGGTAAGAAAACTGGAGTGGGTTGCCATTTCCTTCTTCAGGATATCTTCCCGACTCAAGGGATCGAACCCACATGTCTAGTGTCTCCTGTGTTGACAGGTGGATTCTTTACCACTGAGCCACCTGGGAAGCCCCAAAGAACACTATGGAGCTTCCCTGAAAAAACTAAAAGTAGAGCTGCCATATGATCCAGCAATCCACTCCTGAGTATCTACCTGGAGAAAACCATAATTCAAAAAGATACATTCAACCCAATGTTCCTAGCAGCACTATTTATGATAGGCAAGATGTGGAAACAAGCTACATATCCATCAGCAGATGAACAGATAAAAAAGATGCATATTATATTTCATATATATATCAATGCAGTATTACTCAGCCATAAAAAAGGATGAAATAATGCCTTTTGTAACAACATAGATGAACCTAGAGATTACCATACAAAGTGAAGTAAATCAAAGACAAATATCATGTATCACTAATATGTGGAATCCTGATGCAAATGAACTTATTTACAAAACAGAAACAGACTCACAGACATAGAAAATAAACTTATGGTTACCAAAAGGGAAAGGTGGAGAGGAGGGATAAATTAGGAGGTTGGGGGCAACATATACACACCACTCTATATAAACTAGATAAACAACAAGGACCTACCATATAGTACAGGGAACTATAGTCAATATCTTGTGATAATTTATAAGGGAAAAGAATCTGAAAAAATATATATATCTTTTTACTTTGCTGTACACCTGAAACAAATACAACATTTTAAGTCAACTATACTTCAATTTAAAAACTCATATTGTGAATCAATATTGAGGCTTCCTTGGTGGCTCAGTGGTAAAGAATCCACCTGCCAGTGCAGGAGACATGGGTCCATTCCCGGGTCCAAGAAGATCCCACATGCCTCATGGCAGCTAAGCTCCTGGGCCACCTCAACTACTGAAGCCTACGCTTCAGCGGTAGTAGCAGTTGAGTCCACAAGAGGCCATCGCAGTGAGAAGCCCATCACCGCAATGAAGAGCAGACCCTTCTCTCTGCAACTAGAGAGAGCCCGAGAGCACCAGTGAAGACCCAGCACAGCAAATAAATGAATTAATTAAATTATTTTTAAAATTGAATGGCAAGAGAAGCGATTATGAATTATGTTCCCTCCCTCCCAAAAAGCCACGTTGAAGTCATAATTCCCAGGACCTCAGAACATGACTTTGTTTGGACACGGGGTTGTTGCAGGCCTCATAGTTAAGACGAGGTACATTAGAGTCAGGCCACATGAAGACGCAGACACACAAGGAGAATGTCACACGAAGACAAAGGCAGAGCGATGCAGCTGCCCACCAAGGAACACTAACGATGGGCAGCCTCCGCCAGAAGCTAGAAAAAGGCAAGGAAGAATTCCCCGTAGGTTTCAGAGGGATCACGGCTCTGCAGGCATCTTGATCTCAGACTTCTAGCCGCCAGACTATGAGACATATTTCTGTTGCTTTAATCCACCCAGGTTGTGGTACTTTGTTTCGACAGCCCTAGGAAATGAACGCAGGGAGCTGTTAATGCTATATTGCTAAGTGAAAAAGCAACTGATAAATCAGAGCACAGACTATGATCTCATTTATATAAAAATCATGGTTATTTTAAACAACAGGAAAGATATACAGTAAAATACTAACAGATTTATCACTAGGGGATGGAATAGCAGGTTTAAATGTTTGTTTATTCTTCTAGTCCATATTTTGAAAATTTTCAAAACAAACAGATGATTAGTATAACACGAGGAAAAGATTATTTTTTACAACAGAGATAAATTGCCCCTGGAAATATGTTCCTTGCACATACACCTTATACCAACAAACAGCATATTACATTTGCTTCCTAAGGTCTCAGGCTCTCTTTCCCACACATGCTCAGACTATGACTGTTCACTGAGAGAGGAGCAGAAGGAGGAGGGTGCATCCCTCTTCCTCTGATAATCAGTGGCTCCCCAGTACCCTCAGAGTACAAGCCAAGCAGTATCTATCATTCCCAACTCCTGACAGCATCTCCACTCTCATTTCCTATTCACAACCACACTCCAATACTGATCAGCTTAAAACAGACACACACACACACACACACACACACACACACATCACTTGTACTTATCCGGATAGTAACATTTAGCCTCCTTTCTTAATGAATCTTGTGTGTTGTTGTTCAGTCACTTAGTCATGTCTGACTCTTTGTGACCCCATGGACTGAAGCACATCAGGCTTCTCTGTCCTTCACTATTTCCAGGGGTTTGCTCAAATTCATATTATCAAATCAGTGATGCCATCCAACCATCTCATCCTCTGTCATCCCCTTCTCCTTTTGCCTTCAATCTTTCCCAGCACCAGAGTCTTTTTCAGTGAGTTGGCTCTTCACATCAGGTAGCCAAAGTATTGGAGTTTCAGCTTCAGCATCAGTCCTTTCCATGAATATTCATTACTGAGTTCCTTTAGGATTGACTGGTTTGATCTCCTTGCTGTCCAAGGGACTCTTGAGAATCTTCTCCAGCACCACAGTTTGAATATATCAGTTCTTTAGCACTTAGCCTTCTTTATGAGCCAATCCTCACATCCATACATGACAACTGGAAAAAACCATAGCTTGGACTATATGGGCCTTTGGTGGCGAAGTGGTATCTGCTTTTTAATCTGCTGTCTAGGTTGATCATAGCTTTTCTTCCAAGGGGCAAGCATCTTTTAATTTCATGGCTGTAGTCGCCATCTGCAGTGATTTTGGAGCCCCCCAAAATAAAGTCTGTCACTCTTTCCATTGCTTCGCCATCTATTTGCCATGAAGAGATGAGACTGGATGCCATGATCTTAGTTTTTCTAACAAAAAACCATGCTCTGCCATACCTTAGTGCCTTTGCTCATCCTGTTTCCTTTGGCAAGTATGACCTCTCCAGCTAAGTTCCAGTCATCCTTAGATCNCTGTCACTGTTTCCATTGCTTCGCCATCTATTTGCCATGAAGAGATGAGACTGGATGCCATGATCTTAGTTTTTCTAACATAAAACCATGCTCTGCCATACCTTAGTGCCTTTGCTCATCCTGTTTCCTTTGGCAAGTATGACCTCTCCAGCTAAGTTCCAGTCATCCTTAGATCCTCGACTTAAATACCAGTTTCTCCAGGAAGCCCCCCTTGATGCCTCTGCCTCTTCAGGTTTTGTTGGGGTTCTTACCCTGTGTCGTCACATCATCTGGGTATCCTGATGCCCCATCTCTAGTTGTGATCCTGGCTTCCTTCTGTTTCTCCCACTGCAGCTTCCCTTCCAGGAGGACAGGAAACAGTCCCTGATCATCTCTGTGCTCAGAGTGCCTGGCCTGGTACACAGTAGCAGCTCAATAAATTCCTGTTACACTGCTTAGAAGCCCAGATAGCTGAAGGCAGTATGACTGTTGGACTGTGTTATCTAGAGACTGCGTCTCCTTGCTCCTGCTTTTGCCCCTTTCNACACACACACACACAGTATACATATGTGTCCTTACCAGTGGAGAGGGCGTTAGATAGAAGAGGCACAGAGTGCTCTAAGAATAACTAGCTGGGGGACATGCCCAGTGTGGGTTCAGGGTGGGGCCCCCACCCAGGAGACCTTTGAGCTCATGGATGTTTGAGCACAGGGCTCATGGAAACATTAGCTAACAATAGGACATGAACAGTCCAGAAAGAAAAGATGTGAGGGTATAGGAAGGAAAGGGGGTGGAAAGAGACAGGCCCCACCAGGAACACCGCTGAGACCATGCTAAGAACATCACTATCTATGGCATCCTTCTCTTCACAGTTTCTTCCCAGAACAATTTTCCCTCTCCTGCCTCACCACACCCTTGCTTCCTTGCCCCTTCTCCAGTTTTCCCTTTGCCTCCTTCTCCTCCTTCTGGGTCCAGCCCTGCTCCATGTCGGCACTGATCTGTGGCTATAGTCATCAGATCAGGGCTAATTGCATATGATAGGAGCCTATTCCAACAGGCTTAAACCTGAAAGGTCTAGCTTCAGGAGCAGTTGGATCCAGGTGCTCTACAACGGCATTGGGAATTCCTTTTCTCCATATTTGGACTCAGATTTCTTGAGTTGGCCTCATCTACAATGAGTTCGATGACCCCCTGCAGCTCCAAACCTAGATATCCCATTGGCTTGTTACCAGCCAATATTACAAGCTAATATTTTCCTGGCTCGGCAAATCTCTCTCCTAATGGTTCTGTGACCTTTCCAAGGAGAAGTCCAGTGGCCCAGCTTGGATGATACATCTGTCCCCGAACCAGTCACTCTAGCCAGGATACACTAATGCTTTGGTTTGCCAAGCCAGGGGACGATCCCTGGAGCCCAAGGTTCCTAAAGGATCATAAGAAAGAATTTGAATAGTTGATGTTTCAGGCATGATGAGCATCTGGGGAGGGGCTAGAGGAAAAAGAACCATGGCTATCTTCTGGGTGCCCTTCAATAATTTGCTTGAAATCATCCTTGACAGTTCCTAATAGCAGGGGCAACTGAATCATTCTTAATCAGAGTTTGCTTCAATTATAAAGTGCCATTGGTTATTTTTATCAGTAAAATATAAAAAGTAGACTTTTATGAGAAAACACATGCTTGCTTTAGCAATGTCAGTGTGGTAAGGACAGCATCTTAAAATCAACAGGATGTTATCAAGGGTTCTAGTAAGCATGGGGTTTGGGGTGAGGCACAGAGAATTAAATAAGTAAATTCTCACCTCATTTTCCCAGAGTTACTATGTTCTGCTTCCTAACCCCTAGCAAGGTTGGTTATGATAGCTGATAAGGCTATATTCATTATCTACTGAGGATAAAATTCTGTATCTTGGTGGAGAGAAGAAGATAGNTCCTAAAGGATCATAAGAAAGAATTTGAATAGTTGATGTTTCAGGCATGATGAGCATCTGGGGAGGGGCTAGAGGAAAAAGAACCATGGCTATCTTCTGGGTGCCCTTCAATAATTTGCTTGAAATCATCCTTGACAGTTCCTAATAGCAGGGGCAACTGAATCATTCTTAATCAGAGTTTGCTTCAATTATAAAGTGCCATTGGTTATTTTTATCAGTAAAATATAAAAAGTAGACTTTTATGAGAAAACACATGCTTGCTTTAGCAATGTCAGTGTGGTAAGGACAGCATCTTAAAATCAACAGGATGTTATCAAGGGTTCTAGTAAGCATGGGGTTTGGGGTGAGGCACAGAGAATTAAATAAGTAAATTCTCACCTCATTTTCCCAGAGTTACTATGTTCTGCTTCCTAACCCCTAGCAAGGTTGGTTATGATAGCTGATAAGGCTATATTCATTATCTACTGAGGATAAAATTCTGTATCTTGGTGGAGAGAAGAAGATAGACAGACAGAAATAAGGTTGATAGAGATAAAAGGAGAGAGCAAGAAACCAAAAATAAATACATAAAGATTGGGCTTACAATTTACAAGACAGTTTAGGGAGATGCCCCAAGTGTAAGTGTGAAATTAGTCATGATTTCCTTGTAAGTGGGTATGATTCTTGGGCCAGAGAGCAGGAAGTATTTTGATCTCAAATATTCTAAAAAATTATGGACTGTTCCTGTTTCTCAGAGGGAAGAGGAAAAAGGCAGACCAGAGCATCTTCCTCATTCCCAAGACAGAGCTGGCCAGCAGCCTCCGTCTCCAGGAGGAAGTGCCGTGGCTCAGGCACGTGGCCCCTGCAGCCAATGCACACACATCCACCCCGTACTGTTGTTGACAAGACGTTTACAAATTCAGGGAGAGAAAAATGTGGTCGTTTATACTGCCACGCTCTACAGCTTGACATCAGTGGAGCTACCGGAGTCCATGAATCACCGAAGGAGGTAAAAATCCAAATGGATATAAATGTCCAATAATATGGCAAAGTTAAATAAATTACACTTCATCCATATCATGGAATAATATGAAGCCATTAGAGAAGTGAGCTAGACCTCCACTGAGTGCCACAAAAAGGCCTCCAAGAAATACTAAGTTAAAATAGAAAAGAAAATTGCAGAACAATACATATAGTCGAGTCCATCTATTTATGCTAGGAAAAACATAGCTTTGCATGTAAATGCGTAGGTAAAGGATTTGTACCAAACAATACTAGTGACTCTCTCCTGGGAGGAATTGGGCATAGTAGGATTGAGATTTTCATAATTTCTTTATCTATTTAGATTTAGATAAAGAAACATTTTTCTACTATTGGGCTCTTTTTCAAGGAAAAACAATATCTATTTATCTATATTATATCATGGGCTTCCCTGGTGGCTCAGAGGATAAAGCATCATGATATCATTGTACTTACCATGCGAGAAATGACAATGGAAGTTAGCAGTCTGGGGAAACAGAAAAAATTAATGTATTTGCCTCCAGTCTCATTAACATCCCCTGCCCCTCGACCACCAGAACTACTGATACCCTACCTCTGGCCACACTGGCCACTGTGGTTCTCCTTTCCAGGCTGGAATACTCTCCATACCATCACTTTCCACCCTTCTGCTCTGTCTACAGGGCTGTGCTCATACAAAAGCATTTTGTTCAAAAACATGTGGAATCAAGAGATAATACTATTACCACAATTACCACAGTGCTTCCGTCAGGATAGGCATGGTTATGCTGCAGTAACAAAGCAGCCCTAAATCTCAGTGCTTCAGAATGGCAGAGGTTTACTTCTTGCTCATGTTTCATGTCAGATCTTGCCACAGATCAGAGCCGACTCTGCTTCAAATTGTCTTCAGTTCTGGGGTAAAAGTTTAGCCTCTGGCACATCCTCTAGGATGTTGCTGGTTTCCTGTTAAAGGCAAAATGAGATCAGGATGAACCACGCAATGGTTCTTAAAACTTCTTCCTTGGAAGAGAAGAGGCCCATGTCACTTCTCATATTTCAATGACTCAAGTCACATGGTCAAGGCCAATACCAAAGGGTCAGAGAAGTGTGAGCCTTCTGGGGTAAGGACATATGATGGGGAGGAGGCAGCAGATATTTTCCAACAGTAATACATCCTCTCATGCATGATTTTCAAAGACTTGAACCACAGCAAATGTTCCTAGAGAGCCTGCAATATGCTAACTACTGTACCACTTGAGGGGATATGAAGACAATTCATAATGTTAAAATCTAGACATTTTTACACCTTATGACAACAGATACTATGCTAAACATGTTGCATGAATTAACTCATTTAATCCTTAAGTCAGCTATTATTGGGGATGAGCAAGCTGGGGCTGAGAAAAATCAAGTCACTTGCTCACATGCACACAATCCCTCTCCTCCAAGAGTTTAGTCTGTAGGTATCCTAGGATGTGTCCCAGACTTGGAATAGGAAAACTGCTCAAGACTTCATGTTCTTCAAGAATTTATTTATAGACTCAATCACCCCCCACATATATGAACTGAGCTGNAGAAAAATCAAGTCACTTGCTCACATGCACACAATCCCTCTCCTCCAAGAGTTTAGTCTGCAGGTATCCTAGGATGTGTCCCAGACTTGGAATAGGAAAACTGCTCAAGACTTCATGTTCTTCAAGAATTTATTTATAGACTCAATCACCCACCACATATATGAACTGAGCTGGGTTCTTAGGATGCTTTAGAAGAGAACTATCACCGGGACATTAGTTCTTCCTGTTACTCTATCAGCTACAGGACCTAGGGAGTTATTCAGCCTCTCTCAGCCTCCAGGTCCTCGTCTAGAACTGAGGACGAATGTGGAGCCTGCTCTTTATTCAACGGGATGTACACAGCGCCTCCTCTATGCCTGACAAGGTTCTAGGTATCAGAGTCGCAGCAACGAGTGGCTCCCCTCCACCCTTACTGGGGGCTGAGAGTCTAGTGGGGAAGAAAGAAATTAATCAATATATAACTTAATGATAATGTAATAAGTTCTATAAAAAGTAGTAAAGCAGAAAAAGGAGTTTGGTAATGAGGGTGCTATTTTAAATAGAGTGGTCAGTAAAGGCCTTACTGGTGAAGTGCTACTTCAGCAGAGACCCAAATAAGGCAAGTGACATACAGTCACGTGAGGTTCTAAGAGAGCACGTTTCCAATGGAGAAAATAGCAGATACGAAGCCCGTGAGGCCAGGCTGTGTCCCCCGTGTGTGGGGAGCAGAGGAGGCCAGCGTGGAATGGCTGAAGCCAATAAGCAAGGAGGAGAACTCTAGTAGAGACAGAAAGGCGGAACCACATCATGAATGATCCCATGGGCCGTGGAAAGGGGTTTCAGTTTCATCAACCATGAGGGTGAGATGAGATAATCCCTGGAAAAGTGCTTAGCACTACGCCAAGTGTGTAGAGAGCCTTCGACAAATGAATGGATATCAGCAGTTCTTCATATCATAAGTGCCTAAAGATTTATGTAAGGCCTTTATGTGCTAGGCATTTTCCTGGAAGCTTGGGAATCACCAGTGTACACGGCACACAAAGATGCTCTCATGAAGTTTGATTTGAACATGAGAGCCAGACAACAAAATAGATAACTATAACAAACAAACACGTAAATGGTGAAGTGTGTTGGGAAAGTGGCAAGTGCTGTGTGTACCAGGGGTTCAGGCGCAGAGCAAGATGGTGTCATGCTGTGATGTTAAGTCCTGTTGAATGGGTGAATAGGCTTCATGAGAATCAAGTCTCAGGTGAGGGCTTCAGGGAAGCAGATTTCTGGAGGAAAAGCATTTCAGGCAGAGGCAACAGCTGGAGCAAAGCCCTGGAGGTAGGGGTATCACTGGTGTATTCACAGGACATCAGTGACGCCAGAGAGGAGCAGGGGATGAGGTCACAGGGGTGATGGGAGCCAGATCACGCAGGGCCTTGTAGGCCATTGTAGAAACCTGGGCTTTTGCTCTGAGCGCTGAGGGTGCCACCAGAGGGCTCTGGGCAAAAGACGGATATGATCCAAGGTAGATCCTAACAGGGTGGCTCCAACTGCTGGTTGAACAGGTGGCTGCTTAGAAGCAGGAAGACCATTAGGAAACTGATGCAGGAATCCAGGTAGGAGATGCTGGTAGCTGTGGCCAGCTGGTAATGGTAAAGGTGATGAAAAAGAATAGGATTCTGAGTATATTTTGAGGTTAGAGCTCCCTCCCCAGGCCCCTATTTCCTCTACCCCCAACCTCTATTATTCCTGCCATAAACAGTCAAGGAGCAGGGAGGCCACCATCAGCATCCCATGCCTAAGCTCTAAGCTCAGGACTTTGCCCGCGTCTCTATTCCCTGCTTTGCTGGAGAGCTCTCCATTTATTGATGGCAGCTGCTCCCACCTCTGATGGCATGGAATCAGCTCCATTAAGCCCAGATTGGCAATGTGAGGCTGGGCAAGAGAGGAGCACAAAACAAAGATGCCAGCAGCAGAAAGAAAGACAGCCCTTATACAAGAGGGATTTCCTGTCTCAGTCCTCTCCTGGTGTTGTTTCTAGAAGCCCCCACCCCTTTAACCCTATATACACTCCCTTAAAGTCTTGAGAGAGTGATCTTCCCTGGTTTCTTGTTATCAAGCAGACATGCATATTGGGCCTTTCTTTTTTAAATAAATAACGTATTCTTGGTTTCCCATGTCCCTTCATCTATTCATTTTGCAAATAATTTTTTTTTAGTGCCAGGCATTCTGATAAGTGATAAAGATAGAGTGAGCACAATCAATACAGCCCTTGACTGCACAGAGCATCTAATTGAGTAGAGAGACAGACAATGAATAAGTAATCCAACCCGTAAACAGGGGAACACAGTGGTCAAGAGGAAGCAGGGCTAAGGATCCAGGCTTTGGAGTTAGCTGTTTGCTGGAAGATATCAGGAAAATTACCCAGCCACTCTGTGCCTCAGTTTCTTCCCTTGTGAAAGGAGGTGTAATAAGACTGCCTACTTCCCAGAATTGTTGATGGATTGAATTCACATATACAAAGCTCTTATGAAAATATCCAGCACATAGGAAACATTGTCTCAATGCTTGCCACTATTATTATAAGCATTTAATTCAGGTTATGATTATTCTGGGCTTCCCCATGGCTGAGTGGGTAAGTAATCCACTTGCAATGGGGGAGATACAGGAGATGTGGGTTTGATCCTTAGGTCAGAAAGATCCCCTAAAGGAGAAAATGGCAACCCACTCCTTTATTCTTGCCTGAAAAATCCCTTGGACAGAAGAACCTGGCAGAAGTCCAAAACGTCTCAGAGTTAGACGCCGACTGAGCACAGCGCAGAACGATTATTCTTTGAAAGGACTGTGTAGCGTATGTACAAACGTGGAGAAGATCAGAAAGTGTGTGGAGGGCAGTCTCTCCACGGAGGCCCTGAAGGACAACGAGGAGGCACCTTTGCAAAAGTGTGGGGGGAGGGGCCACAGGGCAAAGTGTTTGAGCAAGAGAAGGGTGATGGCCCAAGACTCTTGTTCAGGGGAGAGGATGGTTTGGCGGCGGAGGTGGGGGGTGGGGTGCAGCTGTGGAGAGGGTGGTGCAAGGCACACGAACATGCAAAGTCGCCTGGTCGTTTCCTGCGGCAGAAGGGCAGGTGCTGGGGGACTGACTGAAGTAGCCAATAGCAAACTTATTGGCTCAGAAGATTTTGACATGGGTCCTTGTCACGTGGTCTTGCCAAAGCCCAGGTCACTGTGAATCACTGCAGGTATTTTTGTCCTCTTTTCCTGCTTTGTCTAGTGATGATGGCTTTGAAGACCCATATCCAACGCACACCCCAGCAACCCAGTATCTACCCCACCCCTTTGTAGCCTTGTTTCTGATGTGGGACTTTGACCCCGAGCATATATGATTGGATGAGAAGGCAAAAATGGGCCAATCAGATTCTCCCCTGGGAATTTGGAGTTGTAGTACCTGATCATTTTTGCTGGTCAGTTACTGAGACTAGGTCTGAGAGATGTAGCACCACTTACAATAGCTAGGACGTGGAAGCAACCTAGATGTCCACTGGCAGAGGAATTGATAAGGCAGTTGTGGTACATATACACAACCTCAGCTATAAAAAAAGGAATCCATTTGAGTTAGTTCTAGAGAGGTGGATGAAACTCGAGCCTCTGACATGGAGAGAGAAAATGAAGAAAATGTATGGTAGCCACCTTTGGGCTGTGAGCAGGAGAAGCAGAAAAGCTACTCTGCACAGAAAGAATGAGGAAAATAAAAAGCAGATTGGCTGAGAGCAGCAGAGAGGAGGGAGAATGCAGCTCCAAGAAAACAGAGAATAGAGGAGTCTCAGGCCCTGATATGTTCAGTTCCTGGATCTTGAGTCCAGATGAGCTGTAAGAGGTACCCTTGTGCTGATCAAGCTTAGACTGATCTGAGTCAGCTTCTTTGGCTTGCAACCCAGCACCCCCGGAGCACCTCCTTGATCATTTCACACAATGCCAATTACATTGTGAACTTCTAGGTCTAGGGAGTGGGCACAATAAAGTTTCATGGACACTCTGAAAAATCTTCCATGAGTGTTTTATTTTATATTTGCTTTCTTGTTCTAGTCCAAGATTTCTTTTTTATTGAAACATTATTTACAATGTCATGTTTGTTTCAGGTATACAGAAAAGTAATTCAGTTATACATATAAATGTATATCTCTTCTTTTTTTAGACCATTTTCCATTATAGGTTATCATAAGACATTGCACATAGGTCCCCATGCTACACTGTATTTGTTGGTTCCTCTATTTTATATAAAGTAGTGGGTATATTTTAATCCAAACTCCTAATTTATCTCTCTGCCCCCTTCTCCTTTGCAACCATAAGCTTGTTTTCTATGTCTGTGAGTCTCTTTCATGAGCCTTTTGAAGTAGAAAATTCTCTGTAACTAATACATATGTATTTCAACAACAACAAAAAAATCCAGCTCAACATGTAAGCTCTTTGTACAAGGGGTTACACCAAGAGCAATCGTTTTAGGCGGTTTATCCTAGGAATTTCTACATACCTGGGCATTTCATTGACTGAAACACTTGAAGGAGCATAGATCATTTGGACATTGTCCAAAGAGATCTCTCTGAAGACTAGCACTCATAGATTTGTTTTTTAAACTTTTTTTTCCCTTATTAGTTAGTTGTAGAATTAATACTAATAGTTAATATTTATCAATTAATTAATTATATGTCAGATACCGCTTTGGGGGCTCGACATGAATTACGTTATTTCATTCCCATAGCAATCTTATGATATANTAGCACTCATAGATTTGTTTTTTAAACTTTTTTTTTCCTTATTAGTTGTAGAATTAATACTAATAGTTAATATTTATCAATTAATTAATTATATGTCAGATACCGCTTTGGGGGCTCGACATGAATTACGTTATTTCATTCCCATAGCAATCTTATGATATAGGAGCTATCATCCTCATTTAAGGGGGCTTCCCAGGTAGCACTAGTGGTAAAGAATCCACCTGCCAATGCTGGAGCCCCAGGAGATTGGATCCCTGGGTGGGGAAGATCCCCTGGAGGAGGAAATGGTAACCCACTTTAGTATTCTTGCCTGGGAAATTCCATGGACAGAGGAGCCTGGCGGGCTACTGTCCATGGGGTGGCAGAGAACTGGGCATGACTGAGTGACTAAGAACAAACATCCCCATTTAAGATGGGAAAACTGAGGCACAAAAGATGAAGAAACTTGCCCGAGAGCCTCTGTTAATAAATGACAAAGTTGGAGTTAAAGCTCAGTTGTCGAGTTCCAAAGTCTAGGCCTTCAGCAACCACAGTGCTTTTGTTCCATGCTCTCCATTTCATGATCTACATAGCTGGTTATACAGCTTATTTTATAGCATTGTCATATTTCTGATAGTTGCTATTTTATTTCTAACACCTCTGAGGTGCTAGAAGGGCTCTTTCCCCATCTTCTC
Source organism: Neotragus moschatus (assembly GCA_006410615.1). Lineage (NCBI taxonomy): Eukaryota > Metazoa > Chordata > Mammalia > Artiodactyla > Bovidae > Neotragus > Neotragus moschatus. The sequence goes on from SJYA01002926.1 coordinate 249,432, forward strand.
TGCTACCACCTCACTCCCTTCATCTGCAAAGGTTTGGTAGATGTAACCACAAGGCATTATTTGCAGATGAAACTGTAGAGCCACTAGGTAAATAATTTTTTGACCCAAGGAAATGCAAATGATAGCATTTATTTAGTACTTAGAGTACGCCAGGTTTTGCCAGTTGCGATCAATATTTCATTTAATTCTTAATTTTCCTTCTGAGGAAAATTATTTCCTCTCCCTCACTTTGCAGACAGGAAAACTCAGACTTGAAAAGATAATGTGACTTGGCCAAGGTCACAGAGCTAGTATATCATGGAGCCAATATTTAGACTCCTGTCATAGGACACACATGTGCACACACTCCAGTTACCAAGATCCGTGGCCCTAGAACTGGAAGGAAGGACAAGACAGAACCCAATACAAGCCTTGTAATTCAGACCAGTCCCTCCTGAACCCTAGAGACTCATGCCTGAATGCTAAAAAGCACAGGCTACAGCAAAAGAGGTCACAACCAAAAGGTAGTCCAGGGGCTAAGATTTCACCTTCCAGTGGGGGGAGAGCAGTTTGATTCCTAGTTGAGAAGCTAAGTCACTGCAGATGGTGATTGCAGCCATGAAATTAAAAGACACTTACTCCTTGGAAGGAAAGTTATGACCAACCTAGATAGCATATTAAAAAGCAGAGACGTTACTTTGTCAACAAAAGTCCGTCTAGTCAAGGCTATGCTTTTTCCAGTGGTCATGTATGGATGTGAGAGTTGGACTGTGAAGAAGGCTGAGTGCCGAAGAATTGATGCTTTTGAACTGTGGTGTTGGAGAAGACTCTTGAGAGTCCCTTGGACTGCAAGGAGATCCAACAAGTCCATCATAAAGGAAATCAGTCCTTGGTGTTCATTGGAAGGACTAATGTTGAAGCTGAAACTCCAGTACTTTAGCCACCTGATGCAAAGAGCTGATTCATTGGAAAAGACCCTGCTGCTGGGAAAGATTGAGGGCAGGAGGAGAAGGAGATGACAGAGGATGAGATGGTTAGATGCCATCACCAACTCAATGGATATGGGTTTGGGTGGACTCCGGGAGTTGGTGATGGACAGGGAGGCCTGGTGTGCATGGCCTGGCGTCATCAGGTTGCAAAGAGTCGGACACGACTGAGCAACTAAACTGAGCTGAACTGAGAAGCTAAGATCCCGCAAGTCTCACAGCCAAAAACAAAACATAAGAACAAAAGCAATATTGTAACAAATTCAATAAAGACTTTTAAAAAGGGGAGGTTGTTTTGGTGAAGTTTCTGGGGACATGGATTGCACCTAAGGTTAATAGTAGGCTCAGAAGTATTTGTTTCAACAGGGACTTTTGGGTTGAGTTGACATTGTGCTTCCTGCACCATCTCATCACCCTTGGTGCTAATGGTGTTCTCACCCCTCACCCAGAGGGGACAGTGCAGAGCAGAAAGAAAAAAGCAGGCTTCATAGGATGGCCAAGCAAACTGTGCTTGTGAGAATAGGCCAGACATTCCCCCAGGGGCTCCCAGAAATGGTGAAGCTGCTGGTACTAACATACTGGGGGCTTCAAGTGGAGACTGGGGTTATCGCCCCTGGAAGTAGAAATAAGGTTCCAGGGCATGTGTCCAAGATGATCAACCTGTTCTTGTCACATTATGGTCCATCACACACAGACTGAACACCCTTCAAAACAGCACAACTGTATCATCCCAAATTCAGAGAATGCCTATCATGTGCTGGACACTGTGGGGTCAGCACTCACGACAGAAGAGGCAGTACATCCACAGGTAATCAATCAAGGTGAGGCTATCAGGTAAGAGCGGTGACAAGAGGCAAAACAATCGAAGGTGCTTCCACACGTTCACGTGTGTCAGCAGTATACTAGGAACTTCACTGACTCCAATCCTCATAAAAGCAAAAACAAACTAACAATGACAATAAGAAACAAGGGAGATGTTTATCTTCTCCAAGGATGAGAAGACTGAAGCTCAGAGAGGTGAGTAATACTCTCAGAGCCACGCAGCCAGTAAGCAGTGGTACCAGGATTCAGGTTTCGAGATCCCTCTGGCTCCTGAGCCCAAGTGTGTCAACATCTGGCTAATGTTGGTCAAGTTGTTTTCCTTCCTTAAAATGGACTCCAGACATTCATGGAAGTTTTCCCTTGGAGAGACTCTACTCTCAGCCCATGAGGTGACAAAGGTTGACGCTGTGAGAGGTGAGGAGACATCGCCGTCTCCCCAGAAGCATTCTAAGCATGTGTGCTTGTTCCATAAGTTTCTGTAGGTGAGTTTGATCTGGCTGTTATTTTTTAACAAAGCCCATAAACAGTTGATGTGGTGAGGTTGACCACCTAGCCATCCTTTCTATGGTAGGGTCTGCCAGCTTCGTAAGGCTGGGAGGCATGTTTTAGCCTAAAATAAAATGTCTCAAACACAGAGCTGCCGAAATAAGCGTTTCCTCCCTCCATGGGGAGGCAGGAGGCAACATGAGCAAACGGGAAGGCCAGGCATTGTCCATGCCTGCAGAGACCAGAGTCTCAGGCTTGGGACTCCAAGCAAGGCTGAGTGCCAGACTCCTCTTCCCAGCTGGCGACATGGAATAGAAATGCAGGTAGGGAAACGTAAGCATCAGGTTTCTGATTTTCAAACAAAGGAATCAGTTCAGGATGGTGTGAGCTGAAAAGAAACATATTAGAAGTGAATTGTGAACTCATAAGATTTTCAGGAGGTGCTATAGTGGTTTGAATCCTGGCCTGCAAAAAAAAAAAATATGTCCATGTTCTAATCCCTGAAATCTGTGGATGTGATCTTATTTGGGAAAGTCTCTGAAGAAATAATTAAGGTAAGGATCTTGAGATAAGAAGACATCATTCTGGGTTATCCAGCTGGGTCCTAAATCCAATGACTGCTGTTGCTGTTTACTCCCTAAACTATGTCCAACTTTTTGAGGCCCTGTTGACTATAGCCCACCAGCCTCCTCTGTTCATGGGATTCCCCAGGCAAGAATACCAGAGTGGGTTGCCAGCTCCTTCTCCAAGGGATCTTCCTGACCCAGGGATGGAACCCACATCTCCTGCATTTGCAGGGGTGTTCTCTACCACTGAGCCACCTGGAAGACCTGCAAATCCTTACGAAGCAGAGATTTGACACAATTGGAAGTGAAGACCTAGAGCAAAGGGGAGACCACATGACCAAGGAGGCAGATTGAAGTGATGGGGCTGTGAGTCAAGGCTTGCCCACAGGCACCAGAAGCTGGAAGAAGCAAAGACCCAATTCTCCCCTACAGCCTCCAGAGCCAGCCTGGCCCTCTGACACCTTGATTTTGAACTCCTGACCTCCAGAAATACGAGGGAGTAAATTTTGTTGTTTTGTCCCACCAAGATTGTGGTCATTGGTTACCACAGGAAGTGAAGGCCCATGAAGAGAACCAAGGTTTGAGGCTCTGCTTAGGGTAATCCTTAAACTTACACAGCAGAACCGGTCCAGCAGAGGCATCACTACCCCCACAGTGGGGCCCCATGGACCTTGCAAGGCCAGCCCCTAGGATGCGCTGCTAAGCCACTGGACCCTGCTGGCCCTGCAAGCTGGAAGAAAGCTGCTGCCATGATGGGTGAACCAGCTTTCAAGGCAACGTCTGTAACAAGCAATCTGATGGGGGGAGGCAGTGCCACATGATTTCACTCTAGCTGCAAGGGAGATGGGAAAGGCAGCATCTGGCTTCTGTTGTAAAAGCTGGGAACTTAGGGCAGGTAAATTCCCCAAACACAGGAAGGTACCGGGCACTCTAGAAGAGAGAAACGTATTCTCTAGAGGTGACTTACTGAGCAAACCCCCATCCTATTCCCTGACTCCCCCTGTTCAGCATCTCCAGGTATTAGCAGCCCCAGAACCATCTTACTGAGTGAACTATACTTCAGGTGTAATAAGGCATGGGTATAATAAACTGAAAGTGCACCCAGGTGCCTCAGTGCTAAAGAATTCACCTGCCAATGCCAGAGATGTAGGTTCGATCCCTGGTTAGGGATGATCCCCTGGAGAAGGAAATAGTAACCCACTCCAGTATTCTTGCCTGGGAAATCCCATGGTCAGAGGAGCCTGGTGGGCTACAGTCCTTGGGGTTGCAAAAGAGTCAGACATGACTTAGCAACTACACAGCAGCAGCATAAGAAACTGTCAGGCTTGCTTCCCCAAGTTCATTATTGCAGCAGCTGGGTTTTGTTTTCACTTTTGTTTTTCAGTGTTGACTTACCCTTTGTTGTTGGCCTTTGCTTCCTACTGAAGGCTGTGAGGTTACAGATCCTGTTGCACCGTCTGGCCCCACCACTCTCCTCACTGCTCCCTTGGCTGCAAGCCACACTGACCTCTCCGCTGCTGCTTCTTCTTCCTCTTTGTTTTAATGACACCATGTAATCTTTTTTAGACTGCAGGGAGATCCANTAAGGCTGGGAGGCATGTTTTAGCCTAAAATAAAATGTCTCAAACACAGAGCTGCCGAAATAAGCGTTTCCTCCCTCCATGAGGAGGCAGGAGGCAACATGAGCAAACGGGAAGGCCAGGCATTGTCCATGCCTGCAGAGACCAGAGTCTCAGGCTTGGGACTCCAAGCAAGGCTGAGTGCCAGACTCCTCTTCCCAGCTGGCGACATGGAATAGAAATGCAGGTAGGGAAACGTAAGCATCAGGTTTCTGATTTTCAAACAAAGGAATCAGTTCAGGNTTGTCCATGCCTGCAGAGACCAGAGTCTCAGGCTTGGGACTCCAAGCAAGGCTGAGTGCCAGACTCCTCTTCCCAGCTGGCGACATGGAATAGAAATGCAGGTAGGGAAACGTAAGCATCAGGTTTCTGATTTTCAAACAAAGGAATCAGTTCAGGATGGTGTGAGCTGAAAAGAAACATATTAGAAGTGAATTGTGAACTCATAAGATTTTCAGGAGGTGCTACAGTGGTTTGAATCCTGGCCTGCAAAAAAAAAAATATGTCCATGTTCTAATCCCTGAAATCTGTGGATGTGATCTTATTTGGGAAAGTCTCTTAAGAAATAATTAAGGTAAGGATCTTGAGATAAGAAGACATCATTCTGGGTTATCCAGCTGGGTCCTAAATCCAATGACTGCTGTTGCTGTTTACTCCCTAAACTATGTCCAACTTTTTGAGGCCCTGTTGACTATAGCCCACCAGCCTCCTCTGTTCATGGGATTCCCCAGGCAAGAATACCAGAGTGGGTTGCCAGCTCCTTCTCCAAGGGATCTTCCTGACCCAGGGATGGAACCCACATCTCCTGCATTTGCAGGGGGGTTCTCTACCACTGAGCCACCTGGAAGACCTGCAAATCCTTACGAAGCAGAGATTTGACACAATTGGAAGTGAAGACCTAGAGCAAAGGGGAGACCACATGACCAAGGAGGCAGATTGAAGTGATGGGGCTGTGAGTCAAGGCTTGCCCACAGGCACCAGAAGCTGGAAGAAGCAAAGACCCAATTCTCCCCTACAGCCTCCAGAGCCAGCCTGGCCCTCTGACACCTTGATTTTGAACTCCTGACCTCCAGAAATACGAGGGAGTAAATTTTGTTGTTTTGTCCCACCAAGATTGTGGTCATTGGTTACCACAGGAAGTGAAGGCCCATGAAGAGAACCAAGGTTTGAGGCTCTGCTTAGGGTAATCCTTAAACTTACACAGCAGAACCGGTCCAGCAGAGGCATCACTACCCCCACAGTGGGGCCCCATGGACCTTGCAAGGCCAGCCCCTAGGATGCGCTGCTAAGCCATTGGACCCTGCTGGCCCTGCAAGCTGGAAGAAAGCTGCTGCCATGATGGGTGAACCAGCTTTCAAGGCAACGTCTGTAACAAGCAACCTGATTGGTGGAGGCAGTGCCACATGATTTCACTCTAGCTGCAAGGGAGATGGGAAAGGCAGCATCTGGCTTCTGTTGTAAAAGCTGGGAACTTAGGGCAGGTAAATTCCCCAAACACAGGAAGGTACCGGGCAGTCCAGAAGAGAGAAACGTTTTCTCTAGAGGTGACTTACTGAGCAAACCCCCATCCTATTCCCTGACTCCCCCTGTTCAGCATCTCCAGGTATTAGCAGCCCCAGAACCATCTTACTGAGTGAACTATACTTCAGGTGTAATAAGGCATGGGTATAATAAACTGAAAGTGCACCCAGGTGCCTCAGTGCTAAAGAATTCACCTGCCAATGCCAGAGATGTAGGTTCGATCCCTGGTTAGGGATGATCCCCTGGAGAAGGAAATAGTAACCCACTCCAGTATTCTTGCCTGGGAAATCCCATGGTCAGAGGAGCCTGGTGGGCTACAGTCCTTGGGGTTGCAAAAGAGTCAGACATGACTTAGCAACTACACAGCAGCAGCATAAGAAACTGTCAGGCTTGCTTCCCCAATTTCATTATTGCAGCAGCTGGGTTTTGTTTTCACTTTTGTTTTTCAGTATTGACTTACCCTTTGTTGTTGGCCTTTGCTTCCTATTGAAGGCTGTGAGGTTACAGGTCATGTTGCTGTGAGGTTACAGGTCATGTTGCACCGTCTGGCCCCACCACTCTCCTCACTGCTCCCTTGGCTGCAAGCCACACTGACCTCTCCGCTGCTGCTGCTTCTTCCTCTTTGTTTTAATGACACCATGTAATCTTTTTTAGACTGCAGGGAGATCCAACCAGTCCATTCTAAAGGAGATCAGCCCTGGGTNGGACACGACTGAGCGACTGAACTAAACTGAACTGAATGAAGTTCTTTTGACCTTTAGCTAACTTTGGGGTACTTCAGAGGGCCTGGAGGCATTTCTCAAGAGAGAAATCAATTAGGTTCATTTGGTATGAGATGTATTGTCAAAAAGTTACAAATATCAGGTTATATTGCATGATAAGTCTTACTAATGCTGAGATTCTAGAGATTATATAGAATTCATAAAGATCTGATATGATATATCCTAATAAACTGTTATAATTCATAATTCTAGTTATTATATGAAAGTGTTACATGTCACAGCCATGACCAGGTTACTTTTTCAGTCGCAAAATAAACAGATTTTAAATGTGTCTTAACTCTTTTTGTCATTATGGACTGGACAGCTATGATTTCACTCTGATGCCTTGGCAAAAAAAACTACTACCACCTTTTCAAGATTTATAGGAAAGACATACTAAGATTAAATTAAAATTAACCAGATAAACAAATTTTGTTATTAACAGTAAGCTGTTCTCAGACTGGAATTTGGTTTTCTCTCTCTGCTAAGAGAACAAAGTTTTCTTGGTATGTGGCTTTTGGTAACAGACTATGTGAATTTTTGCCTTTAAGTGGTTTATATATATTTTTTTAATCTTTTGCTACTTTGGTAAAGTAAATAAATATTATTTCACAATGATCTATGAAGATAGTGGCACACAGAGATAAAGCTCATTCTGCTTCTTCCAAAAATTAACCCCTTCATTTTGCTATCCTGATGTCCTTAGGAGACGGCAACAGTCTAGTTCTAAATCAAGGAATTTAAAGTGGGTTAAACCATAGCTGTAAATCAAACAGTCACAGTTATGCGAAATCCAAGATGGCTGTGTGGCTTTTCCTGGTTCCCTGACCATCCTCATTTTTAAAAAATTTATTTATTTTAATTGGAGGCTAATTACTTTACAATATTGTCGTGGTTTTGATGGGATAAAGCCTTCCCTGGCTGCAGGGTTGTGCATGTGTGCTAAGTTGCCTCCGACTCTTTGCAACGCTGGGGATTGTCGCCTCCCAGGCTCCTCAGTCCACGGGATTCTCCAGGCAAGAATACTGGAGTGGGTTGCCAGGCCCTCCTCCAGGGGATCTTCCTGACCCAGGGATCGAACTCAGATCTCTTACATCTCTTGCATTTGCTGGCATGATCCTTACCACTACCACCACCTGGAAAGCCCAACTACATGGTTAATGCCTTCACACATAGAAAAATTATGTATTTCACTGAACATTGAATTTGTTTTGTTATTTTGAAATATATGTTGACTAAGTCTTACTTCCCAGATATTTCCTTGCTGTTATCAAATATTCTGTGAGCTACAAGGGAAGGACATAAAATTACATGTGTTCATCAATGAACTACATGCTAATTGAAGCCTATGGCGAAAACAGCAAGGCACAAGAGTGCCTTTATGCTTCTGGGTTGGGCAATTTCCAGAGACCGGTAGAAATCACACTACCTTTGAAAAACAGCTTGTTTGAGGGCTTTGACTGATATGAAGCAATTGACTATAGATCACCCTGTAATATTAAGACCTCAAGTACCAATCATGCACTAGTTATTAATACAAAGTTCACCAAAAACCCACAGGATTGGGCATGCCCAGGAGTCCAGCATAATAAAATGGAAGTGGTATATTCAGGACTGAGCCAAACCTGAGCCTTCCATCAAACGATGTCCTAAATTCCTACAGAAGGCCTTAAGCAAGAGGCTGTAATTAGACCTGAGGTAACTGTCTTTTTTTTTTTTTTAATTTTAGTTGGAGGAAAATTACCTCACAATATTGTGATGGTTTTTGTCTTACATCAACATGAATTGGCCACCAGTGTACATGTGTCTCCCCCAAGCTGAATCCTGCTCCCCTCTCCCTCCCCACTTTATCCCTCTGGGTTGTCCCAGAGCACTGGCTTTGAGAGCTCTGCTCATGCATCAGACTTACACTGTTCATCTATTTTGTGAATGGTAATGCATATGTTTCAATGCTATTCCATCAAATCATCCCACAATGGAATATTACTCAGCTATAAAAAGGAACACATTTGAGATAACTGTTCTTTCTGTTGTTTACTCACTAAATCATGTCTGACTCTTTTGCGACCCCATGGACCACAGCCCATCAGGCTCCTCTCTCCATGGGATTTCTCAGGCAAGAATAGTGGTGTGAGTTGACAGTTCCTTCTCCAGGGGATCTTCCTGACCCAGGGATCAAACCCAGGTCTCCTGCATTGCAGGCAGATTCTTAGTGTCTGAACCACCAGGGAGACCCATTTCTTTAATTATGAATCTCATGAAATCTGTTATTTTACACTATCCAATTTGTCAACATATTAAGCGTAGAAGGTTGCCACAATTAATCAAGGTACAACTGACACATTACAAGCTGCCTTGGCAAATATGGAAAATTGGTTATATTGGCTCATTAATTCGAGATAAAGGATGTCAATATAGGTAGATGGCTGTGGACACATATTCTGGATATTTAGTGGCCATTCCCTTTGGGAAATCCAATCAGACTAATACTATAACTTCATGAAGGAGTTATAGACCCAGACTACCAAGAAGAAATCTGAGTAATAGTGCAAATTGAACGAAAGAATGATCTATTTGTTAATAAGCAATCAGTTTGCCAAATTGCTGATTCTCCCATATGTAATTGGCAACGTACAAAAAAGAAGAATCTCCCATTTTATTCCACTCCAGTATTCCTACCTTGAGAATTCCGTGAACAGTGTGAAAAAGCAAAAAGATATGACACCAGAAATGAGCCCCCCAGGTTGGTAGGTGTCCAATGTGCTATTGAGGAAGAGCAGAGAAATAGCTCCAGAAAGAATGAAGAAGCTGGACCAAAGTGGAAGTGGCACTCAATTGTAGATGTGTCTGGTGGCAAAAGTAAAGTCTGATGCTGTACAGAACAGTATTGCATAGGAATCTGGAATGTTAAGTCTGTGAATCAAGATAAATTGAACATAGTCAAGCAGAAGATGGCAAGAGTGAACATTGATATTTTAGGAATTAGTGAACTAAAAAGGACAGGAATGGGTAAATTTAATTCAGATGACCATTATATCTACTATTGTGGGAAGAATCCCTTAGGAAGGTGGGAGTAGCCCTCAAAGTCAAAACAAAGAGTATGAAATGCAGTACTTGGGTGCAATCTCAAACATGACAGAATGATCTTGGTTCATTTCCAGGCAAACCTTTCAACAGTACAGTAATCCAAGTCTGTACCCCAACGACTAACACTGACGAAGCTGAAGTTGAACAATTCTATGAATAACTCCAAAACCTTCTAGAACACCAAAAAAAACGATGTGCTTTTCATCATAGGTGATTGGAAAGCAAAATCAGGAAATCAAGAGATATCTGGAATAAAAAGCAAGTTTGAACTTGGAGTACAAAATGAAGCAGGACAAAGGCTTACAGAGTTTTGCCAAGAGAACACACTGGTCATAGAAAACATCCTTTTCCAACAGCACAAGAGATGATTCTACACGTGGACATCACCAGATGGTCAACACTGAAATTGGATTGATTGTATTCCTTGCAGCTGAAGGTGGANTAAAAAGCAAGTTTGAACTTGGAGTACAAAATGAAGCAGGACAAAGGCTTACAGAGTTTTGCCAAGAGAACACACTGGTCATAGAAAACATCCTTTTCCAACAGCACAAGAGATGATTCTACACGTGGACATCACCAGATGGTCAACACTGAAATTGGATTGATTGTATTCCTTGCAGCTGAAGGTGGAGAAGCTGTATACAGTCAGCAGAAACAAGACCTGGAGCTGAGTGTGGCTCAGGTCATGAACTCCTTACTCCAAAACTCAGGATTAAATTGAAGAGAGTAGGAAAAACCACTAGGATACTTAGGGTGCTTAAGTGTACTCAGTCACTCCAGTCATGTCCAACTCTCTTTGACACTGTGGAGTGTAGCTTTCCAAGCTCCTCTGTCCACGGAATTCCCAGGATAGAATACTGGGGTGGGTTGCCATGCTCTCCTCCAGGGGATCTTCCCAGCCCAGGGATCAAACTCACATCTCCAATGGCTCCTGTATGGCAGGAAGATTCTTTACTGCTGAGCCACCGTGGAAGCTCAGGCCTTACAGATATGACCTACATCAAATCCTTTCCCCAATCCCAAAGAAGAGCAGTGCCAACAAATATTCAAACTACTGTGCAATTGCGCTTATTTCACATGCTAGCAAGATAATGCTCAAAATCCTTCAAGCTAGGCTTCAACACTATGTCAACCTAGAGCTTCCAAAATACAAGCTGGATTTAGGAAAAGCAGAGGAACCAGAGATCAAATGACCAATATCTGCTGGATCATAGAAAAAGGGAGTGCCAAAAAAAAAATCTACTTCTGCATCATTGATTGCCCTAAACCCTTTGACTGTGTGGATCACAACAAACTGTGGAAAAAACTTAAAGAAATGGGAATGCCAGACCACCTTACCTGTCTTCTGAGAAACCTGTATGCAGGACAAGAAGCAACAGTTGGAACCATACATGAAACAAGACTAGTCTAAAACTGGGAAAGGAGTATGACAAGGCTGTATATTGTCACTCTGCTGATTTAACTTCTATGCAGAGTACATCATGCAAAGTGCAGGACTCGGTGAATCACAAGCTGGAATCAAGATTTCCCAGAGAAATATCAACAACTTCAGATACACAGATGATATCACTCTAATGGCAGAAAGAGAAGAGGAACTAAAGAGCCTCTTAATGAGTGTGAAGGAGGAGAGTGAAAAAGCTGGCTTAAAACTCAACAACCAAAAAACTCAAATCATAGCATCCAGTCCTATCACTACACAGCAAATAGATAGGAGAAAAATGGAAACACTGTCAGATTTTATTTTTCTGGGCTCCAAAATCACTGTGGATGGTGACTACAGCCACAAAATTAAAAGACGTTTTCTCTTTGGAAGAAAAGCTATGACAAACGTAGACAGTGTATTCAAAAGCAGAGACACTACTTTTTCTGACAAAGATCTGTATAGTCAAAGCTATGGTTTTTCTAGTAGTCATGTATGGATGTGAGAGTTGGACCTAAAGAATGTTGAGTGCCAAAGAATTGATTCTGTTGAATTGTGGTGCTTGAAGACTTGTAAGACCCTCAGACTGCAAGGAAATCAACCAGTCAGTCCTAAAGGAAATGAACCCTGAATATTCATTGGAAGGACTGACGCTGAAGCTCCAGTACTTTGGGCACCTGATGGGAAGAGCTGACTCTCTGGAGAAACCCTGATGTTGGGAAGGGTTGGGGGCAGAGGAGAAGGGGATGACAGAGGATGAGACAGCTCGAGTGTCTCACCAATTCAGTGGACATGAGTTTGAGCAAATTCTGGGAGATAGTGAAGGACAGAGAAGCCTGGCATGCTGCAGTCCATGTGGTCACAAAGAGTTGGACATGACTTAGTGACTGAACAACAGCAACCCACCTTATTAACAGAGCTGATGGAGGGTTTGGATCCACAAATGAAATGCATGCAATTGGAGCTCAAGTCTGCATGAAGGAAACTAACCATCTTCCCACATCATCTGATGCCTCTTCTCAGAGGAAGAATAATACCGTATTACTGATGATATCCAACGGGAAACATGGAAATATGTGCCATTAACCCCTGTCATTTTAGTAAATAGATTATTCTTGAAAGCCTAACTACAAAGTGGATTGTCATTCACGCCTCAACAGCAAGGGTATACTACAATTAAAAGAAAAATACATGTGTCAGGGATGTTTGTATACATGTGGCCGACTCGTGTTGATGTATGGCAAAAACCATCACAATACTGTAAAGTAATTATCCTCCAATTAAAATTAATTAATTTTAAAAAATTTTAAAGAAAAATATGAAGAAAGCTCTTGGGTAATCTTCAGCTAGAGAAATATGGACTGGACCTCAACTCACGATAACTTCACCTTTCCAACAAAAGGTCTGTCCTTTCTTAACTTTGACTTTCTAGGGGCAAAAGTTATCAATATGCTAAATTACACATCATTGGTAAAGATATAGCTCAAGCCTTGAACACAAGTATTATGTGCCAATTTCATGTGTTACTTTAATAGTTGTACCCACTTACTGATAGACTGTGACAAAGTTACTGAGGGACTGCTATGTGGACCAAGGGAAGGGCTACCCACTCCAGTATTCTGGCCTGGAAATTCATGGACTATAGTCCATGGGGTTGCAAAGAGTTGGACACAACTGAGTGAATTTCGCTTTCACTTTCATGTGGACCGAGGTCTCATGTTTGGGAATCCTGCTAATTGGAGAATTCCACCAACTAGTGAATGGACTATCTTCCCTAAATCCTTTAATATGTTTTTTGAAATAGCCCCTCAATCGATATGCATTGTAACCAGTAGATGTAGAAGCTACTTCTGTGTATCAATTCAGTTCAGTTCATTTCAGTCGCTCAGTCGTGTCTGACTCTTTGCGACCCTATGAATCACAGCACGCCAGGCCTCCCTGTCCATCACCATCTCCCGGAGTTCACTCAGACTCATGTACATCGAGTCCGTGATGCCATCCAGCCATCTCATCCTCTGTCGTCCCCTTCTCCTCCTGCCCCCAATNCGAGGCTGGCAATGGCCTGCAGTGAGGACAGGGGCACTGGCCGCAGCAGTCGTAGGAGGCGCATGTTGGCACAAGTCCTCTTGGAGGTCACCAGTAGCCCTACCAAAGGGCTTGTCAATTCCGGGACTGGGTCATCTCAGGCCAAACAACTAACAAGGAGGGAGCACAACCACACCCATTAGCAGACAATTGGATTAAAGATTTACTGAGCATGGCCCCAACCACCAGAGCAAGGCCATTTTCCCAACAGCCAGTCCTTCCCATCAGGAAGCTTGCACAATCCTCTTATCCTCATCCATCAGAAGGCAGGAGAAAGAAGCAAGAACTATAATCCCACAGCCTCCAGAATGAAAACCATAATCACGGAAAGCTAACCAAAATGATCACATGGATCACAGCCTTGTGTAACCTGTGTAACCTGATGTAAACTGGACGTGAAACAATGTACTGATTCAAAATTGGGGAAGGACTATGGCAAGGCTGTATGTTGTTCCTCTGCTTATTTAACCTCTATGCAGGGTACATCATGCGAAATGCAGGGCTAGATGATTCACAAGCTGGAATCAAGATTGTCAGGAGAAATATCAACAACTTCAGATACACAGATGATATCACTCTAACGGCAGAAAGCAAAGAGGAACTAAAGAGCCTCTTGATGAGGGTGAAAGAAGGGAGTGAAAAATCTCGCTTAAAACTCAGCATTCAAAAAACGAAGATCACGGCATCCGGTCTCATCACTTCATGGCAAATAGATGAGGAAACAGTAGAAACAGTGACAGATTTTATTTTCTTGGGCTCCAAAATCACTGTGGTTGGTGACTGCAGCCACGAAATTAAAAGACGCTCGCTCTTTGGAAGAAAAGCTATGACAAACCTATGCAGNCGCTTAAAACTCAGCATTCAAAAAACGAAGATCACGGCATCCGGTCTCATCACTTCATGGCAAATAGATGAGGAAACAGTAGAAACAGTGACAGATTTTATTTTCTTGGGCTCCAAAATCACTGTGGTTGGTGACTGCAGCCACGAAATTAAAAGACGCTCGCTCTTTGGAAGAAAAGCTATGACAAACCTATGCAGCGTATTAAAAAGCAGAGATGTTATTCTTACGACAAAGGTCTGTAGAGTCAAAGCTATGGTTTTTCCAGAAGTCACGTATGGATGTGAGAGTTGAAACATAAAGAAGACTGAGCACCAAAGAGCTGATGCTTTCAAATCCTGGTGCTGGAGAAGACTCTTGAGATTCCCTTGGACTGAAAGGAGATCAAACCAGTCAGTCCTAAAGGAACTCAGAGAATATTCATCGGAAGGACTGAGGCTGAAGCTGAAGCTCCAATATTTTAGCAACCTGATGTGAAAAGTGGACTCATTGGAAAAGATCCTGATGCTGGGAAACATTGAGGACAGGAGGAGAAGTGGGTGACAGAGAATGAGATGGTTGGATGGCATCACCGATTCACTGGCCGTTAGTTTGAGCAAACTCTGGGAGATAGTGAAGGACAGGGAAGTCTGGTGAACTGTAGTCCATGGGGATGCAAAGAGTTGGACACAACTTAGTGACTAAAAAACAACAAC
>SJYA01002926.1:268760-320035 GCA_006410615.1 Neotragus moschatus
CTCGTAGGCTATGGTCCATGGGATTGCAAAGAGTCGGACACGACTGAGCGACTTCACTTACTTACTTACTTTCTTTTGCTTGGTGTTGAGTTTATTCACCTCTCATAGTTCAAGCAGTAAAACAGAAGCCCACAGAAGCAAGTGATGCATCAAAGTAGAAATTATTCCTTAATGACAGAATCTGGCGCTGAATTGTCTAAGATCCAGGAGGGAAAGGATTTGAGTCTGTTTGATCCACTCACTGTTGTGTCCTAGGACAGTGCTTGGCATATCGTAGGTACTCAGTTAACATTTATTGAGCAAGTAAGTGAACCCAAGAGTCCCAACTCCCAGTCATTTTTCTTCTTTTTCCTTTAAACAGTGTAAAGAAATCAACAGTCAGTCATAAATTCCATGCTATACTCCTATCTAGGAACCCCTAAGCACAAAACACTGTAACACATCTATAATCCAAATAGAGCAAGTATCAGATAGGCTTGGGCTTATAAGGCATTTAAACTTGCCAAAGGAGATAGTGTGTGTCCGTGTATATATAAAGATGATGGTGAACATATGGTTGACCACTCCACCTTCCATCCCCATAGCCTTAACTTTGTTGGGTCTTTAGTAAAGCTTTTCTCATGGACAGTGTTTTGGATGCTCTGTATTCTAATTNGCTTGGGCTTATAAGGCATTTAAACTTGCCAAAGGAGATAGTGTGTGTCCGTGTATATATAAAGATGATGGTGAACATATGGTTGACCACTCCACCTTCCATCCCCATAGCCTTAACTTTGTTGGGTCTTTAGTAAAGCTTTTCTCATGGACAGTGTTTCGGATGCTCTGTATTCTAATTCTCTCCACCAGTATCATGATAATCACTAAAGTCTTATTAAGACACATGTATTTTGAGGCATATTTCAAGAGTTTGGATAATAGCTTCATGCATTAGAGTTAAGCACAATAACAAAATGTACCTACTTTTTGACATCAAAATTGTTATTTACATTTTTTTTTTTTTGCTGCGACATGTCATTATAATGAGAGTAAACTTTTCTTTTGAAAAGATGAATATGATTCTGGAATGAAAATGAGCGCTGGTTAATAAAACCACAGATAAGTATACCTTTACATGATGCCATTATGTTTAGGCATAATTTAAACATCTTTGTCTTACTCCCCAGTGGATGAGGCAAATATGTTTGGGGGGATGGGTGCATATCTCAGCTCTGACATGAGCTATTGTGATCCACGTTTTCGTTATGTGTAAAGTAAGAATAAGATAAAATTCATTTAAAAATAGTTTTGGAACTCCTGAGATATGTCATGAACTGAAAGTTTGTTTTCTGTAGTAAAAGGAAGAACAGTCACCAAATAGCTAGTTATCTGAATAACTAAGTGGGTATGTGGTTAAATATATATGTAGGTGGATGCTCAAATGAATGGATGGATGAATAAATGGGTGAAAGATGGATAGATGAACAGCAAGATAGATAGGAAGGATGGCAGAGGGTCTTTCTTTGCATTTCAGGATTATCCCCTTCTATCCAATAATAGCAATCCAATTCTCCTTATGGAATCACTCTTCATCAGTTTTTGCCCATATATTTCACATGGATCTAGCCATAATTGCTACCAAAAGACCTATTTTGACCAATGAGACCACTGAGACTGATTCAAGGCTAGGCAGAGCCCAAAAGCTATGATTCCAGAACTAGGGCAGGTGTGACCTAGAGAGAGGCAACTCTTTTCTACTGGACTTGTATTTGGGAGGCTTGGCTCTTGCTTGGTAGGCTGTGGGTGAGCACAGAGAGAGCTTGCTACTGCTAAGTCACTTCAGTCGTGTCCAACTCTGTGCAACCCCATAGTCAGCAGCACACCAGGCTACCCTGTCCTCAGGATTCTCCAGGCAAAAACACTGGAGTGGGTTACCATTTCCTTCTCCAATGCGTGAAAGTGAAGTCACTCAGTCGTGTCCGACTCTTAGCGACCCCATGGACTGCAGCCTACCAGACTCCTCCATCCATGGGATTTTCCAGGCAAGAGTACTGGAGTGGGGTGCCTAGGAGTAAAATCACCAGAGAAGAAAGCAGTGGAGTGGAGAGTAAAAAGTGGAATACTGATTAAATGACTTGAACACCTGATTTCTGCCATGCCTGATACTAACACCTAGGCTTTTGAACTCATGTGAGATTTTATATCTCTCCCATTTTTGGCATAAGTTTTTCTTTTGGTTGTTTGCAATCAAAAAAATTTTTTTTAAAGAAAGAAACAGATACCTAACCCAGGAGAGGGCCTCAGCTATTGTGCAGTGTGTGGTGGAGGATGGATACCAATCATGGAGTTCCATTCACTACCTCTTGGATGAGTAACCACAGCCTGTGGGCCATGTGACCTGCCTAAACTCTGGGATATATAGTCTAATTTCAAATTCAACAATTTGAAAGTCAACTCCACAGGGCTACTTCTCAAATATTGATATTTAATATTTAGCATATCAGATGTCCAAATATTTGCATTTCACTGGCCAAAGAGAGAGGCCAAACCTTTTACTGATGGCCATCTATTCAATTGAGTAAGTAAACTCAGTTGTGAGAACGTCTCCCTTCCTGCCGAAGAACTTAATAAAACGATTCCATCTTGAATTTGCTTTGAATGAACCAAAAGAATGTAGATGGTAAACATGTTTATTTTCCCTGAAGCAGTTCTTGTGTATAAAGGGTTGCCTAGCATTGTTTTTGATAGATGGTATCCTCTCAGGATCTTTTCAGCTTTAAAATCCTGAGGTTACATGAAAAGAGCAGTGAGAAACTTCTCTTAGCATCATCATGTAAAATCTTCCCAGCTCAGCACAGTGCCCAGCACAGAGAAGATTCTCAGTAATTATTCGGTGAATAATTGATGAATAAATTTTGTCTCCTCCAGAATTCTCATCCTCTACCTGCTCAGTTAGGAGGACCCTGATAGGCAAGGCTCACAAGAGGCAGTTAGATTCCAAAGAAACAGTCCCAGAGAGTAAAATATGTCCCTTAAAACTCCTTTAAAGTTACCCATGCTGTAAAGAGGCAGATGTCTCAGTATGTCCAACTGAGTCCATTTTCCGTCCATCTTGAACAGACTACTGTGTCTCGGGCTGGGCAAGTGATGAAAAGGCTGAGTTCTGCTTAAGCAAACCCCACTGACTATAAACAGCAGCCTGGCCCTCAGCACGGGGAAACACTTGTACTATGAGAGCCAAAGGGATGAGAAGAGGGATCTGTAGAATCAGATTTTCCATCTTCTGCTTTCTTGGACTGTGAATGGGATGGAGGTTGAAGTGATGTATGTGATTTAAAAGAGGTGGGGGTTCAGGATGGGGAACACATGTACACCCATGGCAGATTCATGTCAATGTATGGCAAAACCAATACAATATTGTAAAGTACTTAGCCTCCAATTCAAATAAATAAATTTATATTTTTTAAAAAAAGAAATAAAAAGGATTCTCTCTCCTCTTCCCTGGTCTCCTTCTCCACCTTCCCCCCTACCCTCTCTCCCTCCCTTTCTGTCCCCCCTCTCTCTCAACTCTTGCCTCCCCACTACCCAACCCCATATAGTATAATTTTGGATAGCGAACATATACTTCTGATGCAGCTATATTGTACAACTATACTTTCACAGACCAATCAATGAACACCCCCAGTAAAAGGCACAAAAAGGAGGTTTCACTCTGTCCCAATGCCCATCCCAATACAGAACCTTTCAGGGTTGATAGAAAGTATCCTTCCTCCTTCCCTATTCTGGTGATCTTGAGGAAGCAGGAAGATCAGAGGGAAATGCTTCAAGCAAGCTCCATATTAAACTCTGAAAACCATCATGGTTCATTCTTTTTCCATCCAAATAAAACTCCTGTCTTTACAGTAAAGGCGATGAATAGAAACAGCACCCTTGGAGATTTATAGACATCTTGTAGGCTTCCCCCCGACCCCCCGCCCCTTTCTCTCTCTTCTTCCCCATCTTCTTTTCATTTTGCAGTGCAACAAAGTTTCACAAGGAAGGGTTTTATAGGAAATCCATGTCTGGGGATTTATTCAGGCTTTTATCATAAATTATGGCAACACAGAACCAGTCTCTTGCTATACAGCTCCAAATATTTCAACAAGGTGATTACAATGAAGTCCTCGGCTCTTCAGCTGGAGTAGAGCGTGTGAGTGTGCAGCTGTTCTCCCAGATATGAGCAAGACAAACGCAGCACAAAAGCTTCCTTTGATGAGAAGGCAAGGCTGAGTTTTGGAAGGGAAGGCAGTCTTTTTCCCTAAAGAATACTAGGTTGAAATAGAAGTGTCTTTTTAAAACCCAGATCAGCATCAAATCTACAGGGCACGGAAATGATGGCACACAAGACTAAAAAGCCTCCTTGGATGAGAAATGACCTCGGCCCTTGATTCATCTTTGCAGTTAATATAATGACCTTTAAAATCGAGTTGCTGAGAATTGGACAAAGTTTTTTTAAAAATCAAGCATGAAAGCCCTGAAAAGATGATAAGGGATTGTTTAAATGCCTGCTAATCGGGTGCCATGCCATCTGTGACCTACAACAGAAACCAAGGGAGCAACCGAGCTGTTTTCCTCACTGTTTTCGGATAAAAATCTAATGTGAGAATGAAGAAGTACTTCAAAGATCAATCTCCATTCTGAGTTAAATTTCTATGGTCCATCCAACCCTATATGCAGCCTCTATGGAGGACGTCAGGGATGGTCGGAGGTGCAGCTGATCATCTCAGATAAGCAAGGTGGTCCCCTCCGTCTATTAGGTGATGCCATTGATTCATCTGGGCTTTCAGCAGGAACTTGTGAATCCTTTCTGTTTCAACAGGGTGAGTTTTATCTGCAGAAGCCTGGATCTTCTTTGTCTTTCATTTCTCAACATCACTGCCACCTCCTCCAGACGTCCTCCCAGGCCACTTCATTGGAGGACTCTTCCCACACCTCAGCCACCGGCTACCATTCCCCATTTTATTTTCCTCGTGTGTTTATTATCTATACTTTCTCATTAACATATTTACTTATTTGCATACTCTCTCCCATAGAACCTAATTCTGAGAATCCTTGTCTGTCTTATTCACCATGGTGCTGGTACTGAGAATAATGCCTGGAACCCTCCAACGCTGAAAAATTAATTCTGAATAAAGAAATGGCTATACTTTCTAACAATTTTTCCACGTGTACTTTACTTTGTGTAAGCCAAATATATTTTTAAATGATTTATAAGATTCTTCCAGTTAACAAAGAAAGTGTGATATGTATATATGTATGTTTGTGTGTGTGTATATATATATATATATAATTGGGCTTCCCTTGTGGCTTAGCTGGTAAAGAATCCACCTGAAGTGCAGGAGACCTGGGTTTGATCCCTGGGTTGGGAAGATCCCCTGGAGAAAGGAATGGCTACCCACTCCAGTATTCTGGCCTAGAGAATTCCACAGACTGTATAGTCCATGGGGTTGCAAAGAGCTGGACACAACTGAGTGATTTTCACTTCATTTCTCTTCATATATATATATATATATATACACATATATATTTGGAATATTACTCAGTCATCAAGAAAGAATGAAATAATGTCATTCATAGCAACCTGGAAGAACCTAGAGATTATCATACTAAATGAAGTAAGCCAGAGAGGGAAAAAAAAATTCCATATGATATCACTTATATGTGGAAACTAAAATATGAGACAAATGAAACTATCTAAGAGACAGACTCATAGACACTGAGAACAGACTTGTGGTTGCTAGGGTGTTGAGGGGAGAGATGGATTGGAAATTTAATATTAGCTGGTGCAAACTAGTATATATAGACTGGACAAACAAGGTCCTACTGTACAGCATAAGGAACTATATTCAATATTCTGTAATAAACCATAATGAGAAAGAATATATGTCTAACTGAATCACTCTGCTATGCAGCAGAAATTAACACCTTGTAAATCAACTGTAGTTCAATAAAAATTTTTTAAAAAGGAGATTCTTCCACTTGGAAATCCACAAAAGCATCCTACAGCCAGCTCCACAAGGGCATGAAGGGACAATTTCACCCTCTCTCTTTCGGGAACACAACAGACACACTTGGAAACATGAATCCACCTTGGAAACTGTCGAGGCAGCTGTGGCAGGTCAGATCTTCTAGAAGCCGATGTTGGCTTGGAGCCTGGGCTACGAGGTGTTTATTAGGAATCAACACCTGGGAAAAGAAGCAGGTTGGAGATAGGGGTGGAAAGAGGTGGAATCACAATGCATGTCTTAGCTATGGAGCAAGTGCTGGGTGACATCAGAATGACCCCAGTGAGATTTTAGGTCATACCTATGCTTCACTAAATCATAGTCTGTGGGCTGACTGAGGGCCTGAATCTCTGGAGCTGGGACTGACCCAGGAAGAGCTGATAGCTGGAGATCATCTTCCAGTTACACTCCCTAGAGCTGGGCAGGGAGTCCTTCTTCCAAGGACCACCTGGTCAGGACACCTCCCCAACACTTCAATGTTGCAAACTTCAAGTGCAAACCAGCCTTTCCAGAAGACTGGCGACTGGGAGTCCACTGAGTTCCCACTGTCTTCGGAGACGAGCCGCAAATAGTCCAATTCTTAAATTAGAAGTCACGTCCTATAAGTGCTTGCTGACTTGGCAGCAGCCACACTGACATAATTTCACAAATAATGATGTTATCTGAGGGAAAAGTTGCATTAGATCAATTACCACTCTATTTCGGTGCCATCTCAGTAGCTCTCAGTGTTTATTTCAGTTCACCTATTTTTAAACCAAAGCTCTCAGGCTTCTGAACCACAGCCATGAACATACCTTCCTTTTCTAGTCCTTGACAGCATCGTAGCATCTTGCTTACACTTGAACTAAAGACGATGATTTGAATATCACCCACCCCAATCTTCTCAGCTGCCTTTCTTTGTGTCCTTTAATCTGGGGGGAGGGGGGTGGTTTTTCAGCTGCATGGAGAGTCAAAAGCTTAAGGCTCGAAAAAGAAAGGAGAGACTATTGATATCTTAAGAGAATGAAAGGAGATGAATTTAAACTGTGACAAGAGAAGGTCTGGATTATATTAAGAATATTTTCCTACTGGAGAAGGATGTCGAAAACGGTTGGGCTGCCAAGAGAAATCGTTAAGACCTCACACCAGTGTGTCTGGGGTTTGGGACGGAATTGTGTTGTCCCCAGATTCACATGTTGATGTCCTAGCCCCCTCTCCATACCTTAGAAAGCGAATTTTTTTTTTGGAAATAACTGCAGAGATTGAAGTGCAACCATTAGAGTAGACTTTAATCCAAAATTAGTGGCATCTTTCTAAAAAGGGGAAATTTGGACATAGATACAGATGAAAGATAATGTGAGGAGACATGGGGAGGAGAGGGACGTTGTTCTGAGATGACTGACTGTTTCTCCCTCCCTACCTCCCCACCCCACCACCATGGGTTTCTCCATCACTCTTACATGACTACAGCAATTACAGCACTTCTGACCCCAGATGTGGGTGGGATTTCCCTCACCAAGCGCTTTCTGCAACACCAGCTGGATGTTCCTCAATTTCACTTCATTCTGACACTCTCTACCAGGAGACAGCATCAGATCCTACAGGTGAAGAGCTCGATCTCACAAGATTGCCTCACCCTATTTCAGATGCCAGTCACAAATTGCAGGTCTCCAGATGAGCCACAACTTCTGTCCAATGTGGCCACAAGTCAGGAATTCCCATAACCTCCTCCTGCTTGGACTGGATGATTTAGTAAAACTCAGGGAAACATACTTATCTGTTTACTAACAGTTGTGACTAAGGAGACAGACATACAGCCAGATGAAGAGAGAAATCTATAGTGAGGTCTGCTGGTGGGCTGCCGTCTATTGGGTCGCAGAGTCGGACACGACTGAAGCGACTTAGCAGCAGCAGCAGCAGTGAAGGTTCCAAGCTCAGGATCTTCTGTCCCTGTGGAGCTGGGATGAATTACCCTCCTGAATGGGCTTCCTAGGTGGCAATAGTGGTAAAGAACCCGCCTGTCAATGCAGAAGACATTAGAGGCCTGGGTTCTATCCCTGGGTTGGGAAGATCCCCTAGAAGAGGGAATGGCAACCCACTCCAGTATTCTTGCCTAGATAATCCCCATGGACAGAGGAGCCTAGGGGTCTATAGCCTGTAGAGTCAAAAAGAGTCCAATATAACTGAAGCAACTGAGCACGCACACACACACCATCCTGAGTATTCACTGGAAAGACTGATGCTGAAGCTCCAATACTTTGGTCACTTGATGCAAAGAGCTGACTCATTGGTAAAGACATTGATACTGGGAAAGATTGAGGGCAGGAGGAGAAGGGGGTGACAGAGGATGAGATGGTTGCATGGCATCACCAACTCAGTGGACATGAGTTTGAGCAAACTCTGGGAGATAGTGAAGGACAGGGAAGCCTGGTATGCTGCAGTCCACACCAGACACAACTGAGGTTGCAAAGAATCAGACACAACTGAGCAACTGAACAACAGCAACAACCCTCCTATTACGTGGATGTGTTCGCCAATCTGGATGCTCTCTGACCCCCATACTATTGGAATTTTATGGAGGTTTTCTCATGTGACCATGGTCCATTATTAACTCCATTTGAAAATCCCATGGACAGAGGAGCCTGGTAGGCTGCAGTCCATGGGGTCGCTGAGTCAGACACGACTGAGCAACTTCACTTTCACTCTTCACTTTCATGCATTGGAGAAGGAAATGGCCACCCACTCCAGTGTTCTTGCCTGGAGAATCCCAGGGACGGGAGAGCCTGGTGGGCTGCTGTCTATGGGGTCGCAGAGTCGGACACGACTGAAGCGACTTAGCAGCTGTAGTAGCAGCAGTAGCAGCTTCCCTCTCTGATAATGGAGGCATGGGGCTGACAATTCCAAGCTTCTAAATCATGGCTTGATCTTTCTTGTGACCAATCTCCCATCCAGGAACCATCCAGGTGCCCATCCAGAGTCACCTCAATAGAACAAAAGATGCTCACAAGTCTTTTAGGAGCTCTGGGCCAGGTACCCAGGATAGAGACTAGTTTATATGTTTTCTATTATCTCACACCCTAAAATTCTAGGTTGAAAACCCCATCCCCAATGTGATGGTTTTTAGGGGTGAAGCCTTTGTTTAAGCTCCTCAGTTTCTGCAAATTTGTTAAGGCAGCCCTAGCAAACTAACCCAGATGGATGGGATCAGGTGAAGGCTAGGTGATCCTTATGAACTGTCCTAGCTCCATGCTAAAGGACTCACTGAGTCTCAGAAAGCAAGGGGATTTAGCGGAGAGTCCTGCTGTCCTTGAGAATATGAGAAAATCATTTCCTCCTCCCTTTGCCCTTCTCTCGACTCCTTTACCTTTTCATCCCCTGCGCTTGGGTCTCTCCCGGATGAGGTGGTGTCAAACATGGGGCTTCCTGCATTTCAGGGCTCTTGCATATCAAATAGGCATAAAAGATAACCGGTGTGCAGATGTTGTAGAGGGAAATGCATAGAACAATACAAATAAAGCAGGGGCACATAGCAAGTGATCAGCAGACAGACACCGTAACCATCAATACTGGGGTGAGCAAGTGCTTCACATTATACTTTATCAGCTGTAAGTAATGATAAGAAATTGCAATTAATGGGTGAATCATTATTAATATTGGTAAATCAAAGTCCTCTTCTAATCTCTCTGTCATTCCTGGGATGTGTCGTAAATCACACAAGCCTCGGTTCAAAGCCTAGATCTATAATTTACAAGTGACAAGACCCAGGTAAGGGGCTTAAGGCATTTGCAGAGAAAGATATGGAAGGGGGGCCCTGAAGACACTGAAAAGGGTCTGCGGGCTGGAGAGACAGACCCATCCTGATGAAACAAGAGTTGAAAAGGGAAAAGAAAGTGGAGAACATAGTAACTGGGTGGTTTTAAAACATCTGGGTAACTTTGGGGAAGAGGCAAGAGGAATAATTATTTTGTTTCTGACACTCCCTCCATGCCCAGCTCCGGCTGGTTAGTATTGAAGGCGGGGCCCTTAGTCCTGAACACCAAACTCCTTACATCTTTTATCCTAAGCTTTTATTTTATATTGGAGTATAGCTGATTAACAACTATTGTATTGTTATTGTNATCTGGGTAACTTTGCAGAAGAGGCAAGAGGAATAATTATTTTGTTTCTGACACTCCCTCCATGCCCAGCTCCGGCTGGTTAGTATTGAAGGCGGGGCCCTTAGTCCTGAACACCAAACTCCTTACATCTTTTATCCTAAGCTTTTATTTTATATTGGAGTATAGCTGATTAACAACTATTGTATTGTTATTGTATTGTATTCGTTTCAAGCAAAGTGATTCAGTTATACATATACACATTTCTGTTCTTTTTCAAATTCTTTTCTCATTTAGATTGTTATATAATATTGAGCAGAATTCCCTGTGCTATCCTATACATTCTTGTCAGTTATCCTTTTTTTTTTTTCAATAAGATGAGACTTTTATTGACATTTGAGAAACAAAAAATTTGAAAAACTCCACAGTGAAATACAGGTTTTACTGTAAAAATGCTATTTTTCTGGGTTAATATTTCACAGTATACATTTTTTAACAGAAGGAAACACTAACCACACTTAAAACCTTCTATCTAATAAGGAGCATGTGGAAACAGAGCTTTTTCATAGATGAATTTTAAGCTATTAAAACTATTTGATAAGAGGTATGTAGTGCTGATAACGGAAGTCTCATATTTAGCATTTTTCTCCCCATCTTCCCAGAAAGTATCAAAAGATCAGATTCTATGGGTAATAGAAAAATGACAAATTTCAGATGTTACTATTCAAAAGTTTGAACCTTGGCAGTTGGAACCCAGATGGGGCCCAGTGAACTTCTGCTGGAGTTGCCATGACAAAGCATGGAGACTGGATGCTTACACAATGGGCACTTATTTTCTCACACTTCTGGAGGCTGGAAGTTCAAGGTCCAGGGTGTTGGTTTCTTCCCAGTCCCCTCTCGTCAGTTGGTAGATGGCCATCTTCTCCACGGTGCTCCTTCTGTCCATGTCTGTGTCCAAATTTCCTCTTCTCAAAAGGAAATCCATCAGATTGGATGAAGGCACATCTGATGACTCCATTTTAACTCAATTACCTCTTAAAGACCATATCTCCATATTGCATCCTGAGATTTTGGGGGTTAGGATTCCCAGATGTGACATTTCAGGGAACACAGTAAAGCCCAGAGAAACACTACCACCCCTTCCTCCCCAAACCTGTTTCCTCGAAGTTTGAAACACATGCCATGGATAAAGTAGCATGGTTTCAGATACGAACCTGGGCTGGCATAACAACACTGAAGCAGCTTTCTTTTCAGATGTCTTCCAGTCACTCTGATCAGCTAGGGAGACCATCTCAGCTAGGTGCTGATGACTTTAACACTTCTCCAAACCTTACAGGTCTGTTCTTTTAATAAAGACAGCTATCACGCTAACTAACTAGAATATAAAGCCTGGCTTATTTTCCATATATTTGTTTTTCCAGTGACTTCCTCATCAAGGCCAGGAAAAACAGCCTTTCTTTTTAAAGAACTGATACAACATTTCCTTTTCAAAGAAATGTACCTTTTAAAAGAAGAATGAGTCCATCTAAAGGGCAAATCAGAGTCAGAATGGTTCATAGAAATGACAGTCTGTGGAGGATTTCTGCAGTGACTGAAGTTTAGGAGACTTTTGTTGGTATTGTAGCCACAGGAATGACAGAAACAGAAAGAATCCGTAAGTCAGAGGCTGAGAAAAAAAAATTCCTGGAAGGATGCTGCAGCTAGGGATGGTGGGGCAATTCTGTAGGGTCTCAGGCTAAGATTCTGGGGTCTTAAGCCAATGCTGCCAAGCTGACTGACCATTTCACACCGGAGGAGTGGGTCCCCTCATTTGGGAGCCCTTTCCTTTTCAGCCTTCAGCCTCTGAATCCCACCTCTTCTCCTAGTTCTCCATCCTGGACAGGACTAAGAATGAGTCAGTGTCAACAGAGCTTTTCTGAATTTACTGAAGCCATCCTACCAGCCAGGGTCAGGATGTCGCCCCGGGTGGTTCATCAGAACCCAGACATCAAATGTTGTCTTAGGCCTGCATCAGTCCAGGAGTTCTCTGGAGTGAGGAACTCTTCCATCGAAAGATGGCCATAGTGACCTGAGCCAGACCTCAGCAAAGCCAGGGAGAGGATACTTGGGGTCTTCTACCTTCTCTTCCTTCACCCAGCTTCCTATTCTGGGTACTTCCAAATCTCTCCCCACTTCCACCCAAGTTCATATTCTCAACTAGGTAGCTAAGATCTGCCTGCCATATCAGTCAGTGTTCGCCAGAGAAACAGAATCAACAGGATGTGTGCGTGTGTGTGTGTGTATGTGTGTGTGTGTGTGTGTGTGTATATATATATATATATATATATATATATATATATATGGAAAGAGGTTTATTGTAAGGAATTGGCTTACAAAATCATGGCGTTATGGAAGCTGGTAAGCCCAAACCTAGAGTGGGGTTGGCTGGCTAGAGACCCATGCGTCAATGGGACAGTGCCAATGTGAAGGCAGTCTGCTGGAGAATTCCCTTTTGCTTAGGGGAGCCCCATCTTTCTGTTCTAGCCAGGCCTTTAACTGATGGGATGAGGCCCATCCACATTACTGAGGCGATTGTGCCATACATTTGCCATATCTCTGGACTATTTCTGCCAGCTCAATGATGGTCGCTTAACCCTTGACACACCCTCTGTATCCTGCAGCTTGAAGGAACCAAATTTCTATCCACGTTAACATCCCTGGAGAAGCATTAACACAGGAGGCAAAAAGAGTGAGGGTGTCCCACATGGAGTCAGCATGCCTGGGTCCGGGCTTGGGGTTGGCCTTGTAGAGACAAGGTTTCCCAGGTGGCTTAGATGGTAAAGACTGCCTGCAATGTGGGAGATCCAGTTTCAATCCTTGGGTCAGGAAGATCCCCTGGAGAAGGGAATGGTTACCCACTCCAGTATTCCAAAGACAGAGGAACCTGGTGGGCTACAGTCTGGGGTTGCAAAGAGTCAAACATGACTGAGCAACTAACATTTTTTTTTTTTTCACACTGTGGAGACAGGAGAGAATGTCCCTCTCTCTCTGTTTCCACTCTGGGCCCCAGAACAGTTCCCCTGATGCTGCTGGGGATACCTGTTCTACTCACCTGTTGTTCCCCTCTAGTGCATCCCAGGATCCAGGTGAAGGGACAGGTACTGGGAAGTCACACTGGGGTCACAGGTCCACATAGCTTCCAGCCCTGTGTTACCAAGAATAAAGTTGGTACTTTAACAGCTACTTGTTCCTGTGCCTACTTCTCAACTGGTTCATAAAGCAAAGGTGAACACGTGATGTTTACAAATTGCACACGACAGAGGACAACAGCCAAATTTCTACTTTGTGCGTTAGTCAAGAATTAACGAGTAGGAGCAGCTCAGAGAAAATGACCTTCAGCAGCAAAGTCAGAGTCTGCTTTGGGTGAGATGCTGTGGACCACGTCCCACATCCTAACCCACTGTGCTTATCAGACAGATAGTTGTAGGCTAATTCTGCCCCCTCTGCGTGGGGAATTGCAACCAGTTTACCCAACACACACAGGGGATGGCAGGAGGTCTGCAGAATGCATACTGCGGTTGATCAGTTAGCCAGTCATTTTGCTCATTTTTCCCATCATCAAGTTTAGTTTAGTTTTGTTTCTAGGTAATTAATTTCTATAAAGACGGAGGAAACTATGAGGGAATTGGCAGGCCAGTAGGGAAAAAGATCTCTCCATACATCAGTCGCTTCCAAAGAGTGAATTCGTTGGCTCCCAAGACCAGCAGAAGTCATTTGATCTATTTAACAACACAGGATTCCCTGAGTCAGTCCCATTTATTTCAATGCTGAGGTTAGTGGGCTAATGGGCATCAAGGTCTCAGCCAACAGCTTGTTGGCTGCTAGTCTTTTGTGTTGAAAAGATACCTTGAAAATACACAGACTCAAAAGCTCATAGGAGCAAATGCATCCCTGGGGAAGATGGAACTCTAGGCCAAGCATGGGGTGTCTCTTAGTCACCTACTGTAATGCAATCACGAGTCACTTCATGTAGAATGTCTCCCTCTCCCACACCAAAAATTACTTGCTAAGCTTTTGCCCATTGTTTTTGTTTTTACTTCCTATCTATACCTTGAACTATTTGGAGAGAGGCTTTCTCGTTTACACAGAAAGTCATATATTGTATGATCCCACTTAGGTAAAATATTCACAAAAGGTAAACCCATGGAGACAGAAAGTAGATTAGTGCTTGACAGGAGCTGAGAATGGGAACAGAGATTAACTGTAAATGGGCATGTGGGTTCTTCTTGGGGTGCTGAAAATGCTCAAAAGATGGATTATGGTGATGGTCACGCAACTCATTAAGTTTGCTAAAAATGATTATACAATTAAAATGGATAAATATTAGTCTATAATTTATACCTCAATAAAGTTGCTTGTAAATAAAATGAGGAAGAAAGGGGACTCAGGGAGTTGCTGATGTTTGCTCCCATTCTCTAGGCTTGTTGGTTTCCATGCAGTCTCTCTGGCTTCCACCTCCAGCTAAGATCTCTTGGCCTCAAGGCTTTTTCTGGCCACCAATACTCACTCTGCCCACATGTGTGGCAGACTGAAGTACTAAGAAATCCATGTCCTTTGAGAGCAGCCTTCAACCAATAACTGCTAAGAATTGGTGTATAAATACCTTACCAATATAAATGTAAAAAGCTCTCTGCCCTAGAGGCATATTTTGCATGGTACTTCCCAGAGTTCTCCAAGTGGACCTGAAATTCCAGTTTCCCACAGTAATGACTTGCTCCAGGAGATACATTTTACAGGCTTCCTTCCCTCCCTTGCCTCGATTTCCCACTCCTGTACTGGCATTTCATACCAAGTTACTTCCACTTAAATCTTCATCTCAGAGGCTGGTTTTAGGGTAACCCACTAAAGAAGATGTGTTGGAAATTGGAAAGAAGTAACAATCATTTAGACTGGAGTTGATCCCTAGACTTTGGAGTCAGATTGCCTAGGTTGGAGCCTCAGCCCTACTTTACTACTCACGTGACTTTGACTGAGTTTCTCTGCCCTAAAATCTCATATCACCTCTGTGTCTAAACAGGATAACTATACCATCTCGGTCACAGGGATGCTGTGCAGGGATACAGCTGGAGCTCTTAGAAGAGGGACTGGCACATAGTAAATGTTTAATAAGATGTAATTATGTGTGATTTTATGAGGCAATGACTGGTCTACCAAATAATAACAGACATTGGAACCAGACCGAAAAAGAGGGTAGGGGTGGGTTTTTCTGGGGCTCAGCCATGGAGGGTACGTTTGTAGCCAAGATCGTAAAGCTCTGAGCTTGTTGCTTGGATGACACCCTCACCAAATGACGCCAGCCACTCTAGGGGTGGGCAGAAAATGGAACGGACAATGCCTTATTTTGTCTTGATGACTGAATGGGATTACCTATTCCTCCAAAGGGACCTATTTTCCTAAGAGTAATTATCAAAAATTAACAAGATTAGCTTTGTGACCTTCTGAAAAGTAGAGGACACCATCATATTTTATTTCGTTCCATGTTGAGCCCACGTTGTTTATTGGATCATATTTTATTTGGTTCCATGTTAAGCCCCAATTGTTCATTGGATCAATGAACAATCCTGCTGTGACTGTGTTACTTTGAAAAGTGGTTTCCTTTCTCTTAGCCTCAGTCGTCATCTGTCAAAAGGCAATAAAAATACTCAACTTAAAGGGCTACCCTGAGATGTTATGACTCATTGTATGTGAAGAAACTCGTGTATAAGGTCTAGCATGGAGCAGATAGCCAACATTTACCCTCTCGCCCTCTCTGGTGATGCTTCTCCAGTGGTGTTAACTTGGAAAGAAGTTGAGCTCTTCAACCTGTAGGAAATAGGGCATGTGTCAAAGCAGAGGTGACGATCATTAAATTGGCAGAAATAATCCAGCAGGCCCAGCAAATGTGTGGCACACCCCCCCATTCCCCTCTTTTTATTTGAGTTTGGATACAGTTCCAGAATCTTTTCCAGCAAAGCACTCAAGGCCCCCACTACCAACTGATCAAATTTGGCATGCAAGATAAAAGTTATTCGCCAACCTTTGCTGCTGCTGCTGCTAAGTTGCTTCAGTCGTGTCTGACTCTGTGCGACCCCATAGACAGCAGTCCACCAGGCTCCCCCGTCCCTAGGATTCTCCAGGCAAGAACACTGGAGTGAGTTGCCATTTCCTTCTCCAACGCAGGAAAGTGAAAAGTGAAAGTGAAGTCGCTCAGTCGTGTCCGACTCTTCGCGACCCCATGGACTGCAGCCCACCAGGCTCCTCTGTCCATGGGATTTTCCAGGCAAGAGGACTGGAGTGGGGTGCCATCGCCTTCTCCACGCCAACCTCTAGCGTAATAGCGTAAGCTTAAAAATAGTGACGTTTACCACAAGGCCTAGTACTCAGTAAACAATAAACAGATGACTAATAGATAAATGCAGTGAGATTAGTTAATACTGCTGTCACCTATGTCTTCATTAGCAATCTCATTCAATGATCAAGTCCAAATTCCTCCAACGACCTCCTTCCATAATGTGAATCTTTCCTAGTGGTTGAAGGATTTGGCGGAAACCTGGAATGCTCATAACTATAGGTTCAAAGGAACCTCCTATGAAAACACATATATTGGTATTATCTCATCGTGGGAGATTAAAGCTCCTTTGAGTTACAGCATTTTTATCTTGTGTTGGCTGCACAGAAACTTCTGAGATGTGTAAGTTTCTGAAGCAGCGCTTATTCTGGCAACAAAGGAGAAATCCTTAATTGGTAGAACATAGCCAACTATTTTCTGACCAGGAGGCACATCTCAAAACTGCATGTCAGGAGGATACTCCTGAGCTGAAATGCTGAAGCTGATGGTGATCTCCTTAGGAAATTGGTTTTAGCCATAGGAACGACTGCCCTTTTAAAACAGAAAGACCAGCATCTGACATCAAGTCTGTAATTCCAAACATCCCATGCTATTAGTCACAGCGAGATCAATTCTTGGTCCAATGTTTGCTTTTTTTCTATTATAGATTTTAAGGTTTTAATTATATTTATACCATTATGAAATTTAAACCTATTCATTATAAATGCAAAAAAAATTGAAAGAAGAAGACAAAATTATCCATAGATTCACTACTCAAAGATAGTCAGCACTGGACTTCCCTGGTGGAGCAGTAGATAAGAACCCACCAGCTAATGCAGGGGACATGGGTTCGACTCCTGGTCTGGGAGGATTCCAAATGCCAGTGAGGTAACTAAGCCCATGCCCACAACTACTGAGTCCCTGCTCTACAGCCAGTGCTCTGTAACAAAAGAAACCGTCACAGAGAAACATCTGTGTTCCACAACGAGGGAGTCGCCCCCCTCACAGAAACTAGAGAAGCACACATCAAGGAAAACCCAGCCCAGCCAAAAGTAAAATAAATACATAATTAAAAAATCGACTGTGAAAGCTGACCTGCATCATTAATTAAAAAAAAATAGTATTAAAATATGGAGTATTTCCCCATTGTCATTTTTCTGTGCATATTTTAGCATGTGTGTGTGTTACGTGTAAAGACTTTACATTCTACTTTTTTTTTCCAATTTAACTTTTCTCCATGTTTTTGCAAACTCTCCACACATATTTTAGTTGTTGTATAAACACTCCAATAAGTGAATATGCCCTAATTTACTTAACCTTTAGATGATATTGTCCAACATTAGGTTGTTGCTGATGTTACTTCTATTGTCAAAACGCTATGATGACTTATTTGCATATAAGGTTTTTTCTGTATATATGAATGTATGAGTGTTTCCTTGGAACACTTAGATTCCAATTCACTCTTCGTCCTTCTCTCTCTCTCAGAGGTAGAGAGTACATAAAATGATAAAGTATGCACATTTTAAGTGTAGAGCTCAACTACTCACTACATATGTACCCAGGTACCACTATCCAGTCAAGGTGTAGTATTTTTCCAGCATACCAAAAAGTACACATGAGTCCCTTCTATAGCATGATGTTTCAATAAAAATTTGCATGTAGCACTCTACAAAGAAACATGTCTCCTTCTTTGTCCCACAAAATTAACAGTTTCTCTTCTGACCCAGAAAAGTCAGAATCACTATCACTGTGTTCAATTACAGTGATGTCTTCCTTTCCCATCACTCTGGAACCTCGGTGTATGCTAAGTCCCTCTCAAAGCTGCTCAGAGGTTGCTTCCACCATCCTTAAAGGAACTCAGAGGCATGCTAGTCAAACTCTACAAATGGCATTTAGTCCGCCTTCCATCTGTCCTTGGCATGTTGTTTAGAAAGTTTAAAATACTACTTATTTTCTCTCCAATTTAATAAATGGCTTTGGGAGAAGCCAGAGATTTTCTCTCTAGCAGTTGTGGAACTTGATGAAATTAATTTGTGAGATGATAACTCACCAGGGATAACTGTATGAATGCCAAAATAAAATATCTATGTGTACAAATAAATGAGTAAAAATTAGAATGAAGAAAAATAGATATATTTCTCTAATTCTTCTCTTGATCTAAATCTAAATCACCCCATTATCATCATCACCATCATGTTTATTGAATACCTACTGTGTGCCAGACATTACCTAAATTATTTATATACATTTAATTCTCATTCTATGGATAAGGAAAGTGAGGCCATGTGCCACACAGGAAGCAAGTATCGAGACTGGCATTTGAACCCAGTGTGGTTGCCTCTGAGACTAACACATTTAGTCACCAAGCCATACCTCTGCTGAGGAAACGCACACAAGAACTTTTAGGTAATGGTGATTCACTGAGCTACCATTCAGATTTCTGACAACTGACCTATTTGCAATGGTATATGCCAATTCTGGGTTTCCTAGGTGGTTCAGTTGTAAAGAATCCTCCTGCCAAACAGGAGATGCGAATTCAATCCATGGGTTGGGAAGTTCCTCTGGAGAAAGAAACAGCAACCCACTGTGATATCCTTGCCTGGGAAATTCCACGGACAGCGGAGCCTGTCCAGCTACAGTCCACGGTGTCGCAAACAGTCGGACACAGTTTAGCAAGGAAACAACAACATGCCAATTCTAAAAAAAAGGAAGCCTTCACTTTGTCTCCTTGATAAACTAGGTTCCCTATGTTCTGCACAGGTCGTAAACCAACATGAAAATGAGCTTTATTGTGGCTTAATTTACATATTGTAAAATGCACCTGTTTGGGCATATTTACAGTTACGCAGTCACTACCACAATCTAATTTTAGAACATATCGATCATCCCCCAAAGAAATCATGAACACATCACAAGTTGCTTTCCATNTGTTCTGCACAGGTCGTAAACCAACATGAAAATGAGCTTTATTGTGGCTTAATTTACATATTGTAAAATGCACCTGTTTGGGCATATTTACAGTTACGCAGTCACTACCACAATCTAATTTTAGAACATATCGATCATCCCCCAAAGAAATCATGAACACATCACAAGTTGCTTTCCATATCCCCCTTTCCCCAGCCTCTGCCAACCACTAAGCTGTTTCCTGTCTCAATAGATTTGCCTCTTCTGGACATTTCATAAAATTGAAGTCACGCAGTACATGGACTTCTGGGTCTGGCTTCCTTCTTGTCCATGTGGTGGCATAAATCTGCACTTCTTCCCTTTATGTTATCCAGCAGTTGTCCAGTGTGCCATCAATATTTTCACCACACTAAACATCTTTCTCATCCTTTCCCAGTATATAAGATTGAATTTGTTCAAAACTGTATTTTTCTCTCAGAGAAAGCTCTGCCTGACCTCCACACCTTATTCTTGAAGAGTTGCTCACTCTTTTTCCTTCTTTCTTTGTCTCTTGTGAATTTTTGTTGTTTTAGTTTGATTTACTTATATTCAAGACCTTAATACATCTGGAATTTTCTTGTACATAATATAAGTGCTCAACATTACTTTTTCCCAGAGGAAAATCTGTTGGGCCAGGAACTTACTTTACAAAGACCATATTCCCTACTGGATTCAGATATCATCTTTGTCATATAAAGTGTTTTCTGTAGGAGAGCTAAATGACCTACTTATGTTTTTCTATTCCAAAACTAGCAATAAAATATTTATTTGTTACATTTGACTTATATTCTGACACAAGTTGAAGCTCTATCCTTGCCATTTATTTATTTATTTTAGGGCATCTCCTTTTCCATTTGTTTAATCCAGTTTCCTATATTCCCTCTCCTCACTACTAAAACCAAATTGTTAACATTATAATTGATTCTGGAATTTTAATTTAATTTCACCAAATTTTACATCGCACTTCCCCATTCAAAATATATGGCATTTATGTCCATTTGTGTGGATATTATTTTATGACATTCAATGAGATTATGAAAATAATTTTCTAAAATAGTTTTCTTTATATAATTCCTGAGCTTCTCTTCTTAACTATACACCAGGTTATTTCCTAGTTGGTGCTACTGTGATTGGGATATTTTTCCATCTACATTCTCCCCATATCCATTTCAAAGTCATTATTGTTAGTACAGAAAAAAGCTATTAATGTTTATATAATTCTATTGTTTCTAGTCACCTTGCAAATACTGAGGCTAGTAAGATTATTGTCTTAATTTTTACAGAGATTTAACTTTAGGCAAAAGGAGAAAGGAGGTGGCAGAGGATAAGATTGTTAGAGAGCATTACTGACTCAGTGTACATGAATCTGAGCAAACACCAGGAGTTAGTGAAGGACAGCCTGGTGTGCTGCAGTCCAGGGGTGGCAAAGAGTCAGACACGACTTAGTGACTGAACAATAACAAATTTTTACTAGTTTCCTTAATACACAAGCAAACCATCAGTAAAAATAAAGAGTTTAAAATTTTCTTTCCAATGCTCCAGTTCAGTTCAGTTCAGTTCAGTTCAGTTCAGTCGTTCAGTCGTGTCCGACTATTTGTGACCCCATGAATCGCAGCATGCCAGGCCTCCCTGTCCATCACCAACTCNCATGATGTACTCTGCATATAAGTTAAATAAGGAGGGTGACAATATACAGCCTTGACGTACTCCTTTCCTATTTGGAAACAGTCTGTTATTCCATGTCCAGTTCTAACTGTTGCTTCCTGACCTGTATCCGGGTTTCTCAAGAGGCAGGTCAGGTGGTCTGGTATTCCCATCTCTGGAATAATTTTCCACAGTTTACTGTGATCCACAGAGTCAAAGGCTTTGGCATAGTCCCATGATCCAAGTAATATTACTTAGCTATAAAAAGGAACAAACTATTGATACAATTGGGCACAAGGGCATTATGCTTAGTGGAAAAAAGCTAATCTCAACAGATCACATACTATATGATTCTAATTTTATGTCATTCTCAAAATGACAAAACTATAGAGAACAAATCAGTAGTTATCAAATGATTGAGACAGGTTGACAAGAAGAGGTTTACAAGAACTACACACACATACACAAATGCAGGTTAAAAAAAGGTAAACTGAATAAGGTCTATAATGTGATCAACAGTAATGTTCAGTTCAGTTCAGTTCAGTTGCTCAGTCGTGTCCGATTCTTTGCGACCCCATGAATCATAGCACGCCAGGCCTCCCTGTCCATCACCAACTCCCAGAGTTCACTCAGACTCACGCCCATTGAGTCAGTGATGCCATCCAGCCATCTCATCCTCAGTCGTCCCCTTCTCCTCCTGCCCCCAATCCCTCCCAGCATCAGAGTCTTTTCCAATGAGTCAGCTCTTCACACGAGGTGGCACCAGTAATGTACCAATGTAAATTTCCTTGTTTTGATATTATACTACAGCTGTTTAAGACATCAGTCACTACTGGGAGTAGCTAGGTAAGGGGTACACAAGACTACTATTTTTAACTTCCTGTGAGTCCAAAATAATGTCAAATACAAAGTTAAACGGTAAAATAAGGGCTTTTATGGATTCACTTTTTCACGGATTCACTTTCAAGTTGCACTGAAAAGCATCACACAGTGGCAAAAAGTATAACCACCCATTTACTATGTGGTGATCTCTTGATACCTCAATTTCCATGTCCATATAAAGAAGATAATATTAAAATTCTTACTAAATTTCTCAAATGCAAACTTCCCTATCAAGAAGGCTTTCCAGAATTTTTTTTATCCTTGTGTATATGGAAGAAATACTTTATTACTAAAGTTCAAAAGCCCATAAATCAAAATATTAAAAATTGTGACTATGCAAAAATTTTTAAATCTTATTTTAAAAATAACATAATTTAAAAGGCAAAAGTTTAAGAAAAAAAGAGGAAAATATCTGTATTACAAATAATAAAGGGCTTTCTTTTTTAACTTTTATAATGTACTAATAGCTCTCACAGTAAAAAAATGCCAACAACCCAACAGAAAAACAAGCCCAGGATACAAAACTGTTCATAGAGATTTAGATGATTAATAAACTCATGTGAGCCTATCTCATGTTACAAAAAATACAAATTAATCAGAAACCAATTTTCACTGGGCAGGAAGAAAGTTTCAGTTTCCACTGACTACTCCTGTGCTGCTTTATTTTCTTACTAGTATTCGCCTTAACGTACAGACATTTTGTAACATAGTGATTTGTTCACTTCTGGCTGTGCTGGGTCTTTGTGGCTGTGGGGGCTCTTCTCTAGTTGTATCAAGCAGTGCGCAGGCTTCTCCCTGTGGTGGCTTCTCTTGCTGCACAGACTCCAGGGCACACAGCTTCAGTAGTTACGGCACATGTGCTCAGCACTTGAGTTCCCGATGCCTCTTAGAGCACAGGCTCAGCTGCTGTGGGCCACAGGCTCTCCACATGTGGGATCGTCCTGGATCAGGGACTGAACGCGGGCCTCCAGCACTGGCAGGCAGATTCTTTACCACTGTGTCACCAGGTAAGTCCCACCACAAACTTTTTTTTAAAAATTACTCAGCATATGTCACATTCGGGAAAAATTTTGTTTCATCTAGAGAACTTCCCATTTGGGAAGACTTTAAAAGTGAGTTTAACTGAAAATTTTGCTTCAATTAATCACTGCATTTTCCCTACAAGAAAAAAGTTTTTATAATACCCACAGTTAGGCTCATTAAACAGCACCACTTCTGAAAAGCCTAAGATTTAAAAACATACACATACATCCTCTGCCAGTAAGTCATATTACAATCAGTCTCAATTTCATTTATAGGGCTATTGAGACATTTTAAACGAATTTCCATTAAAGTATTTTCTTTGAAACAAACTANATTACACGTCTGATATTTCTCAATAATATTATACATTTAAGAGAAGGGATGATGACTTTTACCTTTCTTTAGTGCTTCATGTTATCAAACATAATACAGGACAAAAAACGACAAACAGGAAGAAAAAAATGAAGAGATAAGGGGAGAGATGACAAACAGATCTCGGATTCACAGTTAGGCTCATTAAACAGCACCACTTCTGAAAAGCCTAAGATTTAAAAACATACACATACATCCTCTGCCAGTAAGTCATATTACAATCAGTCTCAATTTCATTTATAGGGCTATTGAGACATTTTAAACGAATTTCCATTAAAGTATTTTCTTTGAAACAAACTATAAAATCAGACTCCATGTACAATCTTTTATGCAATCACTGATTTTGGTAGAGTAGAGGGATTAAAGAGAGTGAACACAACCTGCCACACAGACCAATGAGGTTGGTGTGGGACATTTGGGGTTTCCTACCAGATACTGATGAACATTTCAAACCACAAGCTGTAGAGACTGGCAAAGAGGAAACAGCTTCCTGAGCACTCCTCAATGATTAATTGCTTGTAAAAAGAATATGAAAACTGGTAACTTGGTAAATATTTTCCTTTTTCTAAATGAAAAAAATTTTTTTCATAGCATTATTTATCACTTTTGGAAAAGCAAAAGCGATACGATTTTGAAGTTTCAAAAATATTAAGCAATGACACTACAGCTTTATGTCTAATTAGTGACTCCATGTTAGGATGGAAGAATAGCTTTCTAAACTATGACATGTGCACCTTCATATTTAAGAAAGAGAAACTGAAACTCCAAATATTATATAATTTTACATGAATGTTTATCTGTAAATTGATTTTATCATTATTAGTTTCAGTTTGACATACAGTGCAACTATTCATGATACTAAGAAGAGATACAAAGTGAAAAAATGAAATACAATAATTTTTAATTAGATCTACTACATGAATCTGGACATCAAATATTAAATTCCCAATCTATGAAATAATCTAAACTTCCCAATAAATCTGAACATCTGGGAGTATATTGCACAGCAATTAGAAAAAATTGCACTATGGAAAAATATTAAAATCATTCTGGATTATGTTTTGNAGATCTACTACATGAATCTGGACATCAAATATTAAATTCCCAATCTATGAAATAATCTAAACTTCCCAATAAATCTGAACATCTGGGAGTATATTGCACAGCAATTAGAAAAAATTGCACTATGGAAAAATATTAAAATCATTCTGGATTATGTTTTGCAAACTCCAGCAGAAAACTAATGCTGGGGTTTACTGAAACAAACACTGCTGGTATCTCCTATTTCCTCCAAGAAAAAACAAGCCATTATTATCTCTGATTTTCTCCTAAAAAGTATAATGACCCTGCTTATGACATAATGGAAAATATGAACTCCAATCAAAATAGCATTCATAAAGACATGTGGATACTTTTAAACTTTAAACCCAAGTATCTACCCATACACCCAGAGTTTCTGAAACTAATAGCTAAATATGGTTTACTTTAGACTCCCTTTCATAAAAAAGCCATGTCTAAACACTGAGATTCATGGGAAACAGTACATCCTTTTAATGTATGGGCGCTCTCTCTTAAGCACTTAACCTAGCAGAATAACACATAT
Source organism: Neotragus moschatus (assembly GCA_006410615.1). Classification (NCBI taxonomy): domain Eukaryota; kingdom Metazoa; phylum Chordata; class Mammalia; order Artiodactyla; family Bovidae; genus Neotragus; species Neotragus moschatus. The sequence goes on from SJYA01002926.1 coordinate 293,670, forward strand.
GGATCACCTCCTGAATATACACATTACAACTTAACTGATACCACAAAAAATGTCATTATACACAACCATTTACTGGCAAGGAATGATACTTATAATAGTTAAGTGGAAAGTCCTTGAATAGTATAAACAGTTCACACTTTATGTATGAAGAAAAATAAGTATGTATATTCACAGAAAACAGCAAAAAGATTACATATCAAAATGTTGTTATTCTTTCATTTTTTATGTTCTAAATTTTCTACATTAAATATACATTCTCATAAATAGAAAGATAAATGTCATTTTTAAAACAATACAAAAACTTATGCTTCTTGGAAAATACAGATTTACCTTTTCCTCTTCCTCCCATTAGTTACAACTAAAAATCCTGGATATTATACATATATAAAACAAACATGCCAATTATACAGAGTGAAGTAAGCCAGAAAGAAAAGCACCAATACAGTATACTAACTCATATATATGGAATCTAGAAACATGGTGATGATAACCCTGTATACGAGACAGCAAAAGAGACACAGATGCATGGAATGGACTTTTGGACTTTGTGGGGGGGAAGGTTTGGGAGAATGGCACTGAAACATGTGTGCTGTCGTGTGGGAAACAAATTGTCGGTCTATACTCGGTTCAGGATACAGGATGCTTGGGACTGGTGCACGGGGATGATCCAGAGAGTTGATGTGGAGTGGGAAGGCGGGGGGGAGGTTCAAGATTGGGAACTCATGTACACTTGAGATGAAAAAAATAAAATAAAATTTTTAAAAAAAAGTAAAGTAAAAAAATAAATAAAATAAAATAAAACAAACATAAGATTTTGAAAGGTGGAGAGAAGAAGGTAGAATGTCAAGGGACCTTGGGATCTAAGGAACAAAAAACTGATGAGTTCCCTGGGTTTTCTTTTTGTCTAATATACCTCAGTATTGAAAATGACGAGCCTGGCAATCCAGAAACACCTAAGANTTGGGGGCTGCCCTGCCTTGGGGAGCTCTGCTCTGTTCTTCTCCCCCAGGTGGGGCAGCAGCGCTGGCCTGGATTGGTGTTGCCTCTGACAGTGGTGTGACCTTGGCAGCTCCCCTTCTCCCGGTGGGATGCACACAGAGTGAGACAGGATGGGCTCGCAGCACCCCTCGCCCACAGTCCCTTAACCTCTGTCCTCACCTGCCTACCCTCCAAAATGCTCCCCCCTCCTTACAAGTCAGCGGCTGGAGGATGAGACGGCTCTGAGACAGTGAGCCACTGGACTTGGGCCAGGCCCTGGCAGTATCCCCAGAGCCTGCCTCTGAGCAGTGGGGTGGGTCCAGTTCCTCTTTGAGAAGGGGGTGGCAGCTGGAGGCTGGTGGGCGAGGGGAGTCTAGCCTATCTTGGAGCGCCCTCTCGTGTCTGCAGAGGGGCCTGCAGCCCGCCCTTCAGAGCAGAGAGAGGACTGGGTTTGTTGGGACCACCCTGCCTGAGCCATCTTGCCAGCCTGTCTCCACCCTCATGCATTCATCACTGGGGGTTCACTAGGCTGGGATTCGGGTGCCTCTGGCCTTCTCCCTCTTTCTCAGCCCCAGCAAATATCACGTTCTATTGCTCCTGCTGCTCAAATGCCCACCCCCATCTCTGTCCTCTATCTTCCTCTCTCCTAATTCAGACCCCCTGACCTTCCCCTGGAATACTTCTGCTCCTGCCCTTCTGCAGGGCGCCTTCCTTACTCTTCCCAGAGGGCACTCTGCCACATACAAACCTGACCGTGTCACCCCTCTGCTTTAACCCCTTCTGTGGCTCCCCAGTGCCCCCAGGACAAAGCCCAGCCTCCTTGGCACCTTACAAGTTCTGGGTGAGCCATCCTCTGCTGATGAAACTGCCTCTGATCACAGCCACTCAGGCAGTATTTCAGCTCTCTGCCATCCCGCAGGTACAATGGCACGATGCCTTCTCCCACACCTGACCTTTGCCCACATTGGGTCTCCCCCCAGGTATGCTTTCTGCCTCCCCTCTCACCAGAAATCTCCCACCTCCTCTAGCAAGCTGCCCTCCGACAGCTGGCCTCTATGTCCTGGGGCTCCCACCAGGCTCTGAGCTACTGCCCCCCAGCACTCTCTGGGCATCTTTCTACTAGAGGGGCAAAGGCCGACTGGCTCTCACTTGTGTATTAACCACCTACTACATGCCCTTCCTCAGGAGGGCGTAGACATCTTGCTGGGAACTGGAGCATGGCATGGCCGCCCAACACTGGGGCTCTGAGTGAAGCTGGGGTGCGCCTGGCATGGCCACCCAACACTGGGGCTCTGAGTGAAGCTGGGGTGCGCTTGGCATGGCTGCCCAACACTGGGGCTCTGAGTGAAGCTGGGGTGCGCCCGACCAGACCTGGGGGAGACCGAGGCTGCTCTGAGGCAGCGATGTCAGAACTGGGTCTTAAAAGAATCAGCCAGGTGTCAGCACAGCATTCAACCAGGGTGGGCTTTCCAGGGAGCAGACCTGGGAGCAAAGGCTAATCAGCCAAAAACCAGCTGGGCAGTGTGAGCGAGTGTGTGTGTGTGTTCAGTTGGGGGTCAGGGGAGGGGGCAGGTGGAGCTGGTGGTGAGGGTCCTCCTCTGGGGAGGGAAGCAGGCAGCTGCCTGTTGAGGATTAGGGCATCCGGTCCAGGATTTGAACTTGGCCAGGGGGTAACTGGAGCCAATGACTTGGGATTTGGAAAAGTCCCACTGGTGGCTGGTGGAGAACCCAGGAACCTTCTGGGCGCTGTTCTGGGAATTTGTGGGGATACGCTCAGTTGTCATGATGACTGGGGGCCCCGCTAGCATTTGGTGGGTGGGCCCCGGATGCTGGCCACCCTGTGATGTGCAGGACTGTCCCCACCTCGGAGGATGTCCTGCAAGACTGTGACTTCCTAGTGTCTGGCCAGACATTCACGTGGAGGAAAAATACCTGTTTGTAAGTGTCTGAGCTCAGGACCCAGGTGTAGCTTGCACTGGAATAAGAGCACTTTTGCAGGAATGCTCAGAGTTTTAACATACACTGAATCTGCTAAAATACAACTTTCATGTAAATTGAAGAAAGACTGCTCTTTATTTTGTTCAGAACCTTACCCAGAATTGTCACCATTTGGGAAAATTACCTACTTAATGTCAACAGTACTTGCGGTATTTGAGTTGCTAATACATCATACTACACAGGTCTGCATGTTGGGGCTGTTGCACGCAGGGGGTTTCCCTGTGTAGGCGCAAGCTTCTCATTTTATCACGTCTTCCAGTGTAAATCAATTAAGTGTATTTACAACTAGAAGGATCTATCATCTTCAATTTAACCAACACTCATTCTGTTCTTAACATGTGCCAAGCACTGTTCTAAATGCTTCATGAATAATTACTTATTTAATTCTGATAACAACGCTATGCAGTCAAGTGCTGCATAAAGGAAAAAAAAAACTTTTTTTACTGGGGAGCTAACTGAGCACAGAGATGTTAAGTAACTTACCTATGGTCACACAGCTGGGAAGTGGAGAAGCAGGATTTGAACCGGTGTCTGTACACTCCACGGCCAGCCCACAAGGCCTCCCTCAGATATTTCAGTCAGGGCACTGGGATTGTTTTCTGCTGAGGAACTGCACGCACATGCACGTCATTTCATTTCGGGGTAATGAGGGGTGTTACAAGGCATTTGTTATCAAGGCGGAGTTGAAACAAGCTTAAGAACCACAGGTAGAGAGCTTGGCAGAGAACTGGGCTGCTCAGGAAGCTCACCGAGGAGGGTTGTTTAAGATAGGCAGGGGCTGGGAGCAGACCCAGACACACCGCAACATTCTGTGGGGGGAAAAGGAGCAAGGAACAGCCAGGCAGGCAGGAGGGAAGCAGAGGAGAGAGTTGCAGGATTGAGGGAGTGGGTGACAGCGAGGAAGGCTTTGGAGAGACCCAGGGAGGCCAGGGCTGAAGGCGGCCCCACACTTGGCCCCAAAGAAACCAGAAAGCGCAGAGAGCGCCTCCAGCCGAGCTGCGGTCGGAAGTGCACCCAGGGCTGGAGGAAGGAGCCGGAAGCCCTCCGCCTTCCGCTGCCTCCCAGCGTGGGGGCGGGGACGGAGCCGTTCGGATGGCCACCGACATCAGCAAGGCAGAGGGGTGCAGAGTTGAGGGCAGATAGTAACCACGCGACCCGTGCGAGGGGAGATGTAGTGCCCTGCTGGGGGCGACCAGGGCAGAGGTCACCTTGGAAGAGGTCACCTCCCCTCCCCTGCCTGCCCTGGCGGCAGTAGCCCTCTCTTCACAGAGCTCGGAGGTAGACACTAGTATTGCCCCAGTTTACAGATGGGGAAACTAAGGTTCACAAAAGTAAAGACAGACCAACACAGTCTTGCCTAACGGCACAGGGCAAAGTCAGCATTCAAATGAATGGGGCCTGATGCCAAAGTGGGAGCTCAGTTATGTCCAACTCTTTGCGACCCCATGGGCTGCAGACCACCAGGCTGCTCTGTCCATGGGATTTCCCAGAAAAGAATAGTGGACCAGGTTGCCATTTCCTACTCCAGGGGAACCTTTCTGACCCAGGGATCGAACCGGTATCTCCGAGACTGTATCTGAGGGCAGGCAGATTCTTTACCATTGAGCCACTAGAGGAGGAGCTACCGACCACTAAGCTCCATGACTATCATCGCCCTACGATTGGTGGGCACCCACCCCAAGACTGGGTGCCTCTGACCAGGATAAGTAAGTGTAAGTGTTAGTGGCTCAGTCGTGCCCGACTCTTTGCAACCCCACGGGCTGCAGCCCACCAGTCTCCTCTGTCTGTGGGATTTCTCCAGGCTGGAGTGGGTTGCCATTTCCTTCTCCAGGGGATCTTCCTGACCCAGGGATCGAACCTCGGTTTCCTGCACTGCAGGCAGATTCTTTACCGACTGAGCTACAAGGGACGCTCTCTGAGCAGGGAGCAGGCAGCAAACAACTCTTAGGCTGAGTGGAGTCGCCCTCCAGTCAGAGGTACGGGAAGGGCACGGGTCAACGACAGGGTGTCCTCAGCTCGAATCCCGCCCTTGCACTGATTAGCCGTGGGACCTGGGGCGGCCAGTCTTACTTCTCCGAGTCTCAGTTGCCTCATCCGTAAAATGGGGTCAATGCTGACCTTGCAGTGTCCTTGAGGGGATAAAATTAGGTCATGCTGGCTTCCTTCTCCCTTCCTCAGTCCCACCCCAGGTTGGGAGGATAGGGGCAGTGGGCTCTCCCGAGGGACCATCCTCTCAGAGGGGCTGGCCTACTCCGACCGGCTCTCCTCCAGATCCAGGCCCGGGACTGCGTCACCACGGTCCGCCGCGGGTAACCTCCGTCCTGCCTACCGCCTGCCGCCCACTCCCAGGCCCTTGCTTCCTGCTCACTCGGGCTCCCTCTGCCGGTGTGTTTAGTTCTAGCATCCCTCCCTCAGCGNAACAAGAAAATGTTTGAGATAAAATACACCAGTTCAGTTCAGTCACTCAGTCGTGTCTGACTCTTTGCAACCACATGGACTGCAGCACGCCAGGCCTCCCTGTCCATCACCAACTCCCGGAGCTTATTCAAACTCATGTCCATCGAGTCGGTGATGCCATCCAACTATCTCATCCTCAGTCGTCCCCTTCTCCTCCTGCCTTCAATCTTTCCCAGCATCAGGGTCTTTTCAAATGAGTTGTCCTCAAACTTTTTTTTTTTTTTGTAAGATGGTATCCCTTTAACTTTTTACTTTATTAATGGACTTTTCGCCAACTCATTCTATCTTCTCATCATACCCAAGAAAATTGTCGAGTTTTCACTAATCATTCTTTGAAAAAATCCCAAACGACAAAAGAACTTCCATGAATTAGGCAGCATTTTTCACTTATACGTTACAAGAGCATATATACACATTTGATAAAAAACAGATCTAACCTTTATTTATTCAGTCGACAGATGAGGGAGCTTTAAGGAAATCAGACTCCCTAAAGCTGGAGGTCATGAGACAGTTCTTGAAACACTCCAGTGGAACCCTGTCAGTGAGGTCCTCTTGCCCAGCCTGTTTAAACTTGCCCTATGCTGGTCATTCTAGCAGATAGCCCCTTACACTTTAATTCACTCTTCACTCTCTGATCGCACTTGTTCACATATTTATTTGCTCATCTTGGTCGCATGTATAATCAAGAATCTAGAATTTAGAATGCCGTCTCCAGGAGGGTGGGGACCTTCCATGTTTTATTCATCACTGAACGCCCCTTGCATGAGTACCATCCTGGGTATCATAGGTTCTTGATAAATATTTGGTGATTACTACTGTTAACACTCTCTGTACAGGGCTTGGCACATGATAAGTGCTCCGTAAACATCTAACTCTCACCATCACAGTCATCATATCATCATCCACTATCATCACTGCTGTCCTCCCACGGTTCTAAGCCTATAGCCCCAGGGACCAGGTCGTCCACCACTAATATACGCAATAATGGAGAAGGAAAAGGAAACCCACTTTAGTACTGTTGTCTGGAGAATCCACGGACAGGAGCCTGGAGGGTTACAGTCAGAGGGGTTGCAAAGAATCAGACGTAACTGAAGCAACTTAGCACGCATGCAGGACACATAGTATACACTTATTTTGAAGAGAAAAAGTCCGCCAAGCTAGTTTGAGACTTGGACCCTTTTCAACTATCCCATATATGAGAGGCTAGTACTGAACAAAGGCTGTGAGAAGACTGGGGGTGGATAAAAGGGCTGGGACAGAACAAGGTCAGATAATCCCCTAAGCAGTGGTGGTGGTGGCTGTTTGTCACGCATCCTTTCCTTAGCTGGTGTCTCTTCCTGTCTCAGATCACTCTCCAGTCCTGACCACCCCCCCCCACCCCGACCCCCATGCTACCCTGGCAAATCGGCGGGGTTTTCTTCTACACAGGACAGATGCCAGACCCAGTTAGTACCCCCACTTATTCTAGTTGTCTCCTGCAAATCTTATCTGCAGGCAAGTACTACACACTGTCAGAGGAAAGTTATTTGCTACCTAGAGCTCCCTCTGCTGATACAGTGGGCAGACAGTTCTCCGGAAAAGCCACAGGTTTCAGAAGCACAGCTGGGCGTCTGGCGGGGCATGTCACCTGCCTCAGCCTGTGGTCTGATCACAGGCCGTTTCCTTCTCTTGGGTGGGGTTGAAGGTGATGGGTGTCCACGTCCTCATGTGTTTTGGGAGCCCTGGGGCAGGGGATTTCAGCATCCTGGCTCTTCTGACCTCCACGCACCCAGGAACCCTGGTGCTTGCACGTGCTTGTTGGAGAGTCAGGAATTCTTGGGGGCGGGACAATGGATGGATGTTTCGTGCATAACTCTCTTACTGACATTCAAGAACAGGTGACCCATGTTTATGATTTCTGTCGGAAGCAGAAGTGAAACCTAAGGAGAGATTTTAAATTTTTTAAGAGCAAAGTCAGAGTCAATTTGTAGAGTTTGGGTCAACAAAAACTCTGCAATAAACCAAAAAGAAACAGGGACATGATTAAGATTTCAAAAAATAAAAATTATGTATTTGACTTTACTTATTATTCAGCTGAAGTTTATTTAAATTTAGAAGAAGGCATGTGAATTCCTAGTCTCAGGTACCTTTCGTCAGAACTACTGGAGAGAAAGGGAGGGCATCTCCTTTATAGACCAGCCTGCTAACATTCCTTCAATTCTGCCAGTGGTCAGTACCAATACCTTATAGGGAATGTATTATGCCACTTCCCTGCCTCTGCCCTCTAGTAGCCTTTGTGTGTGTGTGTGTGCTTAGTCATGTCTGACTCTTTTTAACACTTGGACCATAGGGCGCCAGGCTCCTCTGTCCATAGGATTTCCCAGGCAACAATATTGGAGTGGGTTTCCATTTCCTTCTCCAGGGGATCTTCCTGACCTAGGGATCAAACCAGAGTCTCTTGTGTCTCCTGCAATCCAGCCAGATTCTTTACCACTGCGCCACCCAGTAGCCTTAAGACATGGGTATTAGTCTTCTTCACCTTTTACAAATGGAAATGCTGAGGCTTGGTAATGCTAAACAGCTTGTTTAAACTCACACAGCTAAAAAGTTGCTGTGATGGGGTCTGTGAACTTCAGGTACCAGGCTCCACTTAGCAGCTGTCTTGCTGGAGGAACATCCCAGGCTCATTCCAGCAGCATGACCATTATTGGTGTTCACTGTTCAACCAAAGTTGACTCTACCCTGGATTATGGAAAGAGCCAGAGAAAGCAGAGATGAATGAGACCAGTTTCCTAATCTTGGGGTGCTTGGCAATCCTCCATGCAAATCAAGGACTAGGTTGAGTGCCACTTCTTCCAGGCTGCTTTCCCTAACTACTCTTTTTTCCCTCTGATATCTTTAGACACTGCCCTACTGTTACAAATGAAATGAATAATATCTTACCTTTAATGAGCACTTACTGTGTGCCAGTCTCTATAGAAAAAAATGCGTTATCTCATTTAATCCTTATAAGAAATCTATGAGCAAAGCCCTATTATCATCCTACCCCATTCATTTCACAGAGCTTCCCAGGTAGTGCAGTAGCAAAGAATCCACCTGCCAGTGCAGGAGACTCACATTTGATCCCTGGGTTGGGAAGATCCCCTGGAGTAGGACATGGCAACCCACTCCAGTATTCTTGCCTGGAAAATTCAATGGACAGAGGAACCTGGTAGACTACAGTCCATGTGATCGCAAAGAGTTGGACAGGACTGAGTGAACACAGATGTACCCATTTTACAGATGAAAAACTGAGGCACAAAGAAGCAAAACAACTGATGCTGAAAGTCTCAGTTGAAAAGCGGCAGAGCTGGCAACCTGTTTGACAGCTCCTTGAGGTTAAAGACTCCCTCGACTCTGACCCCCGGTTTCCATCTCATCCCCTAGCCTTGTGCTGGGAAAACCAGGATCTCAGAACTACTGATTTGCTGATTTACTCTCCCCTCACTGAAGAGTGGTGATAAAAAAAGATTCAGGGATGGGGTAGGGAAAGGTATCCCACAGATCAGCCAGAACTTCTTCAGAGCTCTGGCTCTCAGTTAATGCAAGCGTAGGAAGCACACTTAAGAAGAAAAATTCCTTAGGGAATCTCCCGCATTTCTATATCACACTTGCCCAGCATGGTGCCTAGCACCTAACAGGGTCCAATACATCTGTGTTGAATGACTGAATGAGCTTTTAAAATTCTCAAGAAACTTGCTGCTGTTGTGAAAGTCTGCTGCTGCCAGACACTTTGGCATTACCTGGGCCCCACAAAGATGCTTGAGGTACTGCTGTCTTGATCTGTCTCAAGGCAGGAAGATAGTCCCTAGGATCCCACTTTCCCATTCTCTCTATCTCAGGTGATTTTTTATCCTAAAAACCTCACATAAGCTGTTTATGGCATCCATAACCTGCCGGAGCTTTTAAACCTCTTTTTGGGGCAGCATTTTATGAGTTGAGATAAACAAACAACTCTCTCTTTCTCCAGGGACCCAGGGGGCTGGATCCTCAACCTCACTCCAGCCTGTGGCTCTCAAGGGAGCTGAACAAGAGTGTGGGCCCCAAAGGACTGTGGTTAAAGAGCCCTTTGGTTAAACTGTGCCACGTGGAGGAAGCAGATAACATCACTGCTGCCTAGAGGAGAAACGCAGCAAAACCACTGAAGTAAAGATGGGCTAGAGGGCAGGGATGTCAAGTGTCTCCAGGGCAGTCCCGGCTGGGTTGGGAAGCTCTCTTTAGATACTAAGCAAGAGTTCTGGGGACATGACATGATGATCTTGGGGACCATCTCATTGAATTCTTCATTTGGCTTTAAAGAAACTGAAGTCCTGGGAAAGGAGTGGCCTGTCCAAGTCAGGTAAGCATCACAGTGACTTCATAGAGTAGAAGCAACCTTCCCTTCACCTATTCCCACCTTCCCGTAAGAACTTGATTCATATAGATTCTATAGGGTGGTTGGAGGCACGCTGACTTTGCCCCATTGCCGGAGGAGGTGTATGGGACCTTGGCCAAGCTGATGAGCACATTCTATCTTTCTGACCACAGTGCTTGGTTTAGGGGTGACCTGTGACCTGAAGCTGGCTCAATCAGAAAGAATATCTGGACCTTTGAGGAGAATGCTGGGAAATCCTGACCTTCCTTCTCTTGGGCTAGAAATGAACAAAAGATACAATTAGTCTGAGCAACTGATGCCAGGCTATGACATGAAGAGAGAAACTCAGGATGAAGCTGGCCTCATGAAAGGCAGAGAGGAGAGATGGAAAGAAAAGCAGCCCCAGGACATAGTTCTGAGTTGCTGGATCAAACCTCACCTGATGTCTTTTCTCTGGAACATTTGGCTATATGATGCAGTAAACTCTATTTTTAAAGACATAATAAATGTTTTATTACTTGTAACCAAAATAGTCCTAGGTGATAAATAGATGGCCAAGACTTGTGTGACCATAGGAGCTTACCTCGGTTCTATCTCACTCCTGGTTAGCTGGGCTGAGCCCAAGGGGGGCGGCCTCTATGCTTGGCCACATGCCCAGCCAGGCTTGGGTAGTCTGAAAGCTAAGCCTCGTCTGGAGTTTAGATCTCCCTAGTTGGCATTTTACACTGCCAGTTCAGGGAAATGGGTTAGCTTGTTACATGGATCCAGAAAGCACCTTCTCAGTGGCCACCCCCACTGCACGCTCATGAACCCAGAGCACTTTGTGCACGTCTCCAAAGCAACCCTGACCTCACTGTTAGTTAGTGACCAACACACACATCTGGCTCCTCGAGACTCCAGGCTTGCTGAAGGGGAGGTTAAACCTCACTCACCTTTGGATTCCTGCACTTTGCCTTGATGTTCACAGACTGTTGCTGAGCAAGTGAAAAAATCTCTTCCCTGCCTCCTTCTCATTCTTCTTTCACTTTCTTCCCTTTAAAGTTAGGGTCAGGTCGAAGAACACAGTGGATAAGATGCACAGCCTTCACCCTGAGTCCCCAGTTCACAGGCTGGGGGTTTGATCTCCTATGGTTTCTGGATAGTGCTGAGTCTTATCTGGGACGCCCACTCCTACTATGCACTCATCACGTGCTTAGGGCTGCTGGGCAAGAGGACACCAAAGGGAAAGATCAGAAAGACTGAGTCAGAGATGGCTGACGATGAAACTTGAGTCCACTGGGATCTGTGAGCCTAAACCCTCATTGACAGAGGAGGACGCTCAGGCCCAGGGAGGAGTTCCTGGCTCAAGGTCACCAGGACGGTCCAGCCTTGATGGGAAAGAACTTGACTTTGCGAGGTAAGACCTACTTGTTCTCTCAGGAGGTGAGCCTTAGGCAGTCAGGAAGGCAAGCTTCAGGGTGGATGAGAAGGATCTGGCGGAAGTCAGGGACTAGCCTTTGGGGCTTGCAGCCTGAGGGCTGAGGAACTCCATGGAGTCTCTCTCTCTCCCCAGGAAAGCACTTGCTTGCCAACTGGGTTTGGAAGTCTCCTGGCTCGTTGGTCCTTAAGGATAAGAGGAGTGACTCAATGAAGCACTTAGCACATCTTTGGCACTAGGGGACGGGGTGTGATTCAGGAGTCACGCACACTCCGGTGTAGCCTCCTCCCCTCCCCTTCAAGCTAGAGATCCAGGGATCGGCCGCGTGAGCCCCTTCCTCGGCTGACACTCCTGACACGTTTCTCGCGTCTCCACCTGCCAAGCAGTCTCTGCCCAGAGAAGACGCCTGGACCGCAAACTCCGGGCGGGGAGCTCGCTCCACTCAGCTGTTTCGTGCTTGCTTCCCACATGAAAGGCTGGATCTCAGGACCCCCGAGCCTCCCGACCTCCCCTAGACTGTCAGCGAGCCCGCCCTCACCCCAAGCTCCCTCTTCCTTTTACGCCTCCGGCCTCGTCTCCTCGGCCGCGGGCGGGGACTGTCCCCCTTCCCCTCACCCACTCCCGCCGGGGTCCGGGGGACCCNGCCGAGGCGGCGGCGGCGGCCCGAGCGGGAGCCCAAGCGGCGGCGGCGGCGGCCGCGGGAGCCGCGGGGAGCGCGGGGGCGGCCCGGAGCGCCCCGGGTCCCCGCGCCCCGCTCGCCCGCCGCGCTCCGAAGATGGTGGCGGCGCCGTGCGCCCGGAGGCTGGCCCGGCGCTCGCACTCGGCGCTGCTCGCGGCGCTCACCGTGCTGCTGCTGCAGACGCTGGTCGTGTGGAATTTCAGCAGCCTCGACTCCGGGGCAGGGGAGCGCCGCGGGGGCGCAGCGGCCGGCGGTGCGGAGCAGCCGCCCCCGGCCCCGGCCCCGCGCCGCGAGCGCCGGGACCTGCCCGCCGAGCCGGCTGCAGCCCGAGGAGGAGACGGCGGCGGCGGAGGAGGAGGACGGGGGCCCCCGGCGCGGGCGCGGGGAGGCGGCCCCGGAGCACCCCGCGCGCAGCAGCCGGCCAGCCGAGGGGCACTGGCCGCACGGGCGCTGGTAAGATGCCCTTTCGGCTCGCGTCCTGGAGGGAGCGATGGAGGGAGGGAAACCGCAGGGCAGGCGGCCGGACCCCACGCTCCCCGCCCCCAGCCCTTGAACCCCGCTCATCCGATCGGGACTCCCCAAGCCTGCTGTCCCCACATCTCTTTCCCCTGGAAGCTGGGGCTGGGTCCCTGCCCCATCCCTGATCTGAGGACTGCCCCCTGGGGGTCTGGGGAAGTTATCTCCAGAGGAGGCGCTTTTGGGGGTTACCGGAGCCTGGCTGAGTGCCTGTCCCCGTCACTCTAGCTGGGCGCCCCGACTTGCTCTGTGCTTGTGGGTGTTGCTGCCTCGCTCCCGGTCTGAGCGCCTAGACCGTGCCGGGATCCGCAGCCGCTGTTCCGGCGGTGGTGCTCAGCGCATCTCTGGTTTTTGCCTAGCTGGGTGCACACCACTCAGTCCTCCGTCTGCTGCCTCGTTGTCTTTGCCTGGCCTGAGAGGGATCTGGGATCAGTGTCCCAAGTCCTCACCCGTGCCCCGGAGTCAAGAGTCTGTCTCCAGTGCCCGATCTTACTTTGAGTCTCCTGTTTGGCCTCCCTGGGTGCCTGAGACTCCTGTCTCTACCTTGTCCATGTCTAACCTTGCTCTCTCCTGGTTCCCTGTCTACAGTATCAGCGCATGGCCCCTTCTCCTAGGCGTTTGTGTCCAGCTCTCTGTCTTCGTGTGTGGCTCATTCCTGTCACCAGCTGTGTATCAGATCGCAGCACCTCAACTTAGGCTTCTGTGGGTTTACTTTGCCCATCCCTTCTCCTGGGTGTGAACAATCCAGGCTCTGAAACTATTCCTTCCGCAGATCTTCTGGGGCCATCTGGGTGTCTTCTACCCTGCCCCTGACCTCTCCTGGGAGGCCTTTCACACCTTCTTTGGCCTGCCTTGCTTAGCCCGCTGAACTCAGAGCACACGGGAGAGGTCAGAGTCCCCAACTTTGAGCCAGGGTCTCAGCACCCTGTGGGCGTGTCTGTCTTCAAGCTTATGGATGTGTCTGTATCATCTTCATCCCTGACTCTTGCCCACAGAGCTTCTCCCAACCCTTGGGGACATTAGACACCAGGGGGTAATTTCAGGCTCTTAGGCACTGAATGCATGTCTCTGTCACCTGTCACTCTAGGAGCCTTCACTGAAGGCTGCCTTCAGACACAGCATGATCCCCTTTGATCTGCCAAACTTCTTTGGAGGCAGAGAGGCGACCCTCTTTGCCAGAGTCAGTTCTTTGTGTCTGTGAGCTGAGCCAGCCCAAGGCGTGATGCGATGGCATTTCACGTTGCTAGCTGGTCTGTGTGGGTAGCAGGGAGAAGTCTTTTCCCCGTTCCGGGGGAGGAGGATGCAGTGAGAGTCCTGGTGGGGAACCAGAACGTTCCGAATGCCTCTTATTTGTAGCAAAGGGTACTCTCAGACACTGCCTTTGAACTCCAGGAGTGGATAGTGATGTGTTTGAGCAGAAATGCAATTAGAAGTTCTTTCTGGAGTCGGAGCCCTACGGGGAGGTGGGGTGGGAGGAGGTTCAGGACGTGCACTGCTAGCCCAGTGTGGGAACTGTAGGATGGCCGTGGAAGTGTGGGGCTAACTGTACCCTTTGCATCTGGGGTCCAGATGGGCTTCGGGAGGTGCTTTTCCCCTTGCACATGCCACCTGTTGAAACAAGTAGAGGGAGGGAGGCAAGCCTGGTTGGCTGATTCCTCCCCGGGTCTCTGACATGTGGGGTCCTCCGTCCACACCTGCTCTCTGAGTGTTCAGTTCTGTGTCTGCCTCTCTCATCCTCTAGCTGGGCAGCGCTGAGGTTAGCAGTTGGGAAGGTAGGAGGGAGCATGCCCCTTTTCCTTTTCTATTCCTGTTGGAATGCCGGTTCCAGCAGCTGAGGTGCTTTGCTTTTCTGAAACTCTGCTCTCATCTGCAAGTTCAGTGACTGTCCCCCTACACACACCTCCCAGGGTCTCAGTTTCTCCCGATATAGACACACCTGTATTTGTTGTCCCCCTTTTTTCTGTCCTCCGCCCTTCTTTGTGGCTGTCTACCATGCAGTTGTTCACTGCCGTCTCGCCTGGATTTGTACTGGACATTTAATCTGTTTGTCCGTGTCCTGGCTCTTCCCTTCCCGGATGATGTCTACCCCCGTGCCCTATCAGATCCTCTAATCACAGCGCAGACCTGCAGGGTGGGGCCGGGGGCTCATCCTTCTGTAGCTGTGCCCACCCAGCCCCTGCCCTTCCACGGAGCTCAAGGAGACCAGAAGGGGGCAGGCTGTTCCCAAAGTCCGGCTTTGCCTGAGCCTAGATTGCAGCCTAGGAGGAGAGGACCAGTCCGTTTGGGCAGGCCACCGAGGCCCTCAGAACATGCGGTCTGTTTGCAGACCCCGCGGAGGCTGTTGGTGCATGATGCTTTGGAGGGAGATTGGGGAGTGGGACTTAAAAAAAAATCCCCGTGACTTTCCAGAGCTGGTGAGGTGCATGCTTGGGAGATGATGCTTCATCTGTGTGCTCTGAAGAGGGTGGGGTGGGCAGTTGTGGTTTTGGGTGCAGAGAGACTCACCACTGGTGGTGGTGGTAGTGGTGGTGGGTATGTCTCAAGGAGTGTCAAGCTGACACTTGTGTTCAGGTTATTTTCTAAACCAGGTTTCACTGCTTCCTTGTGCTCACCTTTCCAGAGCTTCTGCATTTGTACTTTTTCTGTTTGGGGAAGGGCCTGATTGTCGTTTTGGTGCATTTTGAGAAGCCGAAAAGAAACACCCAGTTTCTCAAGCGGACAGAGCCAGAGAGCTTGCGGATGGTGGCGAGACGGGCATTTCCCTGAAAGATTTGCAGGCTTTGCCTCTCAGCCTCTCCCAAAGCTCTTACAGATTAGAGTTGTTGGGCGGATGGCAGCTGAGTTCCCTGGCTGTTGCACTCATTCCTTTACCGGGTCTCCAGTATGCTCTGGGTTTTACTGTCATCTCAGAATGTAAGAAACAGATGGGCTCACTTATAAAGGGAGGGAAAACCTGGAGGGGAGTGACAGAAAGATCACACTACAGGTTCTAAATCAATTTGGGGGAGAATGAAAGGAGCTGTGTGTTAATGTAATGAATGTTTATTTTCTTTCCCCTTGCCCCCAGTGATCCTCTGAAGTCCTCACATTATTGCTTGAGTCCTTAGATAAACTATTACTCAGTAAGTTTCATTTAAGAAACCTACTTTTTTATTGTCCTGACACACACACAGACAGGCACAGGCACACACACGTACACACACTTAAAGCAGAATGGTCTTTCTGTGTTGTCTGACCCCTTTGAAATGTTGATTTTTTCGGCAGAAATTCCTCATACTTCACATTACTCAGATAACTCAGGACTTTTTCAGACATAGGCAGTGACTTTGAAAAATTGGTTCACTGTATCCAGATCGCCTCTGGTTCTAACAGCCTCAGAGGCGTAGCTTTCCTTTCTATCCAAATGTTTTGAGACCGGAGAGAACAGAGGGTAGTTTATTGATGGTTCGTTTTTCTCACACTCTCAATGGAGTTTTATTGTGCTTGAGCAGTGCATTACACTTTGTATACAGAAATATGCATCACTGAACAATATTTATCTTGATACAAATGCTGCCATCTGCTTAATCATATCCTGAAAAATGTTAAATAAAATAGATAAATAAAGGTAGAAATTATTATATGCGTATATGTATATGTAACATTTACGCTCACTTTCCTTCCAGTCTTCTTACACTTTAGGTGTTCTCTCTATTTCATCAATTCTTTTTATTTTAACCTTCCAGAAGGTTGAGTGACAGATGCTTGCTGTTTTGCAAATAGGAAGCCAAACTGTAAGTTCTTGTTGGCTGGGGACTGTCCAACTTTGATCCACCCTCTTAATAGAAAAGGAAATTATTTTGATCTCGAGCAGATATCTGGCATTGTTGTGTATGTGTTTGTGTGTATTTCCCCAGAAACAACATATCCTTAAGCAAGTGTCTGTCCTCCCACCCAGAGCTATTTATGATCAATGGGGCCATAAATCTATATGCAAAATGAGGAAAATGCACAGTGCCGTCATAATTGGACTGCCTGGTCTCTCGCTTGGTCAACACCGCCCTAAGACTTGTCACTTATGATAAATCCTCCATTTTTTTTCATTTGCATCTCCCACTTGTATTGCTTGCAATCCCTATCTACCAGAACCAAAGAGAAAATACTTGGAGGAAAATGAAAAAGTAAATACAAACTCAATCTCATAAAACCCAAGCTCAAAGGAAGGGCTGTGGGAGCAGGCGAAAAGTCACAGAAGCCTGTGCCAGGCCCTGGTACAAGGGACAGATAGGCGTTGGTTGCTAAGTCGTGTCTGACTCTTTGTGACCCCATGGACTGTAGCCTGCCAGACTTCTCTGTCCTTGGGATTCTCCAGGTAAGAATACTGGAGTGGGTTGCCATTCCCTTCTCCATGGGATCTTCCCGACCCAGGGACTGAACCCAGGTCTCCAGTATTGCAGGCAGATTCTTTACCATTTGAGCCATAGGGAGGGATACTCAGGGGACAAAGGCCTCTGTTAATTACCCTTGGGTCCGCTCCTGCCAGGTTCAGATCCTGGCTCGGTTCTGGGTCATCCCTGGGATCTTGAGCAAGTTATTCTAACTTCATTCCTCTGAAAATTGGGGCCACCTCATGGGGTTATGTGGAGAAGGCAATGGCACCCCACTCCAGTACTCTTGCCTGGAAAATCCCATGGATGGAGGAGCCTGGTAGGCTGCAGTCCATGGGGTCGCTAAGAGTCAGACATGACTGAGCGACTTCACCTTCACTTTTCACTTTCATGCATTGGAGAAGGAAATAGCAACCCACTCCAGTGTTCTTGCCTGGAGAATCCTAGGGACGGGGGAGCCTAGTGGGCTGCCGTCTGTGAGGTCGCACAGAGTCGGACACGACTGAAGCGACTTAGCAGCAGCAGCAGCATGGGGTTATGTGAGGATGAAATGTAATAAGACGTATGAGCCAGTTTGTGCCTGGCACATAATAAATACTCAAATGTGAGCCATTATTCTTAAAAAGAAACTCTTCGTATGTTTGAAAATAAGCAAATTTTTGCAATTACTCTTTTTTCCAAGCCAAGTAGGGTTTGAGTGTAATCCAAGGCAGCAGAATGCGTCCAACTCCTCTGTGTGTCGGCCTTGGAGCAGGATGGAGTGTGGGGGAGAGAGGAGTGCTAACATTTATGGAGTGACGACTGTATGCCAGGCATCCTTTAGGTGTTTCACATACATGCTGTTGTTAGTTGCTCAGACACACAGTAATTCAGGATGGAAGAAAGAGTTGCATACAAAATTGAGACGACGGTCTCCTGGCTAGAAATCACCAGTTTTCTGGGTACAATCTTCAACAGTATGTAAAGAGAGAGCTTCTAGATGTTCAAGGTGGATTTGGAAAAGGCAGAGGAACCAGATGTTGTCAAATTGCCAACATCCATTGGATCATAGAAAAAGCAAGAGAGTTCCAGAAAAACATCTGCTTTATTGACTACGCTAAAGCCTTTGACAGTGTGGATCACAACAAACTGTTGAAAATTCTTAAAGAGATGGGAATACCAGACCACCTGACCTGCCTCCTGAGAAACCTGNATAATGAGGGCTCTGCAAATGTTACCTCACTGTCTCAATGAATCATCTCAACTCTGTGGGATAGAACTGTTACTGTCCCTACTGGATAGGAAAAATGGGGCTCAGAGTGGAAAAGCATCTTGCTTGCTAAGATTGTGCTGAGGAGCAGTGGAACTGGAATCCAGACCAGTTCCAGTGGAACTGGACTGCCCCATTCCACTCAATGTCCAGATTTCAGAGTGCCTTGTCTGTAGAGGTCTTTGAAAAACTCTATATGCAGCTGGGTCATTGCTGAAAATCTTCATGTCACTTTCCTTACTTGTTGCAGATTCATAAAAATGTGCCAGCCCTAGAAAACGAGCAGATAATGCAGTTTTTCTTGAATCAGACCCCTGAATAATGAGATCAGGTAGAAGGGCTTCCATGGTGGCTCAGACAGTAAAGAATCTGCCTGCTGTGCAGGAGGCTGAGGTTCGATACCTGGGTCAGGGAGATCCCCTGGAGAAGGGAATGGCAACTCACTCCAGTATTCTTGCCTGGGAAATCCCATGGCCAGAGGGGCATGGCGAGCTACAGTCCATGGGATGGCGAAGAATGGGGCATAGCTGGGTGACTGCCACTTCCACCTTCAGGAGGGTAATCATAATAATAGCAGAGCTTTTGTAGCAGTTATGGCTTACCAGGAATTGTTTTAGTCCTCCTTCTGTATTTTATTTCTTCAAGGACTGTACTATTACGTTTCAACAGCCAACAATCATGACGTGTAATAGAACCAGGCCCTGTTTGAGGTGTTTCATAAATATTAGCTCATTTAAACCTCACACTACAGTGAGGAAACTGAGATGTGGGGAGCTTAAAACAGTTTTCCCAAGGGTCACAGTACCAATGGCAGAGCTGGAATTTGAACCCCGGCAGTCTGTACTCTCAATCATTCTATTCCACAGCCTCCCTCTTCTAAGCATCTTGTGAAGGTCCCCAGCCTTGGAACCGCAGACTTCATTCAAGGAGGCACATAGGTAATTGATTCGGTCACAATTTGCTCAGTCTCAAGGACAGGATTTTATGGTCCAGAAAAAGAAGGTATCACCCTTTAGTGAAATATGCATCGTGCACACTAGGGAATAATTGAACCTGAACTGCAGGAAGTGGAGTTGGTGGAAGAAGGTGTTTTGAATTCAGCTCCCCCTGCCAGGGGAGGAGGGGAAGAGGGTGCTGCACAGGCTTCCTTGGCCAGAGGGACAGCCTTTCATTTGTGGTCAGCGGGCCTCCTGCTGCTCTGCTCACCCATGACTCCCCCCCAGGAGCCGGGATGAAGCTGGAGGTGTCACCAGGAACATGCAGTCCGACTGTCTTTCGGGCACTTCCTTCCTTCTGCCTGCAACAGAAACTGTCCGTTTGCCCGCAGATACTGATCGAGTTCTGTCATTCTGATCCCTGAGGTTAAGGTTGCCCCTTCCCACATCGAAAGCCAGAGCCTTGACGAAGGTGGCAGGGACAGGGCAGGTGTGTGTGTGTGTGGTGGCAGGGACAGGGCAGGTGTGTGTGTGTGTGTGTGTGTGTGTGTGTTGGCAGGGACAGGGCAGGTGTGTGTGTGTGTGTGTCCATCCCTTAACCCCGTCAGTGCTATCGTAAGCAGGGAGCTGGTGTGATTAGTATCAGAGTCCGGGAGTCCAGACACCCGGCCTGTTGGCCAAGGAGCAGGACCCTACTGGCATCTCCAGCCTTTGGGGAAGGGGGAGATCTCCCCCTCCAGGGGCCTCTGAGGGCAACAAAATGGATTTGTTCTGTCTCCGCCCTGGTTTGACCCAGGCAGGTGACTGCTGGCTTATCTGAGCATCTAATCCAGGCTGGTGTGTCCAGGGATGTTAATGACAAGCGTTTCTCCTCCCAGAGGATCCTTTGCCGTAATCCTTAGCCATGCATCACGTGGTTTAAGCCCAAAGGAGGGGAGCTCACGGGGCAGAAAAATTGATGCAGACGCCCCCTACCCAAGGGGTACAGACATCGTAACTGTGATCCTGATGACAAGGAGGACTTCTGTTTATTGAATGTTTGCCTTGCCCTTGACGCTGTGGAGATACTGAGAAGACATGATCTTATTGAATCCCTGTCCTGCAAGTTAGGGACTACTAGTCTCATCTCTGTTTCGCCTCTGATTACAAATAAGGAAAGCAAAGCAATGAGCTGTATGAAAGTTAAAGAGCTGAGAGGCAGCCAGACTAGGAATTGAAGGTTGGTGGTGACTCCAAAGGTTGCGTTCCTTTTTTCCAAAGGTCTCTACCCAGTTCAGAGTCAGTGGGTCCCTGGTTTTTCGCACCTGCCCTCTCTCACTTCTCTCCTATCCCTGTTTGCATGCATGCCTGCATCCATCGGCATGCCCACCCTTCTACCCACCCTCCACTCCAACAATGCCCAGCACCAGGCCTGCCTTTGTGAAATAGGGCAGTTGTGCCCCTGCCCTCCTGGAGGGCCAGTCCAGCTGGCGAGGGTTGGGACCACGGCCTGTCGACAGAGAGGTTCCTCTCTGGTCCTGGCCCAGTTCACTGTACAGTGGCTTCTTTTGGACACAAGAGAAAGGTGTCCGCCATTAGATGGGAGCTGGGAATAAGGTGTTTCAGGAGCCTGAAAGCCCTCGAGTCTCCTAATACCCCCTTGAAAACTGCCAGACTTAAGGCTGGCCTGCCCCACTGTGGAGTTCAAGCTCATTTTCTTCTAGTTGAATAGGGAGCCCAGAGATGAACGCAGAGGTAAGGTTTGTGGGGAGTGCAGGTTGCTGGAAGTTGCAGGGCCCAGGAGGCGTGTCATGCAGTGTTAGGACGGAGGATCGGAGTGTCATGCCCACGTGCCTTTGCCTCTCTGGGGCAGGGTTTCCTTGTCTATGATGAGGGCCCTTCCTAGTTGGAAGGGCCCGGTGATAGGGCACTGCCTCCCGGTTCATGGTCCCTGCTCCCACTGTCCCCAATACAGCCTCACCATGACGGGTGTTTGCAAGATGGGCCCTCGTGCTTGTGGCCCATGGGTAGGTTTTATTTAACCCCCACTGTCTTAAAATAAAAAATGCACCAAAGTGTAAGGGTTAGGATGTGGTCATTTGGAATGCCTTAAAAAGTCTGGAGACCTGACAGCCCGGGGCCACATTCTTTCCTGTTGTTCACTGGCCAAGTCGGGAGGGGCTTCCTGGAATCCTCCAGGTTCCTGAGACATCCCCCACCCAAGATTTCTTCCTTTACCTGTGATATTTGACTCGGCCCTTTTGGCTGAGAAGTTTGCAGCCTCTGCCTGGAAGATGTCTGTGTTCACTGTGCCGAGCTGAAAATAAGTGTCTGTGGTTCTTTTCAGTGATCCCCCTGTGGTTTATTCATAGCACTTCTTTATCTCGACTGTGTTTACCTTCCCCTGGGTGATGGAGCTTTCCTTCCTTCTCTCCCTGCCGTTAGTGTACTCCCAGAACATGCAAATTCTTCTGCGCGTTAGGCATCAGGACATGGTGAAAGAAGTGTCCGCCACAGGAATAGAGCCGTGCGTCCTACCGTCTGGTCAGCCGGCTTCCCTTTTGCTGGGGGTGTAGGTCATACACTGTTCTGAATCATCTGCCTTCCCTTCGCTGTGCTCCTCACCACCGTGTACCCTCCTCCTGCAACAACACGTGTTGGGATGTTGTGAGTTGTCAGAGAGCTGGCCTGGGGGCTGGATGAGAGGGTAGAAGAGTGTAATATTCTGGAGCGTCTTGGCTCAAGTGCCGACTCTGTCAAGGGGCAAACCCTGACTTTCACCTCTTTGTGTCTTTTTTGGCATTTCTGCCAGATGATGCTAATAAACCCTGCCCTTCCCTAGACCGGGTTTTGAGGATGCGATTTGATAAATAGGTGAGAAAGTGTATTGAGGCTCAGAAACCGTGCATGAATGTAAGGCAGTGCTCCCGTCTTCAGCCTTGAAAAGAAGAATGTGTGAGCAGTCAGACTAGTTGGCTATCACTTTGTAATCCCTGGTGGGAGAGAATGAGTGAGTAAAATCCATCAGAGGTTTCCCATTCATTTCTCCATCTTTCCATTAATATAATAGGTAGTGCTCGAGCGCCTGCTGTGTGTCAGAGAGTCAGCTGTGCCTGCTCTCATGGGGTTTATGGTCTAGAGGCAGAATGACCCCCAAACACACACATTTTTTAAAATATCAAATTGTTCCAAATGCAGTGGCTTACAGTTCGAGTGCTGAGAGAAGAGGCCATGTGTGAAGATTTATTCACGGTGTAGTTGATTCATTTTATTTAGTTTCGCTTGAGGACTTATTTTGGATGGATATCTTTTGCTAGAAGAGCTCTAGACTGACTCCAGAAATCCCAAGTATAGTATGCACGTGGATTCTGATTCACATATGATTGAAGGTGCTTTGTGGGCACACAGTCTCTATTATAGTAGCTTTTAATAGAGTTTGTATTCATAGGTGTGCAAAATTTATTTCCTAACTTTTGCCTATATTTTAAATTTTTTTTTAACCAAAATATATATATACAAAAGTGTACATTATTCTAAATGTACAGCTTGATGGATTTTCATGTACTGAATACACTCAGTAACCTCCACCAGTAAAAGCAGAGATATCATTTTGCTGACAAAGGTTCATCTAGTCCAAACTGGTTTTTCCAGTAGTCATTTATGGATGTGAGAGTTGGACCATAAAGAAGGCTGAGCACCAAAGAACTGATGCTTTTGAACTGTGGTGCTGGGAAAGACTCTTTACAGGTCCTTGGACAGCAGGGAGATCCAACCAGTCAGTCCTAAAGGAAATCAACCCTGAATATTCACTGGAACGACCAAGGCTGAAACAAGTTCCAGTACCTTGGCCATCTAATGCAAAGAGCCAACTCATTGGAAAAGACCCTGATGCTGGGAAAAACAGAAGGCAGGAGAAGGGTACGACAGAGGATGAGATGGTTGGATGGCAACCATCACCAACTCAATGGACATGAGTTTGAGCAAGCCCTGGGAGGTGGTGATGGACAGGGAAGCCTGGAGTGCTACCGTCCATGGGATGATACAGAGTC
This sequence comes from Neotragus moschatus, assembly GCA_006410615.1. NCBI lineage: Eukaryota > Metazoa > Chordata > Mammalia > Artiodactyla > Bovidae > Neotragus > Neotragus moschatus. The sequence goes on from SJYA01002926.1 coordinate 316,666, forward strand.
AGACACGACTAAAGGATAGAACAGCAATAATAACCCTCCCCCCCCACCCAGACCAAGAAACAGGGCATCTGTGACCTCCCAAATGCACTCAGCCCTTGCTTCTTGGTGAATGGATTTTAACACTTGTCATGGCTATATATATCTTTAAATGTATATTAGGGAAAATAGGGAACTGTACAGCCAGTCAAGCAAAATGGTCATATCAGGGCTCTTACTGCTTAGCATGCAGGTTAAGTGACATTTAAGTAAAAATGTTGGTTGACGTGTTGAAAACACCTAAATTATAGTATCTAAACATATTGTGCTAAAGCTAATCCTGACCCCAATTTAGATGTATGATTGATGGGGGCAATGAAATGACTAGGGTTTGGTAAACATTGGCTTAACCAGTTTGAAGATACCCCGCCACTTCTGGTAAACAGCTGTGTTGTTTTGTTCTCAAGTCCAAGCGGAAAGGATTTAAGCTAGACATTAGGAGGAACTGTGCTCTGGATCGGTTTAGGTGGACGTCCCTGTCGTGGGTCCTCTCTGATGTTCTGGGTCACTGTCTGCAGCACTCCTGTAGTTGACATTTGGGAACATCCCAAGCCTGTCTTCTGGACTCGAGTCTGGACCCTTCCTGGCGTCTCTGGGTTTCGCGCTGGGCCTCTGCTTCACACTGACTCTTTGTACTCTGGTCCCCCGTGTGTTGGACATGAATTAGGCGTGATGAATGGGTCCCCAGTCGGGCCCATAATGAGTACATTAACGTAACCCTGAACCAAGACTCTGTCTTCAGAACCAGGATAACAGAACCGCAGCGCTAGAGCAGCACTTCAAAAGGGCAATGGAGACAACTAATCATTTTATAATGAGCAAGAGAAGAAGCAATAAAGAGAGAGCCCAAGGACAGCATGGTAATTTCCCAAAGTCTTAGCACTCAACCAGACTCACGTTAATAAAATAAACAAATGTTTTTGGTAATGGAGAGCTAATGTATACATTATTTAAGGGGAGTATTAAAACCAGATTAGATAGATCAAGTCATACAGTGGTTACCTCATTAAGCCTCCTTTCTTTGGGGATCTGGAAAACTTGTCTCTTTTTCCTTCTTTCCTTGTGAAATGGTGCTTTATTAATTCGACATGTAATGGGACATCTTTTTTTTTTTTTTTTTCTTTCCCAGACTGGTGGCTGTTTTCTATTTATTTTTTAATGTAGGACCATGCTTTGCAGATGTTCTCTTTGAAATAAAAGCCTATTCATTGTCTCTCTTCCTCTCTCTCTTTTATCCCCAGCTCAGAAGGGGCAGCTGTTATGAAAGGCACAGAGAGCCCTGTTCGCTTGTCATCAGGCATTACAGAGGATTCCATTCCCCCATGTAAAATACTCCCCGTACCTGCTTTTTCTCGTCGTCCTGCTGAAGAACAGTTTTCAAATTGCTATATCTGATTCCCTCTTGTTTAGCAGAAGAGGTGATGACAGGGGACAGGGTGGAGATGACCTCAGGGTGGCTCTTATGAAATAAAAGCTGGCCTGTTTGCAAATGGGCATGGATGATTATTAACTCCTCTTAGGACAAGTGGTGACTGCTGTTTGACTTTCTTTTAGAGTGAAAAAAAAAGATCATGGGGCACAAACAAATGCTTTATTAGAGTGAGCAGGTGGTAGAAACCCCGACAAAAGTGCATGCTGGGAAATACAGGTGAAGGGGCCGGGGCCTGTGCGTTGGATCTGAGTTACAGGTGGAAGAACAGCAACAGCATAGAGCTGGCTTTCTTCTTTTTGCTTTCTCTTTTTTTAAGTTAAATTACTCTCCATCATTTTAAAATCAGTGATTTCAAATAGACATCTGATTTGAAGTTGCTATTAAAATTTTTGAAATTCTGGCCTTTCTTCCCAAAGAGGTAATAATTTTAGGGAGCAGGGGAGTGTGGTTACCCTCCTTTCAAGTTTGCCATGGCTCCCACCAGTCTACCTGACTTACGTGTGTTTCTTGCAGGACCGCTGTTAGGATTTGTTTCTTACTCTCAAAATAATGATACTACTACTATTATCTATTAAATACTATGTGCGAGGCACTGTGCTAAGCAGCATGTCATGAATTATCTCAACTAATCGTTCCAACAGTCTTACGATATTATCCCCATTCACAGATGAGGAAACTGAGGCACAGAGCTGCTCAGAGTCACAGACAGTAGACTTGTTATCTAAACTCAGGCAGTGTAGCTGGGAAGCCTGTGTATCAGATCACATGCTTAAACGGTACATGTTTTAAGAAAGCAATTCTGGTGAGGAATTCGTCACTATACCTCTGCAAAAAGGTGGCACTGTTTGCCCATTGCGTGAATGGAACCACTGAGACTCGTCAAGTTCAAACCATGATGTAAAATGCAGATCGTGACTCAGCATCTCTAAAGAGAGCACGGGCATTAAAATGACTGTGGACTTGAGCGCTGGTGAAGCTGGCAGTCTGGCCGTGGTAGAAGGACCCCCGCTAGGGTCCCCGCCATCCTCTCACGCAGAGCAGGGTGGGCTAGTGGCCTCTACCCTGCATCCTTGTAGCGGCAAGGTAGCACCTACAGGGTAACATTTTGATAAGTTGCTGAGCTGTATTAAAATAATAATTACAGCAATAATTACAAGCATGGATTTTGGTGAGACTCAGCTGCTGACCACGAGGAAAAATAATTAACCGCGTATTCTGTCAGAATCACATGGAAGCTAGGCCTGGCCTTTTCTCTTTGTGTGGGTCCAGCGCGGGGTCTTTTGCAGGTTGAAGGCCACATGTTTTGCCAGATGCTGTTTACGTTCACAGTATGGATGGCAGATCTCCACACTAGGAGGAGCTGGTCATTGGGCTAATGTCGTAGCTTCCCATAAATACAGACAAAACTGACCTGACGGGGATCCGTGGGTGCACCATTCTTTAACTCATGGAATGCACCTTGCCCTGGAAGCAAATGCAGAAACAGCTAGAGGGGAAGTGATCTCAATCTGCTTTTAATAAATGTTTTTAAATACTCTAGCATTGGCCACTATCTGACCATGGTGATAGATGTGTAGCTAATTTAACTGCATGGCTGTGGTTCTCTTTAAATGTCTGTTTTTGAAGCTGGTTGAATGGTCCTGCCTTGATTTTAACAACTTGCTCAATTTCGCTTAAAATAGAATATACGTACAGAAAAGGGCAGAAATTGTGAATGTACAGCTCAACCAAGCGGCCACATTTGAGTAACAAAGACTCCGGTCAGAGCCCAGAGCGTTACCGGCTCCCTCCTCCCCAGGGTCCTTCTTATTTCCACTTCTAATCCCTACGTCTCCAAGGGTAACCTTTGTCATGACTTCTGACCCCATAAGTTATTTTTGCTTCTTTTTAGAAATAGAATCA